>QRDG01000473.1:1385531-1757051 GCA_012064385.1 Puccinellia tenuiflora | reverse complement strand
TCATGAGAGTCCTCTTCGCCACGGCGTCCATCCCGTCGCCAGCCGAAAGATCCCCTGCCGCTGTTCGCCTATGTGGAGGAGAGCGTGCGCGAAGCCCGCCAACTCCTGCCCAGATTCGACGAATGGGGCAGGCCTGATGGACTCCGCGGGCCCCGCAGCAACCCGTGGCTGCGGAGCTGGAGCAGGTGGGTGAATCGCCGAGCCGGATGAGCTGAAGACTCTGGCGAGGGCGATCGAGAGGTGATAACCCCTCTGGCGAGGACGGGCCACGAGAGGCGCTAACCCCTCGGGAGGCTCCGTCAGCTCCCCGAGGAGCGCGCCTGAAGAGGACCTCCAGGAGATCTCCTCCAACGGCGACGAGGACGCCTTCTGCGTAGCCCGCTCCCGACGCATCGTAGAGGAGGAGGAGGAGGGAGCGGCAACAGGGAGGACGCCGCGAGCCCCGCACCAAGGCCCTCCACGACAAGAACGCCTCGGCAGGGGGGCGCCCCCCGAGAGGAGCAGGAGGGCCTCAAGGGGAGGCCAGGGCGAGCAGCCCCCAGCCTCCGAAGGCGAAGAAAAGGGTGTGGAGGATAGCCGACGAGTAAGTCTTGATTCTTCTTTTCTTAGCATTTTGCTTCCGAAAACCCTTGACGGATCTTCTGCTTGTTTGTCTTCAGGAACCCTGCGCGCGCCGAAGAAGGGCGGCTCCGCAAGCTTGGGGAGGCCGCTGAAGCCACCGCGCGCCGCCGTGGTTGACGAGCAGCATGCGGCTGCTCCTCCTGCAGGGAGCGCCGCGAGGAGGACGACGACGTCGTAGAGTGGTGGCCGCCGCCCGTCCGGACCACTCTTCCTCCCGTACTGCAGAGGGCAACAGAGGAGGAGACGGCGGCCGACACAGCCCGAGCCTCGGCGAGGCCGGACGCGGAGGAGGAGGCGATCGAGGAGATCGTCGTGGAGCCACCTCAGGAGGAGGAGGCTCCCACACAGAGGGCAGACGTGCCCGCGGCCGCGGCGGCGCGGCCACCACGGAGGGGGCGGGAGGCGCCCCCGAAGGGCAGGAGGAGGAGGCGCCTCCGGAGCCCACAGATACTGGAGCTGGGGGCGAGAGGACGCCCAGCCCCCAGCGGGCTCCAGACGCGGGTGACGATGCTGGCGCCCACGCGAGCCCCCAGAGGGCCCCTGACGCGGGAGGCGAGGAAGGCGCCCTCGCGAGCCCCCGGGCCGCACCGGAGGCGGCCGTGAGCCCAAGGCAGGGTGCCTCGAGCGCCCCGCCAAGAAGCGAGATCTCTGCACCCCGCAGCGATGCGGGGACCTTGGCGCGGGAGCCGCGGCGCCAAGCGGCGCCAGCCCGTCCTCGCCAGCGCGGCGGACGCTTGATGAGCTGGAGGCGCAGCTCGCTGAGGAACTCGCCCAGGCGGAGGAGCGGGCGAGACTCGAGGGCTGGGCCCTCCTCCGCGAGAGCGTGGAGAGCTGCCGCCGGCAGGATGCGGCGGCCCTGGCGGCAGCCAAGAGGCCATGCGCTTCGCCGAAGAGACCCGCGACAGCGTGAAGCGGGAGGCGGCGGAGACCATGGAGCAGCTGGACGCCGCACGGGAGGCGCTCGAGGCGGAAACCGCCTCCAAGCGACAGGAGGTGCGGCCTTGGAGCAACTTCATCACGCACTCCAAAACCGTGGAGGCAGCTTGAAGGAGCTCCGCGAGAGGCTGGACGCGCGAGTGCAGCAAGCAGCGCGAGGCAGAGCTCACGCACGCGAGGGAGGCTCTCCCCCGCGAGGAGAGCTGCGCCGACGCGAAGAGCAGGTCCAGCAGCTTGAGGGGACCAGGCCACCGCGAGGAGCAGCTGAAGGCTCGCGAGGGGGTGGCCAGGGACGAAGCCACCTACGCCGAGCGCCAAGGCCAACGCCAGCTCGCGGCGAAGGAGAAAAAACTGAAGGAGGAGGCCGACGAGGGTCAAGCTCATCCGCCTAGACCTCGCCAAGGACTATGACGAGAAGGCCAAGAAGCAGGAGGAGCGCTTCAAGGCGAAGCGCAAGGAGCTCCAGGACCGCATCAGGGCTCGAGAAGGAGGAGAAGCAGATGGCTTCCCGCCTTCAGAGCGCCAGGAGGAGGCCCAGGCTCGCGAAGGGAAAGGCGCCGCCCTGGAGAAGGACCTGAGCGAGCTCCACCAGCAGGTGGGGCCGGTCGTGAACCTTGTGGAGGAGGCACGGACCGCGCAGATGGCCGACCATGACGCGCCAACGCCAGCGCATGCTCCACGACCTGGTGGTCCGTGCGCGCGCCGTTGGGGACGACCTGAGGATCGAGGTCCCCCCTTTTCCGCAGGGAGCGACGACGAGGCCGCGTACTCGTTCTTCTTCTTCGAGCAATTCCTCGGAAGCTTGAAGAGACCGAAGGGCTTCGACGAGCCGCGTCGTGGAGGAGAGCCGCGATCGCCTCATCATCGCTACCTGCCGCATCTTCAGCAACCTCGCGAGGGTCCAGCCCTCGCTTGACCTCGAGGCCGTGACGGCGCTGGTCGATATCAGCGACAAGGCGCGGAAAGCCGTCGAGGCGTACGCCAAGAAATTTGACCAAGTCGTGGTCGATGAAGATGAAGGCAATGACGAGGAGGATCCCCTGGAGGAGGAGGCAGAGGCTGTCGTGGACGGAGCGGGCACCTCAGGAGGCACGACGGCCTGAGCTCCCTCCTGTATCTGGACGTGCAGGGGCACGAACTATCTTAGCATTTTATTTGTAATAGCTTTGTAAAGACTTGCTTTAAGCTTGGTTTGACCGTGCTCGGTGAATATCCCTCGAGAGGCTTTTGTCTTCCCTTTCATGTCTTTTTCGCTCTACGTCTTAGGACCCTCTCTTAGCGCTACACCACCACCGCTTCGGTATGTGAGAGTCAGGGCTCCACAAGGTCGGGGGGTGCGTGAGGCCTCGAGAGGTAAGAGCTCCCAAGGCGCGAATCCTCGGGCTCCCCTTTTAACGCGCAAGCAGCCCATGAGGCATAGGAGAGAGGAAAGTGGCTCGAGGGACAAAAACCAGCGAAGGAAATCTTAACCAAGTGTGGACTTAGCTTCGCGAGGCTTTTTGCCTTGGGAGGTGTGGTTCCCTGATGAGGCGTTTTTGCCTTGGAGAGGGTGTTGGTTCCCTGAGGCGTTTTCCTCTGAGGTTGCCTGGCTTGTTTTGACCTGCTTTCCTGCGTTGGACAGATAGGCACCCACAAGCAATACATAGCTAGATAACTTCATGCGTGCTCGTAGGTTCCTTCATGTGTGTCTCGCGAGGAGAACAGGCCACCAAGGTCCTTGGTGAGTTGACGTGCACGGAGCCGGTCCATGAGTTCAGAGCTCCTTGGGAGTTGACATGCATGAGAGCTGACCCGTGAGTTCAGAGCTCGGATTCCTTGGGTTTGAGGCGCTGCGATGCTCCCGAGGCACAGGCACCATGTCCAGCCCCCGCTCGCGAGATACACAGGAGGGATCATACGAGCAAGGATGAAAAGCAATAACATAATGCTTACCAAAGCAACAACATATGCTGGCGCGAAGCGCAAAGGTTCAAAGTGACCTGAAACAGAGGTTCATTACACTGGCGTGGCCAGAAATACAAAATCCGCCATGTCTGGGCATGGGGTTCCACATGGAGTGGCTGAGACTCTCGCGGCCCGAGGCGACACATGTAGAGAGAGCTCAGAGAGGGGCCCCTATGCGGGGGTGGCTTGTAGAGCCTGCGGTCCACAATGGCTAGGCATGGGGATCCACCTCGCCAATGCATGGTGCTTGAAGAAGTCATCTTGCCGAGGCGTGATGGCTTGGGAGTCTTCTCGAACGGCCCGCGGCAACGTATAGTAGAGCCCGAAGTTTTTCCTCGTGGAGGATATGGCGGCGAGGCTCTCCCTTGATGCCAAAAAATTGCTCGTCGAGGACGGTCAGGGGTAGAACTTGTGCAGGTGCTGGATGTTCCAGGGGTTGGCAACAGGGATGCCATCCTCCGTCTCGATCCGCGCAAAGCCAGGCCTGGCGATGTGCACGACTCTGTAGGGTCCTTCCCACATTGGCGAGAGCTTTGGAGGCCTGCCCTGGAGAGGGATTCTCCTCAGGACAAAGGTCTCCTGCTTCGAGAGTGCGCGGGTGGATGTGGCGGCTGTGGTAGCGACGGAGGTCTTGCTGGTACCTTGCCGCTCTAGGGCCGCATTGCGGCGGAGCCCCTCGAGCAGCAGCAGGTCATGGTTGCGGAGTTGTCCTGCTCAGCCTCCTTGAAGGCCAAGACTCGCGGAGAGCCGTGGGTGATCTCGCTGGGGGAGGACGGCTTCAGCACCATAGATGAGGGAGAACGGCGTCTCACCAGTTGGCTTTGTTGGCGTGGTGCGGATGGACCAGAGCACCGAGGGGAGCTCATCGATCCAGTGCTTGCCGCTGGCCTTGAGGCGGTTGAAACTTCTCGTCTTGAGGCCCTTGAGCACCTCGGCGTTGGCTCGCTCAGCCTGCCCGTTGCTTCGTGGGTGCGCCACCGAGGCATAGCAGATTTGGGCGCCGAGGCTGCCGCAGTAGGACTTGAAGGCGCCGCTGATGAATTGTGAGCCGTTGTCGGTGATGATGCGGTTGGGCACGCCGAAGCGGCAGACCAGGCTCCTGATGAATTTCACCCGCTGATTTCGCCGAATGGTGCCGCACGGGTTCCACCTCAGGCCACTGGTGAATTTGTCGATGGCGACGTAGAGGTAGCGGTAGCCCCCGAGCGCTCGCGGGAAGGGTCCAGGAGGTCCAGCCCCAGACCGCGAACGGCCAGGAGAGCGGGATGGTTTGGAGTCCTTGCGCGGGCTGGTGGATCTGCTTGGCGTTGAATTGGCAGGCATCGCGGATGTGAACGATTGCGGCTGCATCTTGAAGCACTGAAGGCCAGTAGAAGCCACTCGGAAGACCTTGCCTGCAAGGGTGCGTGAGGATGAATGGTGGCCGCACTCTCCACTGTGGATGTCGTTGATGAGCTGGCGGCCTTCCTCGCAGGGACGCACCGCAGGCAACCCCATTGGGGCGCTTACGGTACAGGTCTCCGTCGTGGAGGCAGTAGAGACTTGGCTTGGCGAGCAACTCTTTCGGCTTCAGCGTCTTCTTTGGGAGGACTCGATTTGCAGGTAGTTCTTGATCTCGTCGATCCAACCAGTGGTCTTGGTGTATCAAGGTCATCAGCAAGCGATCGCCTGAGGGCAGCCCGCAGTTTGGTGCTCCACTTGATGGGGCTGGGTGGAGCTCCTCATTGATGATCATGTTGATAGCTGGTTGCTTGACGGAGGACTTGGCGAGTCTTTCCTCGAACACTCCAGGCTTCTGTGCTTCCCTTCTTACTGCTCGCCTGGCGAGTTCATCTGCTTCTTGGTTCTCTCCTCGTGGGATATGCTTGAGCTCCATGCCCCTGAAGTGCTTCTCGAGTTTGTGTACCTCTTCAAGGTAGGCCACCATGTAGGTGTCCTTAGGCGTGTAGCTTTGTTGGAGAGTTGATGAGGAGTTGAGAGTCGCCCTTGATGAGGATGTGCTTGATGCCGAGGGCAATGGTAGCTCTGAGCCCGGCGAGGAGGCCTTCATATTCAGCAATGTTGTTGGACACCTTGTCGTTGTCCTTGAAGCACAGCTGGACGGCGTAGTAGAGCTCGTCGCCTGTCGTGAGGTGAGGACAGCACCAGCCCCTGCACTCCGGGCCGCGAAGGCGCCGTCGAAGTGCATGGTCCAGTGGCCTGGTTCCGTCCCTCCTGAGGCCGCGGCTTCCTCCTCTTGAGGCTCTTCTTCACGCGTGTACGTCCATTCGGCCATGAATCAGCCAACGCCCTGCCCTTCATGACCCTTGTGGTGTCAAACTCCAGCTCGAAAGGTTGTAGCTCGATGCCCCAGCTTGCGACGCGATCTGTTGCGTTTGGGTTGCGCAGGACTTGCTCCAGGGGTACGAGGTGACCACCTTGATGGGGTGACCCTGGAAGTAGTGGCGCAGCTTCCTGGAGGCGCTGAGGAGCGAGAAGAGGAGCTTTTGCTGCATGGGGTAGCGCTCGCGAGCGTCTCGCAGCACTGTGCTGACGAAGTACACGGGATGCTCGACGAGGGTAGTTGTTGGCGTGGCAGCGGTTGGCTCCTCTCGAGGCTCGGTGGAGTCCTTGTCGAGGTTTTCTTGAGGCCCCTCTTGTAGAGGCTCGGCATGAGGCTGGAGGCTTCACGAGGGTGCTTCCTTGGGGGGCTCTGGGCTTGGCGAGGCAGGGCTCTGCTTGGCGAGGACTAGCTCTTCCCTTTCAGCCACCAAGACCGCGCTTGTCGTCTGAGGAGTGGCTGCAAGATACAGCTTCAAAGGCTCACGAGGGCGTGGGGAAACCATGATGGGTGGGCTCACCAAGTATTTCTTCAGGTCCTCAAAGGCCTTTGCTGCTTCAAGGGTCCACTTGAAAGGACCAGACCTCTTCATGATCTTGAAAATGGCAGCGCCCTCTCGCCGAACTTGGAGATGAAACGGCCAAGGCTGGCCATACATCCCGCTAGGCGTTGCATGTCCTTGAGGCGACGAGGAGGCTGCATTTCTTCTATGGCCTTGATCTTGTCAGGGTTTGCCTCGATGCCGCGATGAGACACCAGGAACCCAAGGAGCTTGCCTGAAGGGACCCCGAAGATGCACTTGGCGGGGTTTAGCTTGATGTTCACCTTGCGCAGGTTGGAAAAGGTCTCCTCGAGGTCCTTGATGAGCGTGTCCTCCTCGCGGGTCTTGACCACGATGTCGTCGACGTAGGCCTCTGCATTTCTTCCCATCTGAGCCCCCAAGGCAATCCTCATGAGGCGCTGGAATGTGGCACCGGCGTTCTTCAGGCCGAAGGGCATGCAGACGTAGCAGAACACACCACAAGGGGTGAGAAATGTTGTCTTCTCCTCATCCTCCTTCGCCATCTTGATCTGGTGATAGCCTGAGAAGGCATCCAGAAAACAGAGGAGTGCGTAGCCGGCGGTGGAGTCCACGATCTGGTCGATCCTCGGGAGGGGATAGGGGTCCTTGGGGCAGGCCTTGTTGAGGTCGGTGAAGTCGATGTAGAGGCGGCTTCCTCCGGTGTGCTTGGGTACGACCACACCGTTGGCGAGCCAAGTGGGATGGACCACTTCCTTGATGATGCTGGCTTTCTTCAACTTTTCAACTTCCTTGACGATGAAATCTTGCTTCTCTGGCGCCTGGCGCCGCGCCTTTTGCTTCACGGGGCGTGCGTTTGGACACACGGCTAAGTGGTGCTCGATCACCTTCCTCACGGGGCGTGCGTCCGGACATATCTGACGGTGTCCATGTGAACATGTCAGAGTTTGCCCTGAGGAAGGCGACGAGCATGCTTTCCTATTTGGGAGGCTGGTTGGCGCCGATGGTGACGCTAGCCCCCGAGTCATTTGTCTCAAGAGGCACTTGCTTCGTCGCGGCCTTCTCCTGAGAGAACAGCTGCTTCTTCTTCGCGGGGGGCCTCGGGAGGGTCTCCTCATCCTCGTCAGCGGGTGACGCCACCACGGCAGCCTTGTAGGCCGCTTCCGCAGCGTACAGGGCGTCTGAAATCATGCCGCGGATGACGATGGTGCCACCCGAGCCAGGGAGCTTGATGAGGTTGTAGGCGTGGTGGGTCACCGCCATGAACTTGGCGAGGGCAGGGTAGCCGAGGTTGGCGTTGTAGGGCAGGCCGATGTGCGCGACGTCGAAGTCGATCAGCTCGGTGCGATAGTTGGCCTGAGTGTCGAAAGTGACCGCGAGCCTCACCTGCCCTAAAGGGGTGGTGAGACCCTCTGTCACCCCCGAGAAGGGCCTGGTGGGCATGAGCCGCTCGTAGGGCACCTGCAGCTTCTCGAATGTCTCGATAGAGATGACGTTGAGGCCTGCACCCCCATCGATGACCGTCTTGGAGAACTGCAATGTTGTTGATGGTGGGAGTGCAGACCAGCGGGATGGTTCCAACAGTTCAGGTGGACTTGGGGTGGTTGCTGGAGTCAAAGGTGATGGGGTACTGGGACCACTTGAGGGGCCTGGAGGCCTCAACCCCGGGAAGGGCTGCCGCGACCTCGCGAGCGAGTTTCTTGAATTAGCGGTTGGAGCTGGGGGCCTGAGCCCCGCCGAGGATGCAAGCGGCCCCACAAGGCACCTGGTAACCCTCAGGAGTCTCGGCGGGGAGGTTGTCATTCATGGGCTGGGCAGCGTTGGCTTGAGGGTTCTGCTGGTAGTTGTCGTCGTAGTTGTTGTTCCAGCATCGCCCCCGGCGGCCGCCGCGGCCGCTCGTTAGCCTCACGAGCCTCGCGAGCCTCGCGAAGCCTCTTGAGGTCGTAGCAGTCCTTGGTGGCATGAGAATGCCTGTTGTGGTAGATGCAGAAGGGACGATCATCTTTCTTCTCAAGGTCCGCGGCTGGAGTGGCAGCGCGAGGCTGCTTGGCGTCAGGCTCAGCCGCGAGGACCGCAGTGGTCTTGCGCTTCTCGGTGGACTTCTTCTTCTTCTTGGACCCCTCGGCGGGGTCCCCTGGCTCGCTCTTGACGAACAAGCGGCCCTCCTCAGCCTTGGTGCACTTGTCCGCCAAGTTGAAGAGCTTGACGACGGTGGTGATGTTGTCATGAATGCCAAGCTTCTCGAGCATCCGCACATCTGTGACCCCAGCCTGGAAAGCCGAAATGACCTGCGCGTCGGTGGCGTTGGGGATCTTGTTTCGCACCTGGCTGAAGCGCTGGATGTACTTGCGGAGGGTCTCGCCAGGCTTCTAGCGCACGACGCAGAGGTCGTTGTACGTGAGGCCGCGCTCGTACGTGCCCTTGAAGTTGGCGACGAAGCACTGGCAGAGGTCCTCCCAGGTGTTGATGGACTCGGCGGGGAGGTTGGTGAGCCACGAGGACGCGGAGTCCTTGAGGGCCATGGGGAACCAGTTCGCCATGACCTTGTCGTCGCCCCCAGCGGCCTGGATGGCCAAGGTGTAGAGCTGCAGGAACTCCTGGAGGTTGTTCTTGCCGTCGTAGCGCGGAGGGAGATCCGGCCTGAACTTGACCAGCCAGACGACGTGACGGAGGCTGCGAGTGAACGCGGCCGTCGTGCCGTAGGTGACCGGGACGTTGGCGAGGGTGGCGCGAAGGTGGTGCCCTGCAGTGGCGACGTCGTGGACGGCGCGGTTGTGGCGATCCTGGTGGCGCTCGATACTCACGTGTGCGTCCTCCGGGGCTCGCTGCACGATTTGGCAATCATGCGGCGACGACGCGTGCGATGCAGCGCGGTTGTCGCGAGGAGGAGCCCCGGCTGGAGAAGGTTGTGGTGGAACCGGTGGAGCTGGAGCGGGCGCGGGGTGACGAGGAGGTGCAAGCGGCGCGCCGTGCGCCACGTCCCCTGCGCGTGCAGAGAGGACCAACGAACAAGACGGTGCGGGAGCGGCGCCGACGAGCTCAGAGAGGCGGTTGAGCCAAGCTTCCTGGGCCTCCGGCGTGGGGCGGTACTGCAGCAGCTCCTGCGCCATGAGAAGCGCAGTTGCCGGGCTGGGCGCAGGGCGGCCCAGCGAGGAGGCAGCACGGTCCCGCGATGGGTGCAGGGAGGAAGCCTCCTCTTCACCGAGGTCATCCTCAGCGTGGTCGTGGTCGTCGTCCTCCGGGTGCTCGACGCGGGGTTCGGGGTCGACGTGGCGCTCCGGAGCAGCACTTCCGCGCGGGCGGCCGCGCGGGTTGCCAGCGGGAGCGGTGGCGGCGCTGGCCGTCCGGCGAGCGAGACGTTCGGCGCGAGAGATGCCGGCCATGGCTGTGTCGAGGTTGAAGATGCGCCTCAGCCCCCTGCCTGGCGCGCCAAATGTTGGAGAACTGTCCCAGGAACTAGGTGTGTCTCTCAAGGATCTAGTAAGGGGCTGAACACAGAATCAAACAACCCTCAATGTGCCACGGCGACGGTGCTCGCCTGGATCATCGTGGGGAGGCACTGCAGAGAGGAACACACAGTATTACCCAGGTTCAGGGCCCTCTAGGAGAGGTAAAACCCCTACTTCGGATGTATTGCACTTGCTTGGAGAGGCTTGAGTACAGAGGGAGCTTGGCGAGCTCGAGGTGGCTACAATGGCTACTGCAGAACTCAGATCTAGGGTTTTGTCTAAGCTCCAGGATTGTGAACTACTAAGAGTCGAACCCCTTGCCCGAGCGTGCTCCCCCTCCTTTTATAGGTGTCTCGGGCCTCTTCCCCCCAAATATCTAGGCGGGAAGGGCTACCACATGGCGACGAAGGAGGAGGTGCGGTGCACAATAAAGGTAGAGTCCACCATAAAGGTAAAGTCCATGGACGCGGTCCACGGCAGGGGGCAGCGTCATCAGAGCTGGAAAAGCCACCGTCCAACCAGGACGGTGGGCTGGAGCCGGTGATGTCACCCCTGGAGCGTAGCAGCAGGCGGTCTCCTTATCACCAAAGTGACAATCCTCGGGGATCCTTTGCTTGGTGCAGCTTTGTTGACTCCTTTATACATAAGAACGGCAACTGTGGCGCTGCCGTCACCGCGCGCTGGCGCGGTCGTCACTCTGCGGAGGGTGCAGAGCCCATGTGCGCTCTGCCGCGGAGGCAGAGCTAGCTTCGAGGGGAAGGAACCCTCGCGAGGCTGAAGGCCTCGCCGAGCCTTTCGGCTTGGTCCTTAGCAGAATTTGCAGGTGGCATCCGAGATGCCCTCTCGGTGAGAGGTGGTCCCTCGCCGAGGAAAAACCCTCGGCGAGGAGGAGAGGTCCCTCGCGAGGAAAAGCCCTCGCGAGGCTCGCCAGGCTTGGAGAGCCTGGTCCTTAGCGAAATCTTCTGAAGGATGCTGTGGGCCCTGGCAGGCCGGCCCGTGGTACCCTGGTTTCCACTGTGCCGACAGCGGTGCCGATGGAGATGGCTCCGGCAGTCGATCCCCCCTCCGGCAGGGTGTCGGAACAGGACCTTCTGAACCCTCGAACTAGGGTTTTTGGTGACGGCGCGTCGGGGTCGAGTTTCTGGAAAATAATGGCCTCTCCCCCTCGGTTTTAGGTCAAAAGGGATTTTATAGGCGCCGCAGGGAGCCGAGGAGGTGCCCACAGGGCAGGGGCGGGCCCCACCCACGGGTCAAGGTGGGGCCGCGGCTGCCACGCGCCCCTGGCCCCTGGGTGGCCCCCCAGGTCGCCCTTTGGTCCACGTATGTCTTGCGTAACATAAAAAATCTCCGTAAATTTTGAGGGCAATCCGAAGACATTTCCTATTGTGACTTTTCTTAAACACAAAAACAGCAAAAATAGGGAACTGGCACTTGGCATCTTGTCAATAGGTTAGTCCGATAAAATGCATAAAAATGATATAATTGATAGTAAAAATATGTGACTGATACGTCTCAAACGTATCTATAATTTTTGAGTGATCGATGCTAGTTTTGTGATATTGTCACATTTTTCACTGTCATTTATATCATTTTTATGCATTTTGTCGGACTAACCTATTGACAAGATGCCAACTGCCAGTTCCCTATTTCTGTTGTCTTTTTGTTTGAGAAATTTACTTCTGGAAATATTCTCGGAATTGGACGAAAATTTACGGGGAATTTTTACTCGACGGAAGGCACCAGGACACCAAAGGGCAGCCCTGGGGGCCATCCACAGGCCAGGGGCGGCCTGCTGCCGCGGCCTGGGGTCCACCCACGGGTGGGACCCGCCCCTGCCCGTGGAGCACCTCCTTGGGCCCCTCCAACGCCTATAAATTCACATTAAACCTAAAAACGTCCTGCGGCCATTATTTTCCAGAAACTCGACCCCGACGCGCCGTCACCGAAAACCCTAGTTCGGGGTCCAATCTGAAACTGATCCTGGCACTCTGCCGGAGGGCAGATCGATCCCGGAGGGCTCTTCATCGTCATGCCTTCCTTCGGGATGATTTGTGAGTAGTCTCACCTTGGACTACGGGTCCATGGCAGTAGCTAGTTGGTAGTCTCTCTCTCTCTCTCTTGTGCTTCATGTCTTATGATCTTGTGAGCTGCCTAACATGATCAAGATCGATTATTGTAATGCTATGTGATGTGTTTGCTGGGATCCGATGGATTATGAAGTTATGTTCAGATTGTGCATGATTCTTATATGAGTAATTTATGTTCTTGCATGCTCTCCGATGTGCGTAGTTACTTTGGCCAAGTGATTGTGTGTATCTCCAAGAGAGGGTATTTATGCTAGATAGTGGGTTCATGCCCCCCTTTTGTTCCTGGGCACGTGTGACAGAAACGTCTAAGGGCGAGAGTGTGTTGTTGCTACTAAGGGTAAAACAGTGGTGTTAATGTCTCTTTTTATATTAGTATTGCTCACTTCATGCATTTTACTTAATGCAATTGTCTGTTGCTTGCAACTTAATATCGTTGGGTGACAGGCTGGATAGCGATCCCACGGTGGACTTTTTAGACAAAGACGCAGTTGGACTCAACGGTCTTTGTTCCTTGTCGTGATGCCTCCATGAATATTATCATGTCCTTTTTGTCATAGCTAAATTGGGTTTGTGTCATGATCTTGTCAATTGCCTGGCTGTAATTCGTTCACCTATCACATGCATATTTTATTTACTTGAGAGACTCGACTAGTGAACCCATGGCCCCCGGTCCATCTTTTTACATTGTTTACAACCTTATTTACTTGCTTTTAATTATCATTATTCCTCTGGTCACTTTTCATATTTTATCTATTTCATCATATAATTAACCGCTTTGTTTTTTGCGAGACCGGAAAGATTGACAACCTTTCCGCCGTTGGGGGCAAAGTTTTTTGGTTGAGTGTGTGCAGTTCCACGTCTGTTGAAGGTCAAGCACCAGAGATCTTCAACATTCACCTCGTTGTTGATTTCAAAGTCCTACTGGTTCGATAAACCTCGGTTTGTTAAACGAGGGAAAACTGCTACTAGCTGCAATTCCGCCTTCGCTTGGGACACCACCCAACTTATTTTAATACAGCAGCACGGAGTCTCTCAAGTAAATAGAACATTCATATGATGGGTAAACAAATTACAGTTGGGCAATTGACAAGATTATAACACAAACTTAATCTAGCTATGACAAAGAGAACATGATAATATTTAAGTAGGCATCACGACAATGAACAAAGACCGTTGAGTCCAACTGCATCTTTGTCTAAAAAGTCCACCGTGGGATCGCTATCCAGTCTGTCACCCATCGGTATTAAGTTGCAAGCAACAGACATTTGCATTAAGTAAAGCGCATGAAGTAAGCAATATTAAATATCAAAATAGACTTTAACACCGCTGTTTTACCCTTATTAGCAACAGCACACCTTGGCCCTTAGACGTTTCTGTCACTCGTGTCCAGGAACAAAATAGGGCATGAACCCACTATCTAACATAAATACTCTCTCTTGGAGATACACACAATCACTTGGCCAAAGTAACTACGCACATCGGAGAGCATGCAAGAACATAAATCAATATATAAGAATCATGCACAATCTGATCATAACTTTATAATCCATCGGATCCCAGCAAACACATCACATAGCATTACAATAATCGATCTTGATCATGTTAGGCAGCTCACAAGATCATAAGACATGAAGCACAAGAGAGAGAGACTACCATCTAGCTACTGCCATGGACCCAAGGTCCAAGGTGGGACTACTCACAAATCATCCCGGAGGAAGGCATGGCGATGAAGAGCCCTCCGGGATCGATCTCCCCTCTGGCAGAGTGCCGGGATTTGCTTCAGAATCACCCCCGAATTAGGGTTTGAGGTGACGACACCTCGGGATGACTTTTCTGGAAAATAATGGCCGCCCCGTCGTTTTTAGGGTTTTTAGGATTTTATAGGCGTCGGAGGGGGCCGAGGCGGTGCCCAGGGGGCAGAGGCGGGCCCCACCCGCGGGTCCGGGGGACCGCGGCAGGCACCCGCCTGTGGCCCCTGGGTGGCCCCCCCAGGTCGCCCTTCGGTCTCCGTCTTCATCTTGGCGTAAAAATAATCTCCGTATATTTTGGTCCAATTCCGAGAATATTTCCAGAACTAAATTTCTGAAACACAAAAACAGCAAAAACAGAGAACTGGCACTGGGCATCTTGTCAATAGGTTAGTCCAACAAAATGCATAAAAATGATGTGATATGATAATAGAAACATGTGACAACATCACAAAATTAGCATGGATCACTCAAAAATTATAGATACGTTTGACACGTATCATGTATATAGAAGAGTTGGGTGGTGCCCCAAGCGAAGGCGTGAATGTGGCAAGTAGCAGTTTTCCCCCAGTGAAGAACCAAGGTTTAATCGAACCAGTAGGACTTTGAAATCAAAAAAATGAGGTGAACGTCAATGATCTTTGGCGCTTAACCGTCGACGAACATGGACCTGCA
Organism: Puccinellia tenuiflora; assembly: GCA_012064385.1. Lineage (NCBI taxonomy): Eukaryota > Viridiplantae > Streptophyta > Magnoliopsida > Poales > Poaceae > Puccinellia > Puccinellia tenuiflora. The sequence goes on along the minus strand of QRDG01000473.1, from coordinate 1,742,751 downwards.
CACACTCAACCAATTACCTTGCCCCTAACGGCAAGAAGGTTATCAATCTTCCTGGTCTGCTGAAAACAAAGCGGTTAAACGTATAGTGTAGTGAATGGAAATTATGGAAACGGACCTGTGAGCAAGTGAATATGAAAAGCAAGTAAACGAGGTTATAAACAATGTAAAAAGATGGACCGGGGGCCATGGGTTCACTAGTGGTGTCTCTCCAATAAATAAAATACTCATATGAAGGGTGAACAAATTACAGTTGGGCAATTGACAAGATTATGAGACAAACTTAATCTATCCATATCAAAGTGTTCATGGTAATATTCATGTAGGCATCACAACAAGACACAAATACCGCCATCCAACTGCATCTTTGTCTAAAAAGTCCACCTAGGGATCGCTATCCGCCCTGTCACCCATCGGTATTAAGTTGCAAACAAAAGACATTTATATAAGTAAAGTGTATGATGTAAGCAATATTTATAATCACGTAGACATAAACACCGTTGTTTTACCCTTAGTCGTAACATCACACCCTCGTCCTTAGACATTTCTGTCACTCACGCCCAGGCACAAGAGGGGGCATGAACCAACTATCTAGCATAAATACTCTCTCTTGGAGACATAAGCAATCACTTGGCCAAAGTAACTACACATATCGGAGAGCATGCAAGAACATAAATTAAAATATAAGAACCGTGCACAATCTGATCATAACTTCATAATCCATCGGATCCCAATAAACACATCATATAGCATTACAAATGGTCGATCTTGATCATGTAGGGCAGCTCACAAGATCATAAACATGAAGCACAAGGGAGAGAGACAACCATCTAGCTACTACTATGGACCCGTAGTCCAAGGTGGAACTACTCACGCATCATCCCGATGGAAGGCATGGCGATGTAGAGCCCTCCGGCATCGATCTCCCCTCCGACAGCTTGCCGGGATTAGCTTCAGAATCTCCCTGAATTAGGTTTCGAGGAGGCGGCGGCTTCGGGACAGAGTTTTTGGAAAGTAATCGTCGCCCCTTCGGTTTTAGGGTTTTAGTGATTTTATAGGCGTCGAGGGGTCTGAGGCGGTGCCCAGAGGGCAGGGGCGGGTCCCACCCGTGGGTCCAGGTGGGGCTGCGGCCACCTGCCGCCCCTGGCCCCCCAGGTCGCCCTTTGGTCTCTGACTTCATCTTGTCACATAAAAAATCCCCGTAAATTATCGTCCAATTCTGATAATATTTCCAGAATTAACTTTTCTGAAATAGAAAACAACAAAAAATAGGGAACTGGCACTGGGCATCTTGTCAATAGGTTAGTCCGACAAAAAGCCTAAAAATGATGTAATAAGATAGTAAAGACATGTAACAATAGCATATAACTAGAATGGATCAATCAAAAATTATAGATACGTTTGACACGTATCAAATTCCATAAGCACTATCTCCAATCTCTAAAATATGTCTAGGGGACAGATTTCCTGAAAGTCAGAACTCTACCACAACGAAGTCTTTTTGCATTTTTGCCATTTTCCAAATAATTTCTACACATCAAAGTGTAAACAAGAACTTGTGCATTTTTAGAACTATTAATAGATTACTCCAACTAAATAAGCCAAATATCAGGGATAATATCATAATAAACTACAAATTTTGGCGAACGTTTTCGACATATCAACATCTCCAAGCTTAATTCTTGTTGTCGCCGAGTAATTAAATGATAAAATAAGACGTACTTTCGATTTTATTATTGGTAGATGCAAATTTTATTATATTTAATTATATTCAATCATGAACTAGATCAAGGGATGTAAATGATATAAGTTGAAAACAAAATGATTCAAACCAACTGTCATATTTGGCATCAAGCAATCAAGTTCATGATAAATACCACATGAATAATAAAGTTTGTCAATCATGTCTACTCATAAAAACATAATGAAAAATTAGAAGTTAATAATATGAAGTCTAAAAGCATCAACAAGGGCATTATGAACATAACACAGTGTGATAGAGTGGTATCTCGCTAACCCTTTCTGATAGCGGAAAATATAAATGCAGAGCACCTTCAAAGTTTAAATGGTGACTAGATATAAATATTTTAGAACAAGTAATATCATAATCATGCATAAATCAATAATGCTTACGTACAAAGCACATTAAACTAAGAATGAAAATTATGCTCTCTAGGTTGGTGCTCAAGGAAGGTGATGACACAACATAAATGTAAAAAGATAGACCCTTCTCAGAGGAAAACATGGATTAACATGTGCCATAGCATTGTTTGTTTTTGAAAACCATAAACAAAAATTATTTTGCGAGGTGTATGTTCACGTCAACGGTTAGGTGACAAAGAAATCCACATCTTCTGCGCTAAATAGATTTATAGAGTTTTGAGAGCAGTTACCATGCTTAACACTCCTCCCAAACTTGTCCTTTCTCATACCAAGGCTAACCGAATTCACGGGTGCCTGCCAGCTATCACGTGTCTCGTAGGAGTGTCTTTTATTTTTTTAATTAGTCTGGATTGGGAATCCCATACCAGCTCTCGGGCAAATTTAAACTAACACAGTTTTCATGCCCATCTAGCACGTACAACAACAAACTCCATTATCACTTCCTCATGAGCTGAAAACAATGGCACAAATAGGAGTTTTTTTAGAAGTTTAAAGTTTAGCACATGAGAATTTACTTGGAACAACTATGAGATGCCATATATAGGAAGATATAATGGACTCTTATGGAATAACTTGGCTCAAGAATTTGGATGTGAAAGCAGCATTCCTGCTTAGTATAGACAAATGCTAGCAACAGACTGGGAAGCGGCCAACTAAGAGAGCAATAATGGCCATAATCATGCATTGTAAAATAAGAAACATTGAGTAGTAGCATGGAAAGGATATCGCTATTCTGAGATAAGACATCATCAAGGCTGGGTAGATTTTCTTTTTATCTTACACATGCGTGAACATGTGTCAAGTCAATCTAAATATTCTTCTGAGGAGGATACCACAATACCATACCATACTATAAACAAAACAACACATGTCGATACCTAGATAACATATTATACCCTCCTAGTCAGTTATGACTTAACATATGAAAATATGAAATACTAAACAATACCATGTACACAGTTATCTATCATGACAAGATAACACAAAATATGACACTTGCATACTATCATCTACTTTATAATAAAGCATTACAAAAAGTGTAGAATCAATCATACTTTTAACTATGTATCTATTCATTTTATTCGGGTGCACCCTATTAATTTATTTCAGTGGATTTTACCAAGATCTTCAGAATAATATAAAAAACAGCTTATTATTGTGATAATATTTGAAACTAACACAAAGATATAAACAATAAAATTTAAGATACAAACGCTCCAAATTTATGCAAATTTTCATGGTGCTTGAGAAAACAAAGTTTGAAGCTATGTTTGCAAACCGAGGATTTGTTGTTGTAGAGGTGATGCAGATGCATATGATTATGGTATTAACCATCCGTGGATATTCCTTAGTTTGGTGCTCCTTCATTTCCTGTGGAAAAAAACTCCACCATAAAAAAATCCATTCTTTCTCTGCAGTTAGACATTAGTGCAATAGATAATTCAAAGGTGTTGCCATTAATCCATAACAAATTTTAGTTTTAAGTTATAGAAAGTTTGCTTGAGTGAGCCAACTACAAATAAAGTAAAAAACCAAGAAGAGTCAAATGAAAGCGCAAAAAGGCTACCCTTGCAAGAAAAGACAGAATCGTCCAGAAAAACAGGAGCTCGGAAACATAATTTTTAGGTGCACTTAATCATGCCTATAATTATTGCAGATTTTCGTGAATACATAAATTTAAGTGATGATCATTGTGTGTAATTTGTAGGGTTGCAGCATAGAAAACAAAATTTTCCTACGCAAAGATAGCGGAATAAACCCAACATCTAGATCCGATCTACGAGAGGTTGGTAGCAAGAAGGAGATCGAATCTCACCCTCGAAGAAAACCGTGAGTGTTTTGTCGAGGCAGGGGTTGGCTAGTCGATCCCCGCAAGAGGTGGTGGAGAGGTTCGCGAGATCAGCAGCATGACGACGGTGGCGTGGTGTGTATGGTGGAGATCCGACAGGGCTTCGCCAAGCAGCTATCGGGAGAGAGGAGGAGGAGGAGGGAGGCGGCGGCAAGGAGGGAGAGGGGTGCGGCTAGGGCACCTATGGGGTGGCCTTGGGGTGCCGCACCCCCTCCTCTAGGCCTCCTTATATAGGGGGCAGGGGGTTGCGCCCCACCCCTCCATCTAGGGCCGGCGCAAGGGGGGGAGGCTTGCCCCCCAAGCAACCCTTAGGGTTTAGGCCGCCCCCCCCCTTCTAGAAGCTTGGCCCGCATGGGCCTTTAAGGGTGTGGTGCGGCTGGCCCAATAGGCCAGCCCACTACCCCTTCATGCCTTGTGGGCCCCATACTCCTATGGGCCCCACTTCTAGACCCCTCTAGAACCTTCTAGAACATTCCGGTACTTTACCGATAAATTCCCGAACCTTTCTTAACCTCCGGAAACAACTTTCCTTATATGAATCTTATTCTCCGGACCACTCCGGAACTCCTCGTGATGTCCGGGATCCCATCCGGGACTCCGAATCAATATTCGTTCTCACCATCATTTATCTCGAACCCTAACTACATCGAACGTTAAGTGTGTGACTCTGCGGGTTCGCGAATATGTCATATTAATAGCGGGACCGGGATGCCCATATTAATTCCTACATATTCGACGAAGTACTTTACTAGTCGAACCACAATGTCCGGGATTCAATTAATCTATATACGATTCCTTTTGTTTCACGATATATTACTTGTCCGAGATTCAATCCACCGATATCTCCATATCTGATTAATCTCGTTACCGACAAGTTCTCTTTACTCGTTCCATAGAATAGGATCCCTTATGACTAGCCACTTAGTCATATGCTTGCAAGCGTTTGGATGCTATACTACCGAGAGGGCCCAGAGATATCTATCCAGCTGTTGGACGAACAAATCCCAGTCTTGAAACATGTCACCCAACAACCTATCATCGGAGAACCTGAAAGCCACCTTTATAATCACCCAGTTACGAAGTGACATTTGATGTCCACAAAGCTCTCCTCCGATAAGCGGGAGTGACATAATCTCATGGTCTAAGGAAACTATATTTGACATCTATTTAATTTGAGTCTTGTCCATTATATCATCACCTATGATACAAACTTCGTTTATTAAGTGATTCATAAATCCATGGTTAGGAAACATCTAACCATCACTTAATTAAACAAACTAGTCACAAGAGGAAAGACTAGGGACACATTACCGTTTATATTCCACACATGTATTTGTTTCCGGTTAATACAATTCTAGCATGGAATTAAACATATCATGAACGGAGAAATATGATAAACAATAATCATTATTATTGCCTCTTGGGCATATCTCCAACAGTCTCCCACTTGCACTAGAGTCAATAATCTAGTTTACATCTGTAGCAATCTAACACCCATGGCTTCTCGGTGTTGATCATGTTTTGCTCGTGGAAGAGGTTTAGTCAATGGGTCTGCCACATTCAGATTCGTATGCACCTTGCAAATCTCTATGTCACCATCCTTGACATTCTCACGCAAATTGTGATAGGCTTAATATGCTTGGTATTGTTGTGTGAAGTCGGGTCCTTGGCAAGAGCTATTGCACCTGTATTATCACAGTACAGTGCCAGAGGTCTTGACGCACTTGGAACCACGCTCAGCTCTGAGAGGAACTCCTTCATCCAGACTGCTTCACTTGCTGCCGACGAGGCCGCAACATACTCCGCTTCTGTTGAAGATTTCGCCACCACGCTCTGCTTGGAACTCCTCCAACTCACAGCGCCACCATTCAGAATAAACACGTATCCGAACTGAGACTTAGAATCATCCGGGTCTGTGTCCCAACTAGCATCGACGTAACTCCTTACGACAAGCTCTTGGTCACCTCCATATACGAGAAACATTTCCTTAGTTCTATTTAGATACTTAAGGATATTTTTGACAGCTGACCAGTGTTCCACTCCTGGATCACTTTGGTACCTGCTAGTCAAACTTACAGCATGGCACACATCTGGTCTTGTACATAGCATGGCATACATGATAGAGCCTATCGCAGAGGCATAAGGAACCTTGTCCATTATCTCTCTATCTTCTGCTATAACAGGACTCTGAGTCTTACTCAGAACCTTTCCTTACAACATTGGTAAGAACCCCTTCTTTGAATTTTCCATTCCGAACTTCTTCAGAACCTTGTCAAGGTATGTACTCTGTGAAAGCCCAATTAGGCGCTTTGACCTATCTCTATAGATCTTTATGCCTAAAATGTACGCTGCTTCACCAAGGTCTTTCATTGAAAAACTTTTATTCAAATAAGACTTTACACTTTCAAGTAGTGTAACATCATTTCCAATCAATAATATGTCATCCACATATAGTATCAGGAATGCAACTGAACTCCCACTCACTTTCTTGTAAATACAGGCTTCTCCATAAGTTTGGACAAATCCAAACCCTTTGATCACTTCATCAAACCGGAGATTCCAACTCCGCGATGCTTGCTTCAGTCCATAGATGGATCTCTGAAGTTTGCATACCTTGTTAGCATCCTTTGGATCAACAAAACCTTCGGGCTGTACCATGTACAACTCTTCCTTAATATGACCATTAAGGAACGCGGTCTTCACATCCATTTGCCAAATTTCATAGTCATAATATGCGGCAATTGCTAACATAATCCGAACAGATTTCAGCATCGCTACAGGTGAGAATGTCTCATCATAGTCAACCCCTTGAATTTGTCGGAAACCCTTTGCGACAAGTCGAGCTTTATACACGGTGACGTTTCCGTCAGCATCTGTCTTTCTCTTGAATATCCATTTGTTCTCAACGGCCTTACGGTCATTTGGTAAGTCCACCAAAGTCCATACTTGGTTTTCATACATGGATTCCATTTCGGATTTCATGGCTCCTAGCCATTTTTCGGAGTCTGGGCTCATCATTACTTCCTCATAATTCGCAGGTTCATCATTGTCTAACAACATGACATTCATGACGGGGTCATACCGATCAGGAGCGGCACGTTCCCTCGTTGATCTGCGAGGTTCAATAGCAGCCTTGACTGGAACAGCATGATCAACATCATTTGCTCCTTCTTCAGGTGGCGATGGCTGTTCTGGAACAACTTCCAGTTCTGCGCTACTCGGCATCTCAAGAACAGGTTCAATAACCTCGTCAAGCTCTATTTTCCTTCCACTCACTTCTTTCGAGAGAAACTCCTTCTCTAGAAAGGAACCATTCTTGGCAACGAAAATCTTGCCTTCAGTTCTGTGGTAGAAGGTATACCCAATAGTTTCCTTAGGGTATCCAATGAAGACGCACTTTTCCGATTTGGGTTCGAGCTTATCAGGTTGAAGCTTTTTCACATAAGCATCGCAACCCCAAACTTTGAGAAACGATAACTTTGGCTTCTTGCCAAACCATAACTCATATGGAGTCGTCTCAACGGATTTTGATGGAGCCCTATTTAATGTGAATGCGGTTGTCTCTAATGCATAGCTCCAAAATGATAGTGGCAGATCTGTGTGAGACATCATAGATCGCACCATATCCAATAAGGTTCGATTACGACGTTCAGACACACCATTACGCTGTGGTGTTCCGGGTGGTGTGAGTTGTGAAACAATTCCACACGTCTTTAAATGCATGCCAAACTCGTAACTCAAATATTCGCCTCCACGATCGGATCGAAGAAACTTGATTTTCTTGTTACGATGGTTCTCAACTTCACTCTGAAATTCTTTGAACTTTTCGAACGTTTCAGACTTATGTTTCATCAAGTAAATATACCCATATCTACTCAAATCATCGGTGAAAGTCAAGAAGTAACGATATCCACCGCGCGCTGCAACACTCATCGGACCACACACATCGGTATGTATGATTTCCAACAAGTCTGTTGCTCTCTCCATTGTGCCGGAGAAGGGTGTTCGAGTCATCTTACCCATAAGGCATGGTTCGCAAGTTTCAAATGATTCAAAATCAAGTGAATCCAAAAGTCCATCAGAATGGAGTTTCTTCATGCGCTTTACACCAATATGACCCAAACGGCAGTGCCACAAATACGTGGTATTATCATCATTCACTTTGCATCTTTTGGCATCAATGTTATGAACATGTGTATCACTACTATCGAGATCCAATAGAAATAAACCATTCCTCTCAGTTGCATGACCATAAAAGGTATTATCCATATAAATCGAAATACCAAAGTTTTCAGACTTAAATGAATAACCGTCTCGCAATAAACAAGATCCAGATACAATGTTCATGCTTAACGCAGGCACATAATAACAATTATTAAGGTTTAAAACTAATCCCGAAGGTAAATGCAGAGGGAGTGTGCCGACAGCGATGACTTCAACTTTTGATCCATTTCCAACTCGCATCGTCACCTCGTCCCTTGCCAAGCGCCGTCTATTCCGCAGCTCCTGTTTCGAGTTACATATATTAGCAACCGAACCAGTATCAAATACCCAGGTGCTACTACGATCACTTGTTAAATACACATCAATAACTTGTATATCATATATACCTTGTTTGACGGTGCCAGCCTTCTTGTCCGCCAAATACTTGGGGCAGTTCCGCTTCCAGTGTCCGGTTCCCTTGCAGTAGAAGCACTCAGTATCAGACTTAGGGCCCTTCCTTGACTTCCTCGCAGGCCCGGCAGCTCGCTTGCCGTCCCTCTTGAAGTTGTCTCTTTTGCCCTTTTTCTTGAAACTGGTGGTCTTGTTGACCATCAACACTTGATGCTCCTTCTTGATTTCCACTTCCGCGGTCTTTAACATCGCGAAAAGCTCAGGGAGAGTTTTCTCCATCCCTTGCATGTTATAGTTCATCACAAAGCTTTTGTAGCTAGGTGGAAGTGACTGGAGAACACGGTCAATCCCCAACTCATTGGGAATCACAACACCCAGCTGCGCCAGACGATCACCGTACCCAGACATCTTGAGCACGTGTTCACTGACGGAACTGTTCTCTTCCATCATACAACTAAAGAACTTAGAAGAGGCTTCATACCTCTCCACCTTGGCTTGAGTCTGAAACATAGCTTTCAGATCAACGATCATCTGATGAACGCCATGGTGCTCAAAACGCTTTTGAAGCTTAGGTCCTAAGCCGTACAACAGACCGCACTTAACTATCTCGTGGTCCTCTGAACGGGCTGCCCAGACATTCCTAATGTCTTCAGCCGCTCCCTCTGTTGGAGCCTCACCTAGCGGTGCATCTAGGACATACAGTTTCTTGGCAGCTTTGAGGATAATTTTCAGATTCATAAACCAATCTGAGAAATTGCTTCCATCGTCTTTCAGCTTGTCTTTCTCTAGGAACGCGTTAAAGTTCATGGTGATGTTGGGAAGGGCCATTGATCTACAACATTATTTGCAAGGTGTTTAGACTATGTTCATGATATTGTGTTCGAAAGATAATCTAATTATAAAACGAACTCCCACTAAACTCAACATCTCTCTGGTTGTTTAGTGACACACGATCCAAAATCCACTACACCACAAACGATCATCACGTGAAGTGGCGCAGCTTCAAATGGTGAACATCTCCATGTTGATCATATCATTCATATGACTCGTGTTTAGCCTTTCGGCTCCTGTGTTCCGAGGCCATGTCTGTACATGCTAGGCTCGTCAAGTAAACCGTAGTATTTCTGCATGTGCAAACTAGCTTGCACCCGTTGTATGTGAACGTAGAATCTATCACACCCGATCATCACGTGGTGCTTCAAAACGACGAACTTTGGCAACGGCGCATACTAGGGAAGAACACTTCTTGATATTAACGCGAGAGATCACCTTATCATGCTACCGTCGAGATCGTATCTAAGCATAAACCATAAGGTGCATAAAAAGGATTAACATCACATGCAATTCAAAATTGTGACATGGTATAGCCTTTTCCTGTGCCTTTGATCTCCATCTCCAAAGCACCGGCATGATCTCCATCATCACCAGCTCAAATGCCATCACCATGGTTGTCTCCACCAACTATTGCAACTACTACTATTAGCTACTCTTAGCAAATAAAGTAAAGCAATTACATGGTGTTTAAAGTGACACGCAGGTCATACATTAAATAAAAGACAACCATAAGGCTCCTGCCGGTTGCCGTACTCATCGACATGCAAGTCGTGAAAATTACAAAACATGATCATTGCATACATCACATAATCATATCTTGAGGCCATACCATATCACAAACCCTGCAAAAACAAGTTAGACGCCTCTACATTGTTTATGCAATTTTTATGTGGCTTCTAATGGGTCAATAGATAGAACTGTTCTAATCTACACAAAGCCACAACGGTGATAAAATAGTTGCTGATTTACTCATCCTTTTGAAAGGCCTTCCATTGAAAATTGCATCTTCACTAAAGCAAGAGAAACAGACACCCGCCAGCCACTTATGAAAACAAGTTGCATGTCAGTCGTGTAACCGGTCTCTCGTGCGTGGACGAGTAAAGTTGGTCCGGGCCGCTTCAATCTTACAGTACCGCAAAGATGCAAAGTGCACGCGAGAAGGTAGCAACTCAAATTATCAACGCCCACAACACTTGTGTCTAATCGCACCAACATCTACGAATAGATCTAGGCTCTGATACCACTGTAGGGTCGCAGCATAGAAAACAAAAATTTTCCTACGCAAAGATAGCGGAATAAACCCAACATCTAGATCCGATCTACGAGAGGTTGGTAGCAAGAAGGAGATCGAATCTCACCCTCGAAGAAAACCGTGAGTGTTTTGTCGAGGCAGGGGTTGGCTAGTCGATCCCCGCAAGAGGTGGTGGAGAGGTTCGCGAGATCAGCAGCACGACGACGGTGGCGTGGTGTGTATGGTGGAGATCCGACAGGGCTTCGCCAAGCAGCTATCGGGAGAGAGGAGGAGGAGGAGGGAGGCGGCGGCAAGGAGGGAGAGGGGTGCGGCTAGGGCACCTATGGGGTGGCCTTGGGGTGCCGCACCCCCTCCTCTAGGCCTCCTTATATAGGGGGCAGGGGGCTGCGCCCCACCCCTCCATCTAGGGCCGGCGCAAGGGGGGAGGCTTGCCCCCCAAGCAACCCCTTAGGGTTTAGGCCGCCCCCCCCCCCCCCTTCTAGAAGCTTGGCCCGCATGGGCCTTTAAGGGTGTGGTGCGGCTGGCCCAATAGGCCAGCCCACTACCCCTTCATGCCTTGTGGGCCCCATACTCCTATGGGCCCCACTTCTAGACCCCTCTAGAACCTTCTAGAACATTCCGGTACTTTACCGATAAATTCCCGAACCTTTCTTAACCTCCGGAAACAACTTTCCTTATATGAATCTTATTCTCCGGACCACTCCGGAACTCCTCGTGATGTCCGGGATCCCATCCGGGACTCCGAATCAATATTCGTTCTCACCATCATTTATCTCGAACCCTAACTACATCGAACGTTAAGTGTGTGACTCTGCGGGTTCGCGAATATGTCATATTAATAGCGGGACCGGGATGCCCATATTAATTCCTACATATTCGACGAAGTACTTTACTAGTCGAACCACAATGTCCGGGATTCAATTAATCTATATACGATTCCTTTTGTTTCATGATATATTACTTGTCCGAGATTCAATCAACCGATATCTCCATATCTGATTAATCTCGTTACCGACAAGTTCTCTTTACTCGTTCCATAGAATAGGATCCCTTATGACTAGCCACTTAGTCATATGCTTGCAAGCGTTTGGATGCTATACTACCGAGAGGGCCCAGAGATATCTATCCAGCTGTTGGACGAACAAATCCTAGTCTTGAAACATGTCACCCAACAACCTATCATCGGAGAACCTGAAAGCCACCTTTATAATCACCCAGTTACGAAGTGACATTTGATGTCCACAAAGCTCTCCTCCGATAAGCGGGAGTGACATAATCTCATGGTCTAAGGAAACTATATTTGACATCTATTTAATTTGAGTCTTGTCCATTATATCATCACCTATGATACAAACTTCGTTTATTAAGTGATTCATAAATCCATGGTTAGGAAACATCTAACCATCACTTAATTAAACAAACTAGTCACAAGAGGAAAGACTAGGGACACGTTACCGTTTATATTCCACACATGCATTTGTTTCCGGTTAATACAATTCTAGCATGGAATTAAACATATCATGAACGGAGAAATATGATAAACAATAATCATTATTATTGCCTCTTGGGCATATCTCCAACATAATTTCATGATTTTTTAAGCTTTATGTAAAATATAAAAATCGCACAATGAACAAAAAAATGGTGAAACAACAAAACCACTTAAAGAAGCATCATTTAAAACCAAACGGGTAAACGTTGGAACTTTATTGTTGAAAAACAAAAATACCAGAGAGAAAATGAAAAAAAACTTTCTCTCTACATCAAGGAATAATTCCAAAAGCAAAACCGAAGATAAAGCAAAAGAAGAACCAAAAATAAACAAAAGAAAGAAAATATTTTTGTTGTTTTCATTTGCTAAAAAGGTGAAATAAAGAATCAAAAGAAAAAATAGAGAACTAAATAAGAAGGAAAAAATAACCAAATAATAACAGCAAGGACAAATTGCAAAATAGAAACCCAAAAAGAAAGAAAAAAGAAAAAAACAACAAGAGGCAGGGGAAAGGGAATCAATTTTTTTTGTTTATTAAGAAAACCAAAGAAGAAGCAAAAGAAGAAAATTAAATAATAAAAATGAAAAATAAAAATGAGACTAATATCAAAACCAAGAAAAGTAAAATATAAGAAATAATTAAAAGAATAATACATATCATGTGAGCGGATAATAAAATCAGATGAGAAAAGCTGATATTTGTTGATGAAAAATGTGGGATGCCATGGACATTCTAAGCTATGCTTGAGTATTCCTGAAAACTGGAGATTCTATCTCTTATATAAGAGAACAAAAATACTCATCGATGCGTGTCTAGCCTTGAGGCACGGTTAGTTCATTGGGTTTTTATCATTTTTGCCACTATGAACAACCCCATACTCAGAAATGCCATTTGAACGATCTAATACTCAGAAATGCCGCTACTCCGTTTGTGTGACAATCAGTTTTGCCATTCAGTCATCTTTACCATTAGTATGTAATTAGTTTTGCCATTTTAAGAGAGTTGACAGTCAGCTTAAAAGGTTTTAGCATATTATCATTATTGTTTGATGAAAATTTGTCAGTCTGAAATGTTTATGTACAAGGGATATATCTCCACAATATTCAGCCTAATTATATTCTATATTAATGAAAAATGAAAAGGAATCATATGTCAGTACAGGGCATGCATACAAGCTAATGACTTCAATTATTGTATAAAGCATACTGTGCCAAGCTGCTACTCACGTACTGGATAAAAAAGAGTGCGTGTGCATACAAGCTTTGCATGAGGTGTACGCAGATGTTTTGAGTATTCTCATGGAAAGCTTGGCATGCGTGTACTCGCATGTTTTTGAGTCATCCTCATGAGTGGCTAGCTATTGATCGACCTGCTCGGTGCAATGGCTCGTCTCTGTTGATCTGATCGGAAGCTGAGTGCGATAGACTAGGAGCATTTATGTGCCTGTCTATCAGATAACGTCTCTCAATAATGATAAAATGCTAAATCTCTTTTAACCTAACAGATGATAATGTTAACTCCCTCAAAATGACAAAACTGATCGCATACTAACGGTAAAGATGACGGAATGGTAAAACTGATCGTTACACTAAAGGAGCAATGGCATTTCTGAGTATTAGACCGGTCAAATGGCATTTCTGAGTATTGAGTTGGTCATAGTGGCAAAAATGATAAAAACCTAGTTCATTAAATCTCTCGACATTGTTGAGGCAGAAAAAACATTGTCGAGGAAAATGCTCCATCCCCATGCTGGGCTAAGGACTTGAAGCAACAAACCTTATCAGTCAATTTCTTGAGCAATAGCGTGTCACAAGGAAAAGTGGTTGAAATGACGTGGCACATAAGATCTTGCTAGCATAATTTGATATTGTCGTGGAGATCTCGACGCATAATGGCTCCACTACTCGGAACATCGGTGGGGAAATGTAGGACTACATACACAAGAGTTTGACGAGGCTATCCTTCTATACTAACCTAATTTTAACTTCTATGACCCAATTGAAACTATAAACATTGCATATAAGCACAATAGTAAATAAAGACAACAATGTGCTAAAACTAGACACTGCGTAAAGATTAAATTAAAAAATATATACTTCTGCAACTCTAAAAAATCTAAACAAGGTATAAAATTAAAGATAAAAAAAGATCATTACTGTCTAGAAGGAATTGGCTTAAAATCACGTTCTAATGATTTGATTTTAATTTTTAGTACATGCCAAAATTCTGTTTCAGAACAGCAAAACATCAAACTTGCAACTTAAACTTAATAGAGGATATCCTAGGCATTTTATTATTATGGTGCAGTGGATATATATACAATATGTACACTTTTATTTGGTGAGAATCTTACAAGGAGAATGGCTAGAGATCCCCCATTGTCTGTTACAACCAGTGAAGTTCAGACCTAAGGTTTTCACCCCGGAAGTCGAGACTTGGTGCCCAAGGAGCACCAGTGCACCACCAGGAACGAAGTTCCCCAGTGTCGTCGCCCCCACTTGCCGAAACAGCTGCAAAACACCAATCAGACGGTACACATCTTCACCACATCAAGACTCGCCTCCATCATCACTTGTAATCTCGAACTCGACATGAGCCATCAAAATCCGCTGGTCCTCCTGCACAACCATCTTGGAATTCCCCATCAATGTCAGCACCACGGCCGCAACTAATTATGCCTTGACGTATCACATGGTGTCGACAAACGAAGTGGCACAACTCCACACCCATGACCGACGGTAGTGACAGACAATTGGGCCGATTGGCAGCGCTGAGATCTGATCTCGGAGCTGAGCCGCACCGACCCCGCGAAGCACATCTTGCCATGTACTGTCCTCCCAAGCCATATTTGAGGACGTCACTCTCGGATTGAGATCCAGTGACTTCACACTGTGACTTTAGCCCCTTCATCTTCGTCCGATTTCAATCCGACGGTCCAAAATTTGAGGTTAGAAATCAAACATTTTGAAAAAATCGAAAAATTTCCAGCAAGTAGTATATGTGTCGTTGTATATTCTGAAAAAGTTTGGATTCATTCGGATAAACGGTTTATCATTAAATAGATTTTCATGTTTTAACCTTAAAAAGCTATCTATACCTACCTAATAATAAAAGTATTAAGGCTTCCGCGGTTTGGTTTGGTACGTCATCAAAATTACCCCTAAAACTCTACATAATTACCCATCCTGCCACCCGTATGTGGGAAAAACGGTTCAAACAGAAGGCGTGTTTCCGTGGTTACTTCATCGATGTGCCGCCTCCGTCAGGCCAGCGAGCCTCCGGTGTGTTCGCCAAACACGCGGCGAGCTGGAGGCGGCGGTGTCGTCCAACCTAGCATGGAGAGGCAGATTCTGGTTGTGGAGGCCCGTACCTCTTCGTTCTTGAGTGAAGGCAGCCTCTCGATCCAGGAAAAATAGTTCCCGAGCTTGCTCCCGCCGGCCGCCGCCGCTCCCTCCGCCTATCTTGCACAACCTACCGCCGGTAACGGCCGCCGGTACAATGTATCCTTACAGCCAGCAACGAGTGGTTCCACCACCCCTCCATGGCGCGCCACCTCTCTCTGATCCTTGCCGTCGGTGTGCCGCCTCCGTCAGGCCAGCCATCAAGCCTCCGGTGCGGCCGTGCACCCGTACGTCAAGGTTCTTCCTTGGTGTGTTACCGTGGAGGAGCTGGATCTGAGCATCTGGATCTTGCAGGCACCGGAGCTGGGAGGCATCAAGCTAGCTGCCTGAACCCACGAAATCAGCTCCTGAATTTGGTTGATGACTGAATCCAATTATCTCCGGCCTATGATTTTGTTTGGACTACCGGCATCCAGAAAAGAATCTCACTGCCGGGATCTACCAGTGGCTTCGTCACACTACGCTCAATCCGCTGCCTGCTTGGTTCCATCATGGCATACCCAAAGCTTCTGCAGCCAAGTTGGGTGTCCAATATTATCACAAGCTGTCAGGACTGAATTCACTTCCAAACAATGCTCTGTTAACTGAAGAATGTGCACTCAAGTTAAAGTTTAGAGAGTTCAAAGCTTGCTTGGGACTGACTTCGATTGAATAAAAACAGCAGCCAACACATATATAAGAGTCAAAGATGCATACATCCCCAAGTGTAGTAACTCTCAAACTTGAGGTATCGGAAACAAACTACAGGTTTCACTACAGGTTGTCCAAACTATTATAATAAATAAAATAACAATAACTTTAAAAAGAGTAGATTAAATAAAAAATATTGATTTTTTAAGAAGGGGCGAACTGAGGCTAGGCTTACGCGGGGTCGATCAATTTTGGACAAAATTTGTGTCGTGCCGACGTTTTTCGATCAAACTTTGAATTTTCTCTGCTCCCATTGCAACGTCCGGGCATGTTTGCTATTAAAAAAAAAAGATTGTTCCATCCTATATTGTTTCGTTCGTTGCTAAGAGATTTGTTGTCTCTGTGTCCGCCTACTTCACCAAATGATGTCGGCAGGCTCCCGACTACGTGTGACGTGACTGCGAGGCAGCGGCTACCGTCTGCAAATAGGACCGACATAAGATTCACAAGGTTTGCGTGATGTGCGAGGAATCGGCGAAAGCGCTTCATCACACGGGTCGTCAGGCTTACTATTATGACCAATATGGACGGGTTCACGAGAAGGCAGCATATTGGTGTTGGCGAAGAAGGTTGTTCACCCACTCTCCCCGACCGATTGGTGCCTCAAATACGTCGTGTCGGTGTTGTTCAGTGTGCAAAAAATCTCTCTCGCCTCCTCGCATGCCCTCTAAGCTCTGTCCCCTATGACCAATAGTCAAAAAGAGGAGGATGATGCTTTTCATTGTGACCTCTTTTCCTTGATAGTCCTGTCTACGACAACCGACGGGAGTTGTCCTCCCACTTTTCGGGGGATGACACATGGACGCTACCACATCTGCTTTGCATCTATAATAATTGTTGTCCATGATCTAAATAGGGTTTTTTTTGTCTCCCGTTGCAACGTACAGGCATATTTGCTAGTTAAGTCATAAACCAATAATTCAATGGAGAAGAAACTTTCTCAGAATATATAACAAAACATCTAGTACTTGCTGGAATTTTTTTCATTTTTTCTAAAATGTTTGGATTTCAAACATAAAATTTGGACCGTCGGATTGAAATCGGATGAAGATGAAGGGTCTAAAGTCGCAATGTGACTTCATGTAGTGAAGTCACTGGATCTCAGTTCGTCACTCTCGGCGTCTGGTGCTCCATGCCATCAGATTACCGGCGGTGCATACTGTGATCCGGTCGCAACACGTCTCGAATGGACCAGGCGGCGAGCGGCTGATGTTCGACGCAGCCGAGCCGATCGTGCCGACAAACCAAATTAGAGTCGGATCAGATCAGATACGAAAACTGCCAACGCTTTATTCAAAAAAATGGACAATGGGCGCCCAGCCGCCGCCGTCCGTCGTCGGACGACCTCCTCCAGCGACGACGAGAGGTCGGGAGGTCGGGGAGAGGAGGCCGGCGGCTGGGGCCCTAGGGTTTTCCCCGAGTGACACGAGGGCTGTGCCACGGTGCTATCACGATACAATATGCTTAAGGGGCATAATCCTCAGGAAAAAAAATTCAATTTTGAATACATAAATGTTGAAATGATCCGCTAATAGCTTGGGAAGAACCAGCCACGGCGTGCCCAACCGGCCGACGGGCAGGGGCGAAGCCAGGATAATGGGTCGTCGGGGTCAATATGAGCCGAAGGGGATCCTCGCCGGCGATCGTCGGGGTAGATCGTCTCCTCGCGGCGCGCCGACTGGCTCTCCATTCCCACCACCCTGACGACCCCGTCGGGGTGGCCCTGCCTGTCCAAGAGGTAGACGCAGTTGACGCGGCACGCCGGGAACTCCGCCGCCGAGAGCGCGAACGCGCGGTTCCTCCCCAGGAACAGCGAGTGCCAGCCGAGGTCCTCTACCCGCACCAGCCTTACCGCGCCGTCCCCGATCAACTCCACCCTGTGCACCTCAACCACGCGCGTGCTGCCACCGCCGGCGGTATTGCTCCCGCCGTCGACGGCCATGTCATCGTCCGAGCCGTACTCCGCTTCTTCGCGCACCGACACGCGCAGCAGCTCACCGTCGCACTCCACCAGGTGCGTGCCGACTACGACGCGCCTTCCGCTTCCCGGGAGATCCTCGTCTTCAGATCCGCCGTCCCCGTCGGCGTCGGCGTGCTCGAGAGGGATGACTGCGGGGGGCGCGCCGCACTCGAGCTCGCGGAGAACGCAGAGCCGGTTCCTGAAGGCCACGTAGAACCGGCCCCTGTAGTGCTCCACCGGCAACGTAGCCGGCGGCGCTGAAGCGCAGGGGCGTCCACGCTCCGGCGGCGGAGCTGTAGTACGCGAGGCAGTTGGTCGGGAACCCGGCGGCCACAGCGGCCCACCCGGCGTCCGCGCCGGGATCGTCGGAGAGCACGACGGTGGCCACGTCGTGCCACTTCTTGAAGAACC
Organism: Puccinellia tenuiflora; assembly: GCA_012064385.1. NCBI lineage: Eukaryota > Viridiplantae > Streptophyta > Magnoliopsida > Poales > Poaceae > Puccinellia > Puccinellia tenuiflora. Next base: position 1,724,087 of record QRDG01000473.1, on the reverse strand, counting down.
CGATGGGCGGGAGCGGGACGCGGCGGCCAGTGACGGGGTTGAGGAGCGTGATCGCCTTGGGGACGGCCCTGGGGTCGGAGAGCACGAGGTAGCCGTGGGAGGAGGAGAGGTACTCCAGCCCGGTCGGCACGGCGGCGGCGAAGGGGACGAGGCCGCTGGCCTGGGAGAGCCAGAAGGAGGACATGGTGGCGCCCTGGCCGGAGCGGTCGGTGCGGGAGCCGACGAGCCATGGGCGCGGGCGCCAGGAGGCGGCCGCGTCGGCCCACCTCGCGCAGACGGCGCGGAAGCGGACGCGGTCGGCGTCGGAGGGGAGCAGCGCGAAGACGGCGAGCACGAGGTCGGCGGGCAGGGAAGACCACTGCTCGCAAGTCCCGCCGCACGGCATGGTGGAACGAATGCGCCGCCGAGGAGGAGAGGCCAGGTATGCCGAATTTCCTATGGTGGCTCTGGCTTGTGGCCTTTTCAGCGTATGGGATCGCCTGATCTTGACGCCAAGAATGTAGAGGAAATTAACGCGGAATTTGGAGATGGATGCCCTTCAGGTCCGGTCAATGTGTGATGTGAAGCAAGTATAGTAGGACGCGCCGCTAGCTAGTCCCCACGGCCTTTCGGAGTTTGTTGGGAGCGCTGGACACGTTGGAGTCGTCGTGATGTGTGGGCGGGGCATGTTGACGGTGTCGGTGTGACCCGGCGTGCGCCTGAGATGGATTTATAATTCGTGTTAACCATTCTTAAGTACAATCTCAAATTCTCAATAGCCATGGTCTAAATGGTAAGAGTTTGTAGCCATCATTTGGGAACGGAATCATATTTCGGAACGGAATCATGTACTCCCTCCGATTCATAAAAAATGTCACTAAGTGGGCGACATTTTTTATGAATCGGAGGGAGTACTGTAATTCAATTGAGATTTCATATTCAATGTGTTTGGTTACCATGAAATTACTGAAAATGAAAACATGATTTCAATTAGAATTCGAGCGAATGTCTTGTTATGCTAAGTCATTTCTCAAGTACAATCACAGTAGTCACGGTTTCTTTGATAGCCTATGATTTGATTTGATGAGGATTGCGTAAGTTTTACGCATGTGCTTAAAATGATTTGAACAATACATTTTATGTCGATGACTAGCATTTGTGCTCTATATTCAGAGATGAGTATTTGATTTCATTTCTTCTTAAAAAAATGTAGGGGTTTTCCCTGTTCTATTCACTTAAACAATTCCATTAGCTTTCCAATACTCAACCCTAATTTTAAAAACCGTCGCACTCTCAAAAAACAAATCAAAAACAGGCTCCACCGGAGTTCCTAAACCACTCATCCCTATTTCTTTGGAGGACCTATACACATCATCCCAGCCCCTTCCAAAAAGGAGGTCCGAACCCACATTCCACGCGCGCAAACCACCAATCGCCACCCCTAAAGTATTTACCGCAGCCACCCTGTCGGTCTTCAAGGCATTGCATTTGTGCCCACGTTCCGTCGGCATTGGCCATGTCCGACCTCCCGATGGCACCTCGTCGCATTCCTGCACTCGTGCCGCCCCTCCTCTACTCCAAATCACACTGGCACAACTCCTCGTCCGATGTCTATGCCTCGCGCATGCCGCAGACAATGCGTTGTTCAACCACTTAATTTTAAACATGCGAATAACCCACTTTCTTAGGGATGTTTTGCATCATCTTGACATAAAGAAAGTATGTCTTGTCAACAAAAAACATAGAACTTGCACTCACACTAACTTGTCATTTAGAGCCTATGGTGCACCACCATGTTTAAGAGAGAGAGAGAGAGAGAGAGAGAGAGAGAGAGAGAGAGAGAGAGGATAAAAAAGTGGACCCATGAATTCCGGTTCATTTTTCTGCATAAGGAACTCCTTCACATTACACAATGTTTTAAGTTATGCAATCACTCATTTCGAAAACACAAAAAATACTACTTTATTTTTCACTCGCAGACAACACATTCTTCTAACGTCGTTGTACCTGACAACTACTACGGCGGACTTAGGGACTGATTGCTACTGATGAAGAGTCGGGTGGTGCCCCAAGCGAAGGCGGAGATGTCGCAAGCAGCAATTTTCCCTCGATAACGAACCGAGGTTTATCGAACCAGTAGGACCTTGAAATCAACAACAAAGTGAATGTTGAAGATCTCTGTCGCTTAATCTTCAACAGACGTGGACCTGCACACACTCAACCAAAATACTTTGCCCCCAACAGCGGAAAGGTTGTCAATCTTCCCGGTCTCGCAGAAAACAAAGCGGTTAATTGTATAGTGAAATAGATGAATTATGAAAATGGAATAGAGGAGTAATGATGGTGAAAAGTGATGAATAAAGGTTGCAATCAATGTAAAAAGATGGACCGGGGGCCATGGGTTCACTAGTGGAGTCTCTCGACTAAATAGAACATTCATATGATGGGTAAATAAGTTACAGCTGGGCAATTGATAAGATTATAACACAAACTTAATCTAGCTATGACAAAGAGAACATGATAATATTTAAGTAGGCATCACGACAATGAACAAAGACCGTTGAGTCCAACTGCATCTTTGTCTAAAAAGTCCACCGTGGGATCGCTATCCAGCCTGTCACCCATCGGTATTAAGTTGCAAGGAACAGACATTTGCATTAAGTAAAGTGCATGAAGTAAGCAATATTAAATATCAAAATAGACTTTAACACCGCTGTTTTACCCTTAGTAGCAACATCACACCCTCGCCCTTAGACGTTTCTGTCACTCGTGCCCAGGAACAAAAGGGGGCATGAACCCAGTATCTAGCATAAATACTCTCTCTTGGAGATACACACAATCACTTGGCCAAAGTAACTACGCACATCAGAGAGCATGCAAGAACATAAATCAACATATAAGAATCATGCACAATCTGATAATAACTTTATAATCCATCGGATCCCAGCAAACACATCACATAGCATTACAATAATCGATCTTGATCATGTTAGGCAGCTCACAAGATCATAAGACATGAAGCACAAGAGAGAGATACTACCATCTAGCTACTGCCATGGACCCAAGGTCCAAGGTGGGACTACTCACAAATCATCCCGGAGGAAGGCATGTCGATGAAGAGCCCTCCGGGATCGATCTCCCCTCCGGCAGAGTGCCAGGATCTGCTTCAGAATCACCCCCGAACTAGGGTTTGAGTTGACGGCGCCTCGGGATGACTTTTCTGGAAAATAATGGCCGCCCCCTTGTTTTTAGGTTAAAAGGGATTTTATAGGCGTCGGAGGGGGCCGAGGCGGTGCCCAGGGGGCAGGGGCGGGCCCCACCCACGGGTCCTAGGGGGGTCGCGGCCGGCACCCGCCTGTGGCCCCTGGGTGGCCCCCAGGCTCACCTTTGGTCTCAGGGCAATCCGACGATATTTCTTGTGGTGGACTTTCTGAAATACAAAAACAGCAAAAACAGGAAACTGGCACTAGGCATCTTGTCAATAGGTTAGTCCGACAAAATGCATAAAAATAATTAATATGATAATAAAAGCATGTGACAACATCACAAAACTAGCATGGATCAATCAAAAATTATAGATACGTTTGACACGTATCAGCATCCCCAAGCTTAACTCCTACTCGTCCTCGAGTAGGTAAGTGATAACAAAATAATTTTTGATGAGACATGCAACCAACACAATCGTGATCAAGATAGTAATGCAAAGCATAGGATGTGAATGAAGTGATACAAAACAATTGTCTATAGTTGATAGCAAGAAAGCAATGAATAACCAATTTGAATCATTCAAGCAAAACCTTTCATAAATAGTACGTTAAAGACATGAAAGCAATGTGATCCACATATTTGATTAATTCACATAGGTAACAATTCCATGACAAAAGTGTTTGAGAATCAAAACAAAGAAGATGTAAGTTTTAGCAAAAAACATCAACTTCCAACGGTAAAGTCAATATAAAGATTCATGTTTAATCTGACAATGCAATATGATCAATGATACCCAGGGTCAATGCTAGATGTTTGCTTTGGTGGAGATAGAAGGAACAGGAAAACTGACTCAACATTAAAAGTAAAAGAAAGGCCCTTCGCAGAGGGAAGCAGGGATTAGTCATGTGCTAGAGCTTTTTTTTATTTTTATGAAACGGAAGTAAAACAATTTTGAGACATGCATGCTTTTGTCAACGACTTCACAACAGAGAAGCTATCTAGTCCCCCATAACAAGCAAGGCTTTTAGACTTGTGAGAGCAGCTGGTCTTTAGAGAAGCGAGTAAGTTATATTTATATTGTTGCTTAAGCTACTCTCGGGTTGATTCAAGTGAAGACGTAATCCATCGACACCGGGTGAAAAGGGGGAAATGACCTTGCTCGTCACGAGTTATATCTAGCTCTCTATTGCTCCCTCATGAGCTTAAAAACAGAGGCACAAAAAGGAATATTTTGAATTTTTAAAGATAGCACATGACAAATTTACTTGGAATGGCAAGAAATACCATGCATAGGTAGATATGGTGGACTCAGCTGGCAAGATAGTTTGGCTTTGGGATTTGGATGCACGAGTGAACCATACACTCAGTACGAATTTTTAGGCTTAGCAAAGAAGGTATTTGAAGCAAACATCTAATATTAACTGGTAACAGAGTAACATAAGACATTAGTCAATCATAACCAAAAAAGCTCCACACCGTCTCCCTTATCCTATATAACTAAGTAGATCACCCCCACTAACATATTTCTCTAAACATGCAAGCCATCCACCTCAGCTTGACATGTCATCATTTTCTATTAGTAGCATCAAATAATCACTCATCAAGAAATTGTAGAGTCATCCTCCACTGCCTTCACTTATTTCCCCGCATGACTCCTGAAATCATCTCCCTCCACTTTTGCCTTCACTTATTTCCCCGCATGACTCCTGAAATCATCTCCCTCCACTTTTGCTTTGTAACTGACAATAAGGTCGCATGGCCTCCCTCTTGCTAGCTCTAACAAAGTAATCACTCAGTTGTAACCGTTGATTCTTGGACTCCTGTAGTAAGTGATTAATATGCGTTTTGATTGCCGATGAATCATGGCTATAAATCCCCAGTTGCACCCCGAAGTTCCCAGTTACACATCCTTTCTGTCATGAGTCTCTCTCTCCCCGGCTTCACCAATCAGACTGATCTTCTGCTATCATGGCAGAGGAAATTTTTGTGTCTTTGCTGGCGCGTCTCGGCAGCCGGCAGCGTATTTGGTTTTTGTTTGTGACAGCCCAAGCTTCTGCACGGCAACATCATGAGTCCCTGCCGTCTGTACTGATTCGTGAATTTGTTTCTAATGGGCAATATATAGTAGCCTCGGCGATACTCCTTCAACAGCAGCCAAGCAATCCTTCTCGATAAGCCTATACCTCTTGTAGCTGATTTCTGGGTTGGCTGGTTGTCTATGTTTCTGCAAATTCTGCCTCATATATGCATGTGGTGTTATTTATTTTCTTTGTAGTAAGATTTTGTACCCTCAACCTCAACGTCCATCACGGTGGTGTGCAGCAACGGCTCATTTGGTTGCCTGCCAAGTGCGTGATAAAACGTCCAGTACGTCAGATTATGCAGTATGAGATTGGTAAGAAAATATTAATTGTGTACATATATCGCTTTTTTATGGGCAAGGCAGGTCTATCATAGTATTTCAAGAATTATGGTACTATTTCATTTCCGTTAACCAATAAATGATGGATATATGCAATATGCTTATGGTACAGTGAGGGCTGGAGTTCCACATTTTCTATCAGGCCTCTATCTCGTGACAATAATAGATGGAGAAGTAGATGGAGAATGAAAACGCTTTGTTCTTTTTGTCCTTACAGAAATTTCACCCTTAATGTGCCTATAGCCCGTCAGCTGTACTAACTACTTTGACCTCCTTATAGCATATTCATGGGTATTTGTAATATTTTATTGTGACAATATATATCTTCTATGTTAGTAAATTGTCTTACTACAACCATGCAGAACGGATATAACAACTTCGAGTCTTTTGATTTCCCGCAGCAACGCGCGGGGTATCATCTAGTTGAACAAACAATTCTTTCGATGGAAAGATTAGCTTAATGAATTAACAACTACGAAATACCACACAGTTTCAAGCTTTTAACAGTATTTTTGCTAATCAATTCCACTAAAATAACCAGCAAGTTTAAGCATTCATCTTAATATCTCAAAACAAATGAGAAGTATCAAGTATCCACACAATGATCTATAATACTATGCAGGCTTTCGTTTCATTCCACTATCACATGAATAGCATTTTGTCACTTTGACAATTCAAGCAATTTATCAATAACAACTCTACAACAAATATAAGTGAAGAACAAGAGAGTTTAACAACAACTACTAGCAGCTCCAAATAAGATAAAAGCTAAAAGTGAGAGCTTACTAGCAAACAAACAGTAGCTAAGAATACTCAACAAAATATAAGCGAAGCACAGGAGTATTCAAACGAAAAAGCGGAGCGTATCTCTCTCCCACATAAACAAAGCAAGGATCCAACAAGCATATGACCAGCAAACAAACAAACAAAACTGATAGTAAAAAGACGCTCCAAGTATAGCACATAATATGTAAAGTGATAAAAACTTAGTTCAACGAAGACGACCTCGTGATAGTCGATGAAGAAGGGGGGATGCCTTGGGCATCCCCAAGCTTTGATGCTTGATAGTTCTTGATATTCAGCGGGGGTGCCATTGGGGCATCCCCAAGCTTGAGCTCTGATTCATCTTCAATTTCTTCATTATCCTCTCCTTTGGAACTTAAAAACTCCCTTCACACAAAACTTCTCATAAACTGATTACAGGGTTAGTGCTCATAAATTAAAATGCACATGTGTTCAACTCAAGACAAATTGCAAAACAAATTTATTAGGCATTAGCTACTGTTCACTAAGCCTCAATGTGGCACTCCACCTCTAGAGTATCACATTTGACGATAGTAAAGAGACAAATACAAAATAAAATCAGAATCTGTCAAAATCTGAACAGTGTGTAAAGATCGAATTTTTCGAGGCACTTCTGTAGCTCAAATCAGAAAACTCAAAACTAACGAACGATAGATAAAAGTATCAGGCTTGCTGTCTAAAAATTTCAGAAAAATATAAAATTCAGAGATTTTTTGGATTTTCGAACAGTGAAGCACAGAAATCTGTTTCTGGACAACAAAACAACACCTCGCACTTTCAATGCATTAGAGGCTAAACTTGGCACAAAAAACCAAAAGAAAAAGATACAATGAAGTTGCTACAGAGGCAACAACTTCAAGACTCAAGAATAGTAAAAAGCAAACTGAAAGTAAAATATGGGTTGCCTCCCAACAAGCGCTTTCCTTTAACGCCTTTTAGCTAGGCGCAATGCCAAATATCAAGGTTTTTCGAAGGCCTTTGCAACATCAAGAGCATAGCTTGACCTTATGATAGATTCAAAAGGAAGATTTTTTCTCTTTCTAGGGAAGTGCTCCATCCCTCTTCTGAGGGGGAACTAAAATCTTATACTTCCCTCTTTCATATCAATAATGGCACCAACGGTTCTCAAAAACGGTCTCCCCAAAATAATAGGACAAGAAGCAATACACTCAATGTCCATAACAATAAAATCAACGGGAACATAGTTATCATTAACAACAATAAGGACATCATCAACTCTACCCAAAGGTTTCCTTTTAGAAAAATCAGCAAGATGAACATTTAAATAGCACTCTTCCAAAGGATTTAAATTGAGCATATCATAGAAACTTTTAGGCATAACAGAAACACTAGCACCAAGATCACACAAAGCATTACAATCAAAGTCATTTATTTTCATCTTAATAGTGGGTTCCCATCCATCTTCTAATTTTCTAGGAATAGAAGTTTCTAGCTTAAGCTTTTCTTCCCTAGCATTGATAAGAGCATCGGTAATATGTTTGGTGAAGGCAATATTTAATTTACTAGCATCCGGTGACTTAGCAAGTTTTTGTAGGAACTTTATGACTTCAGTAAGATTGCAATTATCAAAATCAATTTCATCATCTTTAAATAGGCTAGGAGGTTTCTAATTAGTAGTTTGGATAGTATAAACTTTAACAGTTTTCCTATTCATTTCAGCAATTCTAGCTTCTTCTTTCTCTCTAGCCCACCTAGCTTTCAAGCGAGCCATCATCCTTTCATTCTCATTAATTTGAATAGAAATAGCATTTAAAGATTCAGTAGGCTTGTCTTGAAGAGGAGTGGTTCTAATTTTTAAAATTTCAACATCATGAGCAAGATCTTCCACTTTAGAGACAAGTCTATCCAGTTTTTCAAGTTTCTATTCGACAGTTTTGTTGAAAGCTTTTTGCGAAGTGATAAATTCTTTTAAAACATTTTCAAGATCAGAGGACACATTCTTATTAGGATTATAAGAATTACCATAGGAATTTCCATAAGAGTTGCCATTATTGGGAGGATAAGGCTTATAGTTGTTACCACCAAAATTATTTCGATAAGCATTATTGTTGAAGTTACTTCTATTAAGAAAATTAACATCAACTTGATCCTTTTCTTGGGAAATTAATGAAGCAAGTAGGACAATATTAGGATCAATATGGGACTGATTGGTAGTAAGTATAGACATAATCATATCAACCTTATCACTCAAAGAGGAAATTTCCTCGACAGAATTTACCTTCTTACCACTTGGAGCTCTTTCGGTATGTCATTGTGAATAATTTGTCATCATCTCATCCAAGAGCTTAGTTGCTTCACCTAATGTTGTGGACATGAAGGTGTCTCCCGCGGCCGAGTCCAAGAGGTTCCTTGAAGAAAAATTCAAACCTGCATAAAAAGTTTGGATAACCATCCACATAGTTAATCCATGCGTGGGACAATTTTTAACCATAAATTTCATTCTCTCCCAAGCTTGAGCAACATGTTCATTATAAAATTGTTTAAAGTTCATAATGTCCTTAATTGTATGATTTTAGCAGGTGGATAATATTTTCCAATAAAAGCACCTTTGCATTTAATCCAAGAATCAATGCTATTTCTAGGCAAAGACAATAACCATTCTTTTGCTATCCCTCTCAAAGAGAAAGGGAAAAGCTTCAGTTTTATAATGTCACTTTCTACCTCTTTATACTTTTGCATATCACATAACTCAACAAAGTTATTTAAATGAGAGGCGGCATCATCAGTACTAGCACCAGAAAATTGCTCTTTCATAACAAGATTTAACAAGGCAGGCTTAATTTCATAAGATTCCGCTTTAGTAGCGGGTGGAGCAATTGGAGAGCATATGAAATCATTGTTATTAGTGCTAGTAAAGTCACACAACTTGGTGTTTTCAGTGGAAGACATAGTGATAAAATAAAATAAAATAACAAGACAGGAATAAAGATTACACTAATTTTTTTGGGTTTTAAAATTTTGCAATAGGAAAAATAAGCTATCGAGAAATAAAACAAGCAAGACAAAAACAAAGTAAAGTGATTGAGAGTGTGAGATTCCCCTTGCTGTAGCTCCAAGATCCCCGGCAACGGCTCCAGAAAAGAGCTTGATTGCTACTGATGAAGAGTCGGGTGGTGCCCCAAGCAAAGGCGGAGATGTAGCAAGCAGCAGTTTTCCCTCGATAACGAACCAAGGTTTATCGAACCAGTAGGACCTTGAAATCAACAACAAAGTGAATGTTGAAGATCTCTGGCGCTTAATCTTCAACAGACGTGGACCTGCACACACTCAACCAAAATACTTTGCCCCCAACGGCGGAAAGGTTTTCAATCTTTCCGGTCTCGCAGAAAACAAAGAGGTTAATTGTATAGTGAAATAGATGAATAATGCAAATGGACCATAGGAGTAATGATGGTGAAAAGTGATGAATAAAGGTTGCAATCAATGTAAAAAGATGGACCGGGGGCCATGGGTTCACTAGTGGAGTCTCTCGAGTAAATAGAACATTCATATGATGGGTAAACAAATTACAGCTGGGCAATTGACAAGATTATAACACATACTTAATCTAGCTATGATAAAGAGAATATGATAATATTTAAGTAGGCATCACGACAATGAACAAAGACCGTTGAGTCCAACTGCATCTTTGTCTAAAAAGTCCACCGTGGGATCGGTATCCAGCCTGTCACCCATCGGTATTAAGTTGCAAGCAACAGACATTTGCATTAAGTAAAGTGCATGAAGTAAGTAATATTAAATATCAACATAGACTTTAACACCACTGTTTTACCCTTAGTAGCAACAGCACACCCTCGCCCTTAGACGTTTCTATCACTCGTGCACAGGAACAAAAGGGGGCATGAACTCACTATCTAGCATAAATACTCTCTCTTGGAGATACACACAATCACTTGGCCAAAGTAACTACGCACATCGGAGAGCATGCAAGAACAAAAATCAACATATAAGAATCATGCACAATCTGATCATAAATTTATAATCCATCGGATCCCAGCAAACACATCACATAGCATTACAATAATCGATCTTGATCATGTTAGGCAGCTCACAAGATCATAAGACATGAAGCACAAGAGAGAGATACTACCATCTAGCTACTGTCATGGACCCAAGTTCCAAGGTGGGACTACTCACAAATCATCCCGGAGGAAGGCATGGCGATGAAGAGCCTCCGAGATCGATCTCCCCTCCGGCAGAGTGCCGGGATCTGCTTCAGAATCACCCCCGAACTAGGGTTTGAGTTGACGGCGCCTCGGGATGACTTTTCTGGAAAATAATGGCCGCCCCCTCGTTTTTAGGTTAAAAGGGATTTTATAGGCGTCGGAGGGGGCCGAGGCGGTGCCCAGGGGGCAGGGGCGGGCCCCACCCACGGGTCCTAGGGGGGCCGCGGCCGGCACCCGCCTGTGGCCCCTGGGTGGCCCCCAGGCTCCCCTTTGGTCTTCAGGTGTCTTCCGTCACATAAAAAATCTCCGTAAATTTTTAGCTCAGTCCGACGATATTTCCTGTGGTGGACTTTCTGAAATACAAAAACAGCAAAAACAGGAAACTGGCACTAGGCATCTTGTCAATAGGTTAGTCCGACAAAATGCATAAAAATGATTAGTATGATAATAAAAATATGTGACAACATCACAAAACTAGCATGGATCAATCAAAAATTATAGATACATTTGACACGTATCAGGGACAACAAGACAATTACTTTCAATTTTGTAAGATCGTTAGAAGAGTAGAGTATAGCGAGAGACCCAAGTTCCTTTGTTCAATATTAAACCCTAGGTCATTATTGTGGGGAGGGAGAATAAAAAAGTGGACCCATGAATTCCGGTTCATTTTTCTGCATAAGAAACTCCTTCACATTACCAAATGTTTTAAGTTATGCAATCACTTATTTCAAAAATACAAAAAATACTACTTTATTTTTCACTCGCAGACAACACATTCTTCTAACGTCATTGTACCTGACAACTACTACGGCGCACTTATGGACAACAAGACAATTACTTTGAATTTTGTAAGATCGTTAGAAGAGTAGAGTATAGCGAGAGACCCAAGTTCCTTTGTTCAATATTAAACCCTAGGTCATTATTGTGGGGATGAACCTGCTTGCTGCAACACTCCGCGCTTGGAGTCTCATGAATTGGTATACACATAGTTTGTTGCCATCAACAACTCCCTAAAATCCAACTATTATGCACATTTACTACAAGGCCCAAATTTTTAGAAGATTGGTTTTGGGGAGGGGGGGGGGGGTTCTAAGATATCTAGACTTGCGACACCCGGCTTTAATCGGAGGCCACCTTCTAGATGCCCGATTGTTCCTGGCCCCGGAAGTTTAGGGCAACCTTTTTTGTATCCATAGAGTTGTGCACCCGTTATAAGACCATATGCAACCTTCTAGAGAGCTCGGAGTTTGGGGCAGGAAGTTCTTGACTCCGAAGGTTCCGAACCTGACCCCGAAAGTTAGGAGCCTTCAGTTATGGCATAAATCAGTTAAATGTTAGAGGATGCTCTTCTACCATGGGAAGGCTACGTGGGTGCAAATATGTAAGTTTGTGTACTTGAATTTCATGCCCATTGTTGCCTTTTGAAGCGGACCCCCTCTTTATAATACGGTCTTCCTAGCAACTTAATTAAAGAAATTCATGAGATGGCGTGTCTTTTCACATTTTGCTTCGAGTGGTCTCCAGTCATTAGCAATACCTTCTAGATGTTGCTAGGCACTGTCATAAAGCTCAAGCACATTGTTAGTCCACTAAACATGTTATCATTAACATCAAACACAATTAGTGATGGAAATGATCTTTCACGCCTCGACCGGAGCCGGTGACACCGTGGTGGAGACGGCAATGACAAGCCTAGATAGAGCCACGAGCAAGCAAGAGACTTAGGGGTGGGTATCCAAGGTTTGTCGACGCTGAATACGAGTGGGTGGCGGTGGAGCTTAGAGGGACGTCGGGGCGATGGAGGATCGACTGAGTTGGAGCTTCGAGGAGGGCAGGGCGGTCTGACGGTGGAGGTGGCAGGGAATGGAGGTGCTGGTGGCAGGACAGTGGTGGTCACCTCCTTCTACTCTTCCTCTTCCCCTCCGGCGCGGTGCGTTCCGACAACTACAAGACATATCGAGGTTGTCAGAAATTCTCCCGCGATCACAGGTGACGCGCAGGTGGTAATATGCATTATTATGCAATTCTAACTAGACGTAACGATGGTTGTACCCCTAACCCACACGAGTTCAAACGTCAGGTTACATTAGTCCCACTATGACCAGTATTAACTGTTAATCACAAAACCCCCTTTCATAACAAATCCGAAAGATAACAATCTGTCCGGAGTCCGGAGCAGCTGGCCTAGAAAATATCAGGCAGGTGACAGGGAGGGACCTCGTCGCAAATGGCAGACAGCTAAAGCGGCACACCTTCCTTTCCTCCAGTTTCCCCTGCTCCGCGCGTATCGCCGCCGACCCACCACAAACCCTAGCCCTACCGCCGCCGCCATGGCTGACCCGCGGATGTTCCCATCGGGATCAAACGCCCAGGACGAGCACGTCCCCGGCCGCCGGAAGTACAACCCCTATCAGGACCTCAACGTCCCCTACAAGAACCTCTACGATCTCCCCACGTCGCCGGAGTTCCTCTTCCAGGAGGAGTCCGCGGTGCAGCGCCGCTCCTGGGGCGAGAACCTCACGTACTACACGGGCATCGGGTACCTCTCTGGCGCCGTGGGCGGCGCCGCCCTCGGCCTCCGCGAGGCCGCCGCCGGCGCTGAGCCCGGTGAGACCTCCAAGATCCGCGCCAACCGCTTGCTCAATGCCTGCGGCAGCTCCGGCCGCCGGTACGGTAACAGGCTCGGTGTCATCGGGCTGATGTACGCCGGGATGGAGAGCGGCATGGTCGAGGTGCGGGACCGCGACGACTGGATCAACAGCGTGGCTGCCGGGCTTGGAACCGGCGTGCTCTTCCGCGCAGCTAACGGCCCGCGATCCGCCGCCGTCGCGGGCGCCGTCGGCGGGGTCCTCGCTGCTGCGGCCATGGCTGGCAAGCAGCTCGCGAAGCGATACGTGCCCGCAATATGACCACCTCTCGGTGTCTCTTCCTATTCGCTCAGATCTAGTGATCAAATCAATCCGTCGACAAGATTGGATTCATGTTCCTCTGTCATTCTCGGGGTTAGCTGCTCCACTACAAAACGCATATTATCTATGCCATGTTAGCCACGTATCCGATCGGAATGGAAGTTTTTAACCTGTGTTGCAAATGTTATATCATGTTGAATGCAAGAATAATATACGGTTTTTTGGATTTTGCTGAGCAGTAAGAGTTTATCTGAGAGTTTTGCAGTGCATTGAGTTGTATTTAGTAAGAATGTAATGTAGTTTGATGAAAACAAGTGTTTCATGTGTTCATTTGCCAGTTTTCCGACGTGGTTGTGGTGACTGGTGAGACAGATTTTTTTTAAGTTCCTTTGAGTTGAGTTGATGTTGTGATTGTAACGAACAGGGATGATCCTGCTGTAGGCGCATGTGTTCGGAGTTGAACCAAAACCATTGTGTTTTGAGTTGAGTCTGGCTGATGATTTGAAATATCTGGCACTCCATTTGATTTAACCCTAACCCCAAGATCATAAGGCTTTCCAGATGCAACCTTTTTATGTGTGTTATCAACTTATCATTTCATATGGATGTTTATAGTTCCATTTCCTCTGATGTAGGAGTATGATGAAAATGATGTTCCTGCCCCCATTTGAGCTGTTTTGGTAACCTGCTGTTCTCATGTATCATTTGATGTGTATGTTTTACCTTCAGGAGTTATTCAAGAATGTAAGCCACTCCAGTGAGATGGTTATGTAATTGTAATCACTAGGTTTTAATTTAAAAAATCGACTGTTTATCATTACAAATTTTTCTGAAACGAATATTTTTGTAGACATTCACCATAAACTCCTCTTGCTAGTAGGATCCTCACTGGCATCCAGAATGGTGATACAAGGGTACAGGCTATATCTTTCATCAAAAGACTCAGCGGGTTTAAATACAAATATGATCCTATTAGCAAGCATAAGGGAGGGAAAGTACAGATTTGGTGCTATGCCAAGCTCTACTGTGCCGTGTGTAGCTCAATACATGCTGACCGTGTGCTCTGTCCTGACAAAACTGAATACTGTGAGCACAAAACAAAGCAAACTGAACAGGGTTTTGTTCCAGCCTTCTGGTTCCATCTTATTGAGCAGCCCAGTGAAGAACGGAGATGAAGTTGGAATGTCCGGTACACGTCCATGCTCTCTGCTGTATTCTAAGGGTTCAGTGGCTCGTCTTCTGCTGTCATCTCTGTGGCTTCTGCAGGAGTTTGATCTTGTGGTTAGCAATTGAGTAAGCCTGCATCTATTTACAAGAAAGAAAAAGGCATTTTTCTTCTATCAAAATTGAAATGAATGGAGAGAACATACTAGTTGATCTGTGAAGGTCAGACACAACCATCAGCCGCCTCTGCAAAATTGCTGCGATGAAAAGGAAAATGGAACACATGCCAAACATGACAGTGATTGGGAAGGCATTCACCTGCAGAATAACAATCAATAGGAAGAGCGTTATTGGCATGAGTAATGACAGTTTAGCTTGTTTCAGTGCAATCTTTGTTTTTTTGGGTACTCGTTTGAAATGAAATGCACATGAACTTTTTTGTTATTGTACTACAGTACACTAACAAAAAGGAACGCGCAACTTGGAACTAAGAAGGATGTGTTCCTTACATTGTAAAGTACCACACATACAAACAGGTTGAGTGGTATGCGGAAGAAATTCATGATAGTGCTTCTCGCCTCCTCGGGAATATATTGAGATCTCATCTTCATGATTGATGGCCAGAATATGCCAACACATGACTCGAATATACAGAAACCAAGGAGCTGTAGACACCCTCCAAACGAGATGCTGCTACCTTTCTCCGAGGGAGGTACTATGAACTGTTGAGCACAAATAGATAATAGTAACATTTAGATCATAAGATTAAAACAAGGGAACAACCAAAGTGTTTATGAGTAGCAGAGGCTCACATTGGTAGCAACAGGGAGGAAAAGAGTGAAAGCTGATATCGAGAACACAATCTGCATATAACCTTCGACCTTCATCTTCCGAGCTAACAGACGAGATGCAATTGAACTACCCAACATCGAGGAGAGCATGAATGTTGCAAATATGAAGCCATGAGGAATGTCTTCATCATTCGGGCTCAAAGCAGGAGTCCACAAGAAAACAAAAGTGTACATCGAACCCTCAAACAATGACTGTATGGCCCCAAGCAATGCAATCTTTTCATCTGAAGTATCATGGGAATCCATCAATGCTCACTGCTAATTTCAAAACATTATTATGTATTTCTCATGGCAAGACAGGCTAAACTTACCAGATGCAATAGCTTTAGCTGCAACCTTGAACTGGGCTATCAAGTCCTTGCCGTCAGATGCATCTCCATAGTTCTCACCCCACGACGATAAGATTATTGCCATGCCTATTGCTAGGAAGCAAGCCGCAGCATCAAATGGGGCGACCGGGCCAAAACCCAAGTTATCAGCCAGTAGATTTGCAAATAACCCTGCGACAATGGCAACTAGGCCATTCCCAAGAAATATAGCCTTGGAAAATGTTATCGACAACCATTGTGGATCAAAACCTCTCTGCACAATCACAAATTAGATTGGCACACTGTCAGAAAATAACCAAGGGTGTCTTACAAGAGGAAGTCCCCATAGACATTGAGATGATTGTGTCACATAAGGTTAAATGTTGTCATAAGCAAAATAGAACAGTGGATTGTACTGAACAGTACACAACAGACTACTTGTGATACTTGAACGTACCAATTAATTTCTAAAGCAAATAGCAACTTCTCAGAAGAGTTGTCCTGAAAAGCCTCCACTGACATTGACATGGTTTTAGTTGCTGGTCGGTTGTGATTCATGATCATGTGATGGGAACAGTTAAACATCAGATCTGAGCGCAGGAGCAAATTAAAAAGAAGACTTGGACTGCTGATAGGATGCGCGCAAGAGAGGTAATAGTGATAAGATAATAGTTCAACAAGCAAACTTCAGATCCTAGTGCAGTTGGTGTGTTTAACTGTGCACTGTATCACAATAATGTGTTCTTATATAGATATCTTCAGTTTTAAGGCTTTTTAGCTTCACTGCACAGCTTGTATACTGATCACTGACACTGATATACATAATCAAAAGCAATAATATCCAAAGAAGTAAATTAAGGGGGAACAGAAGGGCCATTTTCTGAACAAAGCTGAAGCCGAACAACACAAGTGTCTGATGGGCACACAGATCTGGGTGAGCTGCTACCTTGTTGTGCTCTGCGACGAGCCACGACTCGAATGCCGAGAAAAGCAGCGATGTTGCAATGCCTCCCAGCACGCGCCCAATCAGGAGAATCCTGTACTGCGGGGAGTGCTTGGTGATGCAGCTGAGAATGTAGGTAATGCAGTAGGTGATGCACGCCCTCTTCCTTCCCCTGCGAATGGCCACCAGAAACATCATCAGTCATCAGGGCATACCAACGAAATCAACACAACTACGCAAGGAAAGGGACGACCACGCACTGCTTGTCGGCGAGTGATCCAACGATGGTGCCGAAGAGCATGGAGGAGCCGAAGCCGGCGATGAAGAGGCGGCCGATGTCGCCCTTGTCGAACCCATACTGTTTGTAGAGGTAGTACACGTACGGCCCCTGGAGCCAATCCCCAGCTGCACCACCACCAACACCAACGCACGGCTCAGACATCGGAAAATCGAGAAACAGGGCAGCATTGCGCCGCCCGAGTTCAGATCTGGGCGAATTAGGGGGGACAGGGGACGGGAGGCGTTAGGCGAGTGCGTACACATCATGAGGGAGTAGACGAGGACGTAGTTGTTCTTGAAGGAGTTGAAGGCCGTCGGGGTGGCGACGCGGTCCTTGCCGGACTTGCCGAGCTCCAGCGCCGCCACGACGGCGGCGAGGCCGCCGAAGACGAGGTAGTAGAACACCTCCATGGCGGGTGAGGCGAATGCGAGCCGAGGTGCGGAGGGGATCGCGATTCGGGCGTGGCGAATGCGAATTGGGTCGGTTTGTTAAAGAAAGGAGACTGGATTTTATACGCGTAACGGCGGGCGTGTCATTCCCCATCAGAATTCGCCGCAGTGGACACTGAGGTGAGGTCCGTGGTGAACTGGTGCGCCCGACGTTTGGTTGGGTGTCAAAACTTACGAGCTAAAGAGTGAATTACTCCATCTAGAGCATTTCCACCGGGGGTCGCAATAGGCCCTAAAGCTTTATTACGGTTCCGGACAGAAAAACAAGCCACATTAGGAGGGTCGCAAAGGCCTCGTCCAGTCCAAAACCTGTCTGGCACCGCCAACAGGGCTTCTAAAGTTAGGGGCTGCCTTCGCTGTGCCGGACACTGTCCGGCCCGAGCCTCCGACAGATATGGCCCACCCGTCAGCCACACGAAACGACGCGTCGAGATCTGACCGCATGCGGCAGCGATGCAGGCGCCTCGTCGTTTCAGTGCCGAGTCGTCGCATCGTTGCACGGGCCGTCAGGCGGCACATCGTTTCAGTGGCTAGGTGGGCGGCGCAGTGAAGCGTCGCCTCGATGCAGAGCCGTAGAGCCACGCGGCGGTATGCATGCCGTCTTGGCGTTAATGGCGACGGCATCTCCACTCCTTCGACCGGCTTTAAAAAACCACCACCGGCCCTCTCGTCTCACACACTCCACCACCGCCCTCTTCCTTTCCTTGCAGTCGCACAGCTACGATGCACCGCCGCGGGCCAGGTTACCAGCCCACGGTGGAGGACCACGAGCGGCGCCGGCGCCTTGACGCGATATCGTTGGTGCGCTGCCAACGCCGCAACGAGCTACACCGGATCCAGGGGATCCGGATTGCGACGGCTAGGGCTGCGGCGCCGCAACCACCACCCCCAACGCCTCCTCCACCCCCGCAGGCCAACGACCGTCGTCCCATGACGGTGAAGGAGGCGGAGCAGCTCGTGCGCGACTACCTCCCTCTGCCCGCCGACTGTCGCCTGTCGGACGGCTGGCTGGTCAACCTGGACAACGTCCCGGTTGCGCCGCCCCTCACCGGTCAGGCGAGGCTGGACTACATCCGGGCGATGTGGGACTCGGACGCCACTGGCGCAGTCCGGAGGAGGAGCGGAGCCACGTGCCTCCGTTCAACGCATCGGCGCCCTATTGGGACGCCATCGTGCGATCCGAGCACGCCCACCGCCTCCACAGCTTCGCCATCACCAGCCACACTAACGACGAGCCGCCCGAACCGGCTCCCGTGGAGTCGTCCGACGACGAGGAGGCAGCACCGCCTCCGAGCTGCGCCGGTCGTTAATATCGATAACGGCCAGACTGAGGACTTTCAGGATTCTAGGCACGCAGTGGTTTCTCCACAAGCCTTGTCGGTCATTAATATCAACGTAGCCGGAGATTTCAACCCTGTTTTCCTAGAGATGCATTGTGATGAGCAGCTCAGCCGATAAGTGAGCAGTGGCTCGATCAGTGCATCGGGAAAGCCTCGGAGTCTGGTTTTACTCCATGGCAGGCAAGGCCGGTGAGCTTGTCGCCGGTCTCATCGTCCATGGGTTGACACATAGCGATCGTTGCCCGAAACGGCCACTTGACCAAGGGGTGATCCCAAAGCTCCTGCCCGGCAGGGGTTAGGGTTAGGGCTTCTGCCGTCACCGCCGTCACGGGCACGGGCCTGTACATCGGCACGATCGCATGTATCCAATTTTATATTTGAAATTGTATCGAAGTTTGTATTTGAATCATATCAAATTGTATCGAAGTTTGTATTTGAATCCTATCAAATTGTATCGAAGTTTGTATTTGAATCCTATCAAATTGTATCGAAAATTTTATATTTCAACGAAATACTGTGTTCGGTGTCCGGCCGTTTAGGGTGTGCAGTGGGGGAGGGGAACAAAACGCCGGACATGTGTCCGGCACCCCGCAATTGGGCCTCCAAACGGGTGGTGCCGGACACAATTTAGGCACCCCCGGTGGAGATGCTCTTAGCCAAACTTCCACCGAAATGCCACATCTGGTAAACTTTGACAAGGTTTATCATATCTTAGTATTTTTCTGTTTTGGTGGATAAGACTAAGTCGATGTGGCCCGAAAAAATATGTAGAGCTCGGATAACATCATTGATGAACATGTCTAGTTTTCACTCTATTCATCGTCATCATCTTAGTATTTTGAAACCTCAATCATCACCTCCATTCCAAGTTCATAATTAATATTTATATTTCAATGTTATAATTACTATGGTTCTTGAATGTGAAATTCAGAGAAAAACTCACTAGCATGTGTGGAAACGTAAACATAAATAAGTCTCTAGTCTCGCCACTAAGACTAACTCATGTCTTGTATGATGATCTTGTTTTCCTGACCATGGGCATTGTTAAAGTAAACGGATGCCGACAACAATGAGCGCACATTGTTGGGTGAGCAATGATGTTGAACAGAGCCAACTAAATGATATACTATGAGATCACATCATCACATGTTGTTAGTGTAATCATAGAAGTGTTAACGTATACTCACGTCCTTAGACCATGAAAATATCTAATTCCTACGTACCGGACGTTCTACTTTGATGTTGTCAAATGTTACCCATAAGAGGGTAATCATAGCGACAGTTTTCAGCTACTTCGGAAAAGGTATGTTTAGGACTTCATAGCTTAAGACTGAGATTTTCTCCTCCGATGATGGAGAGATACTCTCCGGGGCCTCTGGGTATTACGGTATTTGTTATCGTGTGGCCAGACACAACGTCATATGATCACGTGGATACGGGAATACGGAAAGGAGAAAAGTGAACAAACCGGCAACAAGGATAACTCAGTATCATGATCAAGTGTTGCTTCATAGGAATACCGATATAATCTCGCCCCGGGTTTTTTACGTATCGCGAAGCAAAGTGAATTGTGTACGGGAACATGACGTTCACTAGGAATATGTGTGTCCACATCACACTATTGATTATTGATCGGAAGAAGTTTCGGGTTATGTCTACATTTTACCGAACCTGCGGAGTCACACGCCTAAATGTCATCAGAATGTTGCGTTCTAGGATATAAGATCTCAGATTATGCCAGCTCAGTCATGCATAGTAAACCTCTAATTAGACCACTTTACTAAAAAAGCTTGTGTAAATGTGAGCATTGTTATAGCTTCTCTTGCGAAAACCCAAATGAAGCACGAGCTCCAAGCGATTCATTATTTGGAAATTAAAAAATGACATTTGTAAGTTTGAAAAAAATTGTAAAACAATTATAGGTGTACATAATGTCGAACGCTACCACAGTGCAAAATTTGTTAGATTTAACAGTTCCTAAAAATAACAAATCCGACGAAAATTTAAGTTTTTGAAAACATGTACTATTCACCCAGATTCACACATTTGTCATTTTTTCATAGCCTAAAATATAACGAATTTTGGAATGAAGTTTTGCACATTTATAGACCATATTATTATCAACATCTAGAATTTTGCTCTCTTTCATTGAAAAAAATGCAGATTTTAAACTTTTGAAATCTGAGCTCCATCGAGATCGGCCTCCGGAACGTCTCTCTCTTCTCTTGCCCTTTTTTAAAACTTTATTATCTATATTCCCTAAATTTAACACTCAATAGCTGAGAGGTTTGGAGTCTTGCAACTAGTCCTTCCTCTAAAATTAACTCCTACAAGAAAAATATTTGATATTTCTCACACCCTTTGCATATATAAACCTTCTTTCTAATACATTTTTTGTATTATAAACAGTTCAAACACTTTCATATCTACTGAAACATCTCAAATTCGTAAATTTAACAATATTTTAAATTCAAACGCATGTGAATTCAACCAAAAGAAACAACACAAAACATCCAAAGGCCACCACATGCAACATAATCATCAAAATTCACCACATTGTTACACAGTATTCCTCAAGCCTCCATTAAAAGGTTTCAATTGTTTGATAGTACCAGCCATGGTGTCCTGAGAGAGATGCTCTTCTAAGCATCGCACAAAGTTACAACCTCCTCGGGTTTGTAGTTTGACGACCTTGTTTGCTTATTCTTCAGATATGCCCCTGGGTCTCCTCCACGTTGAGATTTTCACCTAGCACTTCCTAGCCATCATCCGCAAGTATGCAACGTCCTCAATCCCAATAGTGCTAAAGCTATCCAACAACATGGACATGAAATTTCGCATGTCAACCCAGTTCGGTTTGCCACTACATTGGAAACGTGCAAAATCTATCACCAAACTTGAAAATTGGAACTTTCAAGAAACGGTAACACTAGACATTTTCAATACATCACAAAGAATATGAGAAAGAGAAGAAAAAATACATCATGAGAATTTGGTCGAGCACCTCGAAAGCCGAACTTGGCCTCATTGGCCTTGCAAGAATTGAAGGCTACGTAGGGGCCTAAGGGGACTACGAAGGGGCTATGGGGGTGGCCTGCACCTCTAGAGGCGCCAAAATGGGCTACATCGACATGTCCTTCTTTCGAGGCAGAGAGCCATCCTCTAGCTTGACCCGGACCCGACGGTGCATTGAAGCCACTACTAGAAACAAGACCTTTCGACCAGAGCCGATTTTGCCTCTAGTCCCGGGTGGCTTAAGACCCGAGACTAGAGGAGGGCACTAGTCCCGGTTCAAACGTTTTCCATTTGTCCCGGGCCGCGAGGGAGCTCTAGTCCCGGGTGGTGCCACGACCCGGGACCATAGGTGCGTTGGCAGGGCTGCCCAGGACGTGGGCCACACGAGAACATCTTGTCCCGGGTCGTGATATCGCCCGGGACCATTGCTCGCCGTGCATCATCTTCTACCCCCGAGAGCAGCCCCTCCATTTTTCAGCTCGAGTTCATCTTCATTTGCTCCATTGTTTCCTCTCTCTAGCTCAAGTTTATCCCCGTTTTTTCTCACTATTGTCAAGATTAGCGGCAGCCATCTATCCGAGGGTTAGCAACTTGATTCTTTCATCCGTCATTGCCCATTTTAACTCATTTCTTTACTAGCTTAGCTCATTTCATTTTTGTAGTGCTTGGTAGGTGTTTGATAAAATGCCTAAGTTAGGAAGTTCATTTGTTTCATATACAATTTAAGCTAAATTAAAATATTATTTGTGTGTTCCAGTGTCGTGCTCACCGCCGTTGATCGCCCCGGTTGTCCCGTCACCGGCACCACCTCGGTAAGCATATTTCTTGAAACTTTTATTTTTAAAAATCTTAGTTGTATGATTTAGATGTACATAATTATTATTTGTATTTTTTTATTAGTTGTATAATTGTTTGTTATATATATAGTGTCATGGTTTCGACACATGCCCACACCGGCCCTCGTCCGCTCTATTATTCGGATGTGGTATGATTGTTGTTATAACTATATATTTGTTTCGTTTTGTGTTTATGAAAATCATGCCGACCAACTTGACATAGATATATTTTTATCTAGGATGTAGTTGAACCGGAAATTCCAACCGACCCTATTGTCAAGTATTTTATAAAAGAAAACAATGATTTGAAAGCAAAACTGAAAAGAAGTGAAGATCTTCGTCTCCAATGCCTAGAAGAGAACAGGAAATTGGTGTCCAAGCTTGCCGACATCGCCGATGAATACCAGTTTAAACTTGCCGACGTCGCCGATGCTCACGAGATCAATATGGATGTAATGCGCTTGAAGATTAAAAAATTAGAAGTTATGCCATTAGTCAAGAGGCTTGGTATCATTATGCTGTTGGTTCAGTAGTTACCTTAGTTGCGATTTTGATCGCATTTGTTGTTGGGTTTAAATTCTTTGGATAGTTACATCTTGGTTTAAATGTATGTTTTATGAGAACTATGTATTACATTTGGTCACTACTGTACTTTGGTATTAATGAATATGGTCAGTTGTCTATTATGTTCGTTTACCGTAATGGGTTTTAGCATCGTGATTGCGTTTGACATACTTATATAATGCAGATGAGCCATCCATCGATGTACGCTGACCGACGCTCTAGAGAGTACATGCAGGGCGTGCAATCTTTTCTCAAAGTGGCTGAGGCAAACAATCGGGATGGTTTTATGTTATGTCCATGCCTTAAATGTCAGAATGAGAAGGATTACCCTCGGTCACAAACCCTTCACATCCACCTGATAGAGCATGGTTTCATGCCCGGCTATAATTGTTGGACCAAGCATGGAGAAAGAGGGGTTATGATGGAAGACAACGAAGAAGAGAACGATGACAACTATATGTACCCTGAATACGATGGTAATGCAACTGGGGAAGATGAAGATGAAGAGGCACCAGATGAGCCCATCATACATGATGAATTACGTGAGGTCATCGTTGATGCACAGAGCAAAGTAGAAAGTGAAATTGAGAAGTTGAAGTTGGATCGCATGTTAGAGGATCACAAAAAAAGTTGTACCCAACTTGCGACGATGACAATACAAAGCTCGGCACCACACTGGTGGACAGTCTGTTCCGCATGACGCTCACGGACACGTACCCATGTGGAAGAAGTGCTCTATATTCTGGGAGCTACCCTATTGGAAATTCCTAAAGGTCCGCTCTGCAATCGATGTGATGCACGTGACGAAGAATGTTTGCGTGAACCTGCTAGGCTTCCTGGGCGTGTATGGGAAGACAAAAGATACGCCGGAAGCAAGAGAGGACCAGCAACTTATGAAAGACCCAAACAACCTGCATCCAATGAAAACGGATAAAGGACGTCTAAGTCCTGCTAGCTATGCTCTTACCAAAGAAGAGAAGAAGATATTTTTTGAAGCCTTGAGCAGTATAAAGGTCCCGTCTGGCTTCTCGTCGAATATAAAGGGAATAATAAATATGGCGGAGAAAAAGTTCCAGAACCTAAAGTCTCATGACTGCCACGTGCTTATGACCCAATTGCTTCCGGTTGCATTGCGGGGGACTTCTACCGGAAAATGTTCGACTACCCATTGTTCAGCTATGTGCGTTCCTGATGTCTACAAACGCTTCTATTCTTGTAGAAAGTGTTGGGCCTCCAAGAGCAGAGGTTTGTAGAACAGCAGCAAGTTTCCCTTAAGTGAATTACCCAAGGTTTATCGAACTCAGGGAGGTAGAGGTCAAAGGTATCCCTCTCAAGCAACCCTGCAATCACAATACAAAAAGTCTCTTGTGTCCCCAACACACACAATACACTTGTCAGATGTATAGGTGCAAATTTTCGGCGAAGAGATAGTGAAATACAAGTAATATGGATGATTATAAGTAGTAAATGCAATCTGAAATAAAAATGGTAGCAAGCAAACATGTAGCAGAACTTGTTGTAAACGGTGTTTCAATGCTTAGAAACAAGGCCTAGGGATCATACTTTCACCAGTGGTCACTCTCAACAATGCAATCATAATTGAATATAAATATAAGCACTTCAATATACTACTCCGAAGTATTCTCCGGCCGGATAACGAACACTAATTCATTGTGTAGGAATGCAAAAGCACGCCTCAAACATATATTCCCAAGTACTAATGAATACCCCACACTGGACCATGAGCATTCATAGGAGGTACTAACACACCACAATTTCATAGAGACATCCAACTCAAATAATAAATCAGTGAACAAGTATCTTGTGAAATATAGCCTAAAGACCCACATGGTGCACACACTGTCACCTTTACACACGTGGGACAAGGAGTCTCCGGAGATCACATAAATAAAGCCCACTTGAGTAACATAACAACATCTAGATTGCAAAGCTCATGATCACATATAGATCACATCATGGGAGAGAGAGATATAGACCACATGGCTACCGGTACGGCCCTCAGCCCCGAGGGAGAACTACTCCCTCCTCATCATGGGAGTCAGCAACGGCGATGAAGATGGTGGTGGAGTCGATGGAGATGGCTCCGGGGGCACTTCCCCGTCCCGGCAGGGTGCCGGAACAGAGAATTCTGTCCCCCGAAACTTGTCGGCGATGGCGGCGGCGCTGCAGATGTTTCTTTGGAATATGACGGGGTCCGTCTAGGTTTTATGCATCGGGGGCAATATATAGGCGAAAGGGCGGCGTCGGAGGGCTCCCATGGGCCCCACACCACCTGGTGGCGCGACAGGCATGGGTCCCGCGCCACCCTATGGTGTGGCCGGCCCACGGCCCTCCAGGTCCTCTCCTTCGGGCTCCGTGTAGTCCATTGAATTATAAGACTGCTGCTTTTCGTCCCGTCCAATTCCGAGAATATTTCCTTAAGTACTTTTCTGAAACGGGAAAATAGCAGAAAACAGGAACTGGCACTGTGGCATCTTTTTAATAGGTTAGTTCCAGAAAATGCATAAAACTGCTATAAGATGTAAACAAAACATGTAGCAAATGGTATGAAAACAAGCATGGATCATAAGAAATTATAGATACGTTGGAGACGTATCAGCATCCCCAAGCTTAGTTCTACTCGTCCTCGAGTAGGTAAAACGATAACAAATAATTTCTTAGGAGACATGCTAACTCACAATCTAGATCAACATAGCAATGCAAAGCACATGATGTGAATAAGGTGATCCAAAACAATTGTCTATAGTTGACATTAAGCAAACAATGATTAACAAATGCTAGCTAAAAGAAGCTAGAACTTTTCATGAATCAGCGTGTTGGAGACAAGGAACCATACATAAGGTTTAGAAAGAAGGATAGTAAATTGTGTCTCCAATGTAAAATGTCAATCAATCTTCAAAGCATCAAATTCAGTCAATAATAGAAATAGCCAAGCTCAAGTCAAGTGTCCTTTATCCATCCACTTAACTTATCAACTGTTATGTAGTCCACTCAACTAATACAAGCAAGAAGAAGGCTTGGCACCATGAGGTTATGGCAAAGAGAATAATAATGGGGGTTTGGAAGGCCAAAAAGAAAGGCTCAAACAGTGGAAGAGGTAACCACAAGACAAGAGGAAATCCCGTAGTAGACACTGAATGAGGAGTAGTGATTGCCATGCAATGGATGCACATAGAGCTATATGAATGGAAGCTCTCCAATGGAACTAGTGGGGGTGCATCCAACTTGCTTGCTCATGAAGACCTAGAGCTCACTTGAGGAGGCTCATCGTTGGAATATACAAGCCAAGTTCTATAACGTTTGGTCCCCACATAGTTATACTAATGAAGCATGAAAACTCACTACAATGATGTAGGTGCTACTAGCACAAGTGTGGAATAAAAGGATAGTAGTGTTGCCCCCTCTCTCATTTTATATTCTTTTTTTCTTTTTCTCCTTTTTTGCTTTTTGCTTTTTGAGGCCTTTGTGGCTCTTTTATATTTTTCTCTCATTGGTCTCTTTTGGACTCTTTTGATTGACCACTTTGGACTCTTTTCAATATGCTCACAGGTAGAGGCAACACTCTATTTTACAAGATGATCATCACACTTTTTGGTGTACTCAAAACTCAAAGACTAATACATGGTGTATGGTGGATATGCAAGACCGAGCGTAGTGTGGAAAAGATGTAACACATGTGGAAAACCACGCATCACATTAACTCAAATGGTCAAGCAATACTATATGGTAATGAAGTAAAAATGACATAAAGTCATGTAATGTAAATGATGGATGTTGCATGGCAATGTATCTCGGAACAGCTATGGAAATGCTGTGATAGGTAGATATGGTGGCTGTTTTGAGGAAGATAGTTGGCTTATGTGTAGGAGAACAAGATGAAGATCTCCCACGGGGTTGGATGTACTTGCGAAGTATGCACCAATCTCAATGTGAAAAAGGGCAATGCAAAGTACCGAAGAGGCTAGCAAAATATGGAGGTGGAAGTGCCAAAAACCAAAAACTCACATAGCATGTCGTATATTGCAAACAACTAACAATATCAAAGTTTTACAAATGGTTAGAGACACCTCGAGAGGGATCGTGGCGGCGACACAAGTGCCCCGTTGGCTTCCCCGACCGTTGCAGTAACTAAACCATTAGAAACTTCTTTTCAACTAAGAGGAAATCACGACACTAAAGCACTATTGACTTAAGTTGTTTTTAGTTCAGAAAAGTACGGCTCCACGCTCTACTAACACATCTTCACTAATCAGCTCTTAACAAAATTAGCCAACAAATTTTAACCATTAGTTATTTTAATACCTCAAAACAATTGAAGAGGAGCAAGTTATCTACACAATGGTCTACAAGACTATGCAGCTTTTCTCTATTTCATACCACTATCACAAGCATAGCATTTTCCAATCTAACACATCAACCAAGCAACTAAAACAACTCTCTAACAAATAAGAGTTAAATACAAGAGAGCTTAACACAAAGAACTAGCAGCTCTAAACAAGATAACATGCTAAAAGCGAGAGCTTACTAGAAAACAAACAGTAGCTAAGAATACTCAACGAATATAAGCGAAGCACAAGAGTATTCATATGAAAAAGCGGAGCATGTCTCTCTCCCACACAAGAATGCTAGGATCCAACTTATTAAGCAAACTAAAACACACACTCAAAATAAAAACAGACGCTCCAAGCAAAATACATAAGATGTAGTGGAATAAAAATATAGTATCACTAGAGATGACCTGATAGTTTTGTCGATGAAGAAGGGGATGCCTTGGGCATCCCCAAGCTTAGATGCTTGAGTCTTCTTGAATTTGCTGGGGACGACCCACCGGGGCATCCCCAAGCTTAGGTTTTTCACTCTTCTTGATCTCATCATATCGTCCTTTTTGCTTACTTGAAAACTTCCACCACATCAAACTCAAAGTAATTCTCATTAGAGGGTTAGTGCATAAACCAAAAATTCATAAGTTCTACTGTGACACAAGCACACCTTAATGCATTATAACATTAGCTACAGCCACTGATGCTTAAAGAATCAAAAAGATCCAAATAAACATCGCAAAGGAAGCAATGCACAATAAAAGGCAGAATCTGTCAAAATCTGAACAGTCTGTAAAGACGAATTTTTTCGAGGCACTATAGTTGCTCAAATCGAAAATCACTGAACTAGAAAAGTTTCATACATATATGAAGATCCAGCACACAAAATCTCAAAGCATTTTGTCGCTTCTGAAATAAATGACGAATTTAACGGTGACAGACAGAAATCTGTTTCCTGTGCAGAAATCCAAATATAGCAAAAACTTTCTACTAGAGACCTTACTTGGCACAACATTGCAAGAAAATAAAGATACAAAGAAGTTGCTACAGAAGTAAACAAACTTCTTGACTCAAATAAAAGAAAAGATACTGAAAATAAAATGATGGGTTGTCTCCCATAAGCGCTTATCTTTAAAGCCTTTTAGCTAGGCATGGTAATTTTGATGATGCTCACATAAAAATGAGAGTTGGAGCACAATAAGGGAGCATCAAGAAGCAACTATAAAACTCATTTAAGTCTAACCCACTTCCTATGCATTGGAATCTTGTAAGTAAATAAATCCATGAAGCATAAATTGACTAGCATAGGAAGACAAAATAGGTGCAACTTCAAAAATTTCAACAGAAGAAGAGGAGATTCAATGTTATTGTGATATATGAAGCCATGTCTCCCTTTTTCATAAAAACTTTCAGTAGCATCATTGATAAAATCCACAATATAACCATCACATGTAAAATTCTTATCATGATCCATATGCATAAAAGTGTCATCATTTTCCACATAAACAAAGTTCTTCTCATGAATAACAACTGGAGCAGGATCATCATAAAGAACTTGAACATGATAAATAGGTTGTATATTAAAGGGATGGTTTTGGGTGATCCCTCCATAATTATGACAAGTTTCATGAGGATGATTTTAATTATAACCCATGTCATAATATTCTTTATAATAATTATCAAAAACTGGGGCATAGTATCATCATAAGGAATAGAATATTTATCTTCCAAAGTGTGTTCATCTGTAAACATATCATCATTTTTACTAGAAGGAGATGTATCAAACATGTAATCATTAGTAGCAAAAGGATTTTCAAACACCTCATCCCCAAGCTTAGAGCTTATCATATCATAATTGGAAAGAATATGGATAGTACTAATAGTGTTGCAATCATTAGCATCATCATTTTCAGAATTAGTACCCAAGAGGTTTTCAATATCAAAAGTACTATGCTTTTCCCAATCATGATCACTAATATAAGTAATAGGCGTAGGAACATCATCTAATTCAAAATCATCGAATTCATACTCATCAGCAACAACTATAATAGGAGCAACATGTTTAGGGAAAGGTACCGTTTCCTCTCTCCTTTTACTCTTCATCTTCTTCTTCTTCTTTCCCTTCTTAGGAGGGAGAGCCTTGAAAGGAAGCTTCTCCACATAACCTGGTTTATTGTTAGAAACAACAGAGGAAACTTGGAAGGATTCTTCTCTTTCATTGATAAGATCAAAACACATATTAGTCCTGTCATATTTTGGTAAAATCCCATCTTGTATAATATTTTGTATATAAGTATTTGTATGGCAATTATCAACACAATAAAGATGACAACCATGCAGGACGCTGTTTATATCAAAAGCACTCATATCTATTAAAGAATTTTTTCTTGATAACTCTTCACACCCCAAAAATAATATAAGTTCATCAAGCTGATTTGGAGTGATCATGTCATCACAATACAGACTCGCAGTACTCATTGGATTAGAAAGGCTATTATCTTTCCCTGAGCATTGAAAATTGAAATGACAACTTTATAGAAAAGTTCACAAATAAAAGGATAGTGGGCACAAACTTTTTCACCAAGATCATCAAGAGCTCTATTCCAAGTTCTAGTTTTTTCATTCCTATGATGGATACAATATTCTTCTTCAATTTGGCTCTTTTTACAAGGTCTAAGTACTCCACAAAAATTAACATGCTTATAAGAGATAGTATTTTCAGAAGTTTGAGCACGTTTATTACAATCATTAACAACAATATCATTTTTCATGCAAGTGTCTTTAAAAGGTTCATGATATAGGTCCCAATTTTCTTTAGGAACATTAATATGAGAAGCAAAGGCTCTACAACAATCAACAATAATTCGAGAATCAAGACCATATTTAGCACTAAGCTCTTGAAAAACAGCAGTTTCAATGAAGGACTTAATGCAATCATATTCATAGTTTATACCTGATTTTTTACCTTTATCATTCTCCCAACCTTCAGTATTGTCTTGAATTTCTCAAGAAGATCCCATCTAGTTTCAACCTTCTTACTTGTGAAAGAACCCCCTGAACAGGCATCTAGATAATTCTTGCAATCACCTGAAAGCCTTGCATAAAAATTAGTAACAATTATTTTCTTAGGAAGCTCATGGTTAGGACATTTAAGTATTAATGTTTTCAGCCTTCCCCAAGCTTGAGCAATGCTTTCTCCATCATGAGGCCAAAAATTAAAAATGTAATTCCTATCCAAATGCATTTCATAAGGAGGATAAAATTTAGAGTAAAAGAGATTTGCAAGCTCCTTCCACTCCAAATGATGAGGATCATCAAGTAGATCATACCACTCCCTTGCTTTGTCCTTAAGTGGCAATGGAAATAATTTCTTCATGACATTTTCTCTTGATAAACCTGCAATCTTAAACAACTCACAAAGTTCTGTAAGTTTCAACAAGTGATCACTTGGACGGATTGTTCCATCCCCTGCATAACATTCATCCATAACCTTTTCAACAATTTTCATAGGTATTTTAAAAGGAATACTTTCAGTAGGTGGATTTAGAATATCATAAGCATGATTCGAATTATCACATATGGGAGACAAAGTATTATCAGAGCAAATTTTCTCCTCTAAAGCTGGGGAAC
The DNA here is from genome assembly GCA_012064385.1 of Puccinellia tenuiflora. Classification (NCBI taxonomy): domain Eukaryota; kingdom Viridiplantae; phylum Streptophyta; class Magnoliopsida; order Poales; family Poaceae; genus Puccinellia; species Puccinellia tenuiflora. The sequence goes on along the minus strand of QRDG01000473.1, from coordinate 1,692,856 downwards.
TAAAAAGATCATTTTCATAAAAACTAGCTTCTCCAAGCTTAGACTTTTCCATAGCATTAGCAAAAATGATTTCCAAAGAACTAATACTGATTTTTTTGTTGTTTTCCATTAAGCCTAACTAGTGAAATTAAAAACAAGAAACAAAAAGATATAATTGCAGAATCTAAAGGAAATAACTTCGAGCACTCACACAACAGCAACAGTACTAGAAAATAGCTTAGTAGCCAGATGATGTGAGTACCTTTTACCTTACCTCCCCGGCAACGGCGCCAGAAAATAGCTTGATGTCTACACACGCTTCTATTCTTGTAGACAGTGTTGGGCCTCCAAGAGCAGAGGTTTGTAGAACAGTAGCAAGTTTCCCTTAAGTGAATCACCCAAGGTTTATCGAACTCAGGGAGGTAGAGGTCAAAGGTATCCCTCTCAAGCAACCCTGCAATCACAATACAAAAAGTCTCTTGTGTCCCCAACACACCCAATACACTTGTCAGATGTATAGGTGCAAATTTTCGGCGAAGAGATAGTGAAATACAAGTAATATGGATGATTATAAGTAGTAATTGCAATCTGAAATAAAAATGGCAGCAAGCAAAACATGTAGCAGAACTTGTTGTAAACGGTGTTTCAATGCTTAGAAACAAGGCCTAGGGATCATACTTTCACTAGTGGTCACTCTCAACAATGCAATCATAATTGAATATAAATATAAGCACTTCAATATACTACTCCGAAGTATTCTCCGGCTGGATAACGAACACTAATTCATTGTGTAGGAATGCAAAAGCACGCCTCAAACAAATAATTCCCAAGTACTAATGAATACCCCACACTGGACCATGAGCATTCATAGGAGGTACTAACACACCACAATTTCATAGAGACATCCAACTCAAATAATAAATCAGTGAACAAGTATCTTGTGAAATATAGCCTAAAGACCCACACGGTGCACACACTGTCACCTTTACACACGTGGGACAAGGAGTCTCCGGAGATCACATAAATAAAGCCCACTTGAGTAACATAACAACATCTAGATTGCAAAGCTCATGATCACATATAGATCACATCATGGGAGAGAGAGATATAGACCACATGGCTACCGGTACGGCCCTCAGCCCCGAGGGAGAACTACTCCCTCCTCATCATGGGAGTCAGCAACGGCGATGAAGATGGTGGTGGAGTCGATGGAGATGGCTCCGGGGGCACTTCCCCGTCCTGGCAGGGTGCCGGAACAGAGACTTCTGTCCCCCGAAACTTGTCGGCGATGGCGGCGGCGCTGCAGATGTTTCTTTGGAATATGACGGGGTCCGTCTAGGTTTTATGCGTCGGGGGCAATATATAGGCGAAAGGGCGGCGTCGGAGGGCTCCCGTGGGCCCCACACCACCTGGTGGCGCGGCAGGCATGGGTCCCGCGCCACCCTATGGTGTGGCCGGCCCACGGCCCTCCAGGTCCTCTCCTTCGGGCTCCGTGTAGTCCATTGAATTATAAGACTGCTGCTTTTTGTCCTGTCCAATTCCGAGAATATTTCCTTAAGTACTTTTCTGAAACGGGAAAACAGCAGAAAACAGGAACTGGCACTGTGGCATCTTGTTAATAGGTTAGTTCCAGAAAATGCATAAAAATGCTATAAGATGTAAACAAAATATGTAGCAAATGGTATGAAAACAAGCATGGATCATAAGAAATTATAGATACATTGGAGACGTATCAGTTCCTCAATGCAATTTCGCAGAAGTCAATCAGTCCAGCCACTCTAGTAAGGTTACAGAAGGATGTGGCTCAATGTCTCGTTAGTTTTGAGTTGGTGTTCCCACCATCCTTCTTCACTATTATGACACATCTCCTAGTACACCTGGTCGACGAGATTCTCATTCTGGGTCCTGTATTTCTACACAATATGTTCCCCTTTGAGAGGTTCATGGGAGTCTTGAAGAAGTATGTTCATAACCGTGCTAGGCCAGAAGGAAGCATCTCCAAAGGCTATGGAACAGAGGAGGTCATTGAGTTTTGTGTTGACTTTATTCCTGGCATTAAGTCGATTGGTCTTCCTGAATCGCGACATGAGGGGAGACTGAGTGGAAAAGGCACTCTAGGAAGGAAATCATCAATATGTAGGGACGGGTATTTTTTCACACAAGCCCACTACACCGTTCTACATAATTCAACTTTGGTGGCTCCGTATATCCAAACACACAAGGATATTGTATGCTCCAACAACCCGGGAATGAATGACTCCATTATTGCAAAGGAACACATGGAGAATTTTGGCGGTTGGTTGGAAACACATTTGAACAATAACAACACAGTCTCAGATGAGTTGTACTTGTTGTCTAAGGGACCATCTTCGACTATTTGGACTTTCCAAGGGTACGAGATAAATGAGAATACATTTTACACGAACGCCCAAGATAAAAAGAGCACCAACCAAAACAGTGGTGTCCGCTTTGATGATTCAACAAACGTCAATGGGCGAACCGTCACGGTCACATATTATGGTTATATAGAGCAGATATGGGAACTTGACTATGGACCTTTTTTTAAGGTGCCTTTGTTCTGGTTCAAATGGTTCAATCTGAAAGGCGGCGGGGTAAATGTAGACCCACTGTACGGAATGACTACAGTGGATCTCAATAATCTTGCGTACGACACCGAACCATTCGTTCTAGCAAATGATGTGGCTCAGGTTTTCTATGTGAAGGACATGTCTACCAAACCCAAAAAAAAAGGAAAGATAAGCAAGCAGATACATCAGCCGATGAGCCAAAGCGGCACATAGTTCTTTCAGGGAAAAGAACCATCGTGGGAGTGGAGGACAAGATAGACATGTCAGAAGATTACAATAAGTTTCATGAAATTTCGCCCTTCAAAGTGAACATTGACCCAAGCCTGAAGTTAAATGATGAACCTTGTCCATGGTTACGGCGCAATCAGAAGAAAGGGACACACACGAAGAAAAAAGTGAACACTAGATAGGGATGTTGTTGGTGATGTGTAATAATTAATGTATTAAACCTTTTATCAAATGCACACGGTTTCCCCGTCATACAGCCCAACGGTGCATGAGCCACCGTTGGGCTGTATGACGGGAATCCGAATGATTTGCATATAGGGTCATGTGGCTGATCCAACACTGGTTTTGCCCATCCGGAAGCTTGCGCATCCGTCTCGCGTCGTCGTGAGCAGCAAATCGACCTTCGATCCAAGCAGCCGCAAGACATCTCGGATGATCTAACAACCGTCCCAAAAAGTGTTGGGAATGTTGTAGATCATCAGAGCGCCTTGCAGCTGCTTGGATCCGACCGAGGGGCATGGCTACCACTTCCACCATCACCACTCCCACCTACTCGGCAATTCATCATTGTGTCACCCTAATCCAGTGGTTGGATTCAACCTACCCGAGGGCTTGTGTTAGGGAACATGCCAGCGCGCGGGTAGGCTAAATCCAACCATTGGGTTCGGTGGCAAAGGTAGACGCTCGTTGTGTGCCGTTTCGCTGCAGGGACGTCGCTATTTATAGGAGATTAGAAGGTGTACCTGTGGATGAGGTGGGAGTGCAGATCCGTGTGCTTATTTAGTCCCGGTTGGTAACACGAACCGGTACTAAAGGCCCTGATCCAACAGCTCACAAGCGCTCGAAGGAAACACACAATCCGTGTGCTTCTGATCCAACGGCTCACAAGCGCTCTAAAGAAACACACGATCCGTGTGCTTCTGATCCAACAGCTAACAAGCGCTCGAAGGAAACACACGATCCATGTGCTTCCGATCCAACGGCCCACAAGTGCTCGAAGGAAACACACGATCCGTGTGCTTCTTCCACCGCTTCCCGCCTTCGTCTTCCCGTAATTTCTCACTATATATATGTAGGCTTGGCCGCCATTGCCATATCACATATAAACTCATATATGCAACCTCATCACTCTTCCATTGTAACAAAATTTTCACTTAGGTGTTCTCGGCGACGATGTCCATGTTGGACCAGAGGGGCGATGTGCGGGACTGGGCTCCACCGGGCTGGCACTGGGAGGTGCTACCTTCCGGGACGCGCAGCTTGGTGAGGAATCCGGGTGACGTCGTCGACCCGGATCTTCTGTGGTGGCAGTCGCGTGGGCCACGCTCGGTGCAGAGGGAGCCGGCCCCCGAGGAGGTGGTACATCGCCGTATCAGGGAGGAGGATGAGCACGTCCGTCGCTACATGTATCTATTGGATAGGCAGTATGACAGTAGGTGGTCGTTTCTTCAGAGGGTTCCTTCTCATGTGAGCTATGACCCTGTGAGGGTTCCTTCTCTTTGGATGCGCAGCGCCGACGGCTCAGCACCCCGCGGCTCAGGAACCGGTCGAAGTTAGTTTCAGAGTTTGTGATCACCATTGCAGTTCTCTTGTCTGTGATCGTAGTTTAGGTTACTACTTGCTTTTGAAAACTTGCGACCTAAACTATCAACTTCGGGAGATGTGTGTGATATTCATGCATATGTATGCAAAATATTGGGTCTCGCCATTGGAGCCACCTCCTGTAGGTCGGTGAATAAGGACAACACAACGACGCTGTTGGAAACACAAGCCCTCAGGTAGGTTGAATCCAACCACTGGATTAGGGTGACGCAATGATGAATTGCCGAGGAGGTGGGAGTGGTGGTGGTGCTGGAAGTGGTAGCCATGCCTCTCGGTCGGATCCAAGCAGCGGCAAGGCTCTCTGATGATTTTCAACATTCCCAACTCTTTTTGGGACGGTTGTAGATCATCAGAGAAGTCTTGCCGCTGTTTGGATCGAAGGTCGATTTGCTGCTCACGACCACGCGAGACGGATGCGCAAGCTTCCGGTTTTGCCGGAGCCGGGCTCTAGTGTATCGGAGACGGTATTATTTGGATTTATAAAATAGGACCTATGAAACCGGGAAGCCGGGAAAACGTGAAACCGGGAAACCGGGAAGCCGGGAAAACGTGAAACCGGGAAACCGGGAAAACGTGAAACCGGGAAGACGTGAAGTCGGATTAGTGTTGCAAATTCAAACACTTTTCATGTTCTATTTTTTTCAGATTCGAAAGTATGCAGAAGTTATTAAAATGCCATATTTAAATTAACATTCAAATATTCGCGCGCAAAAATTTAAAACTTTGAGCGCTGGAACGAAAAGAGGGCCTCTTTGCGCGGGCTGGGCGAAAAGACCTCTGGTCCCGGGTCGTGGCACCACCCGGGACCAAAGGGTGTCCTCTTGTCCCGGGCCGTGGCACCGCCCGGGACCAGAGCTCCTCTGGTATATAAGCCAGGGAGTTGACCTGGGTCGAGCCACGACCCGGGAGAACTCTCCACACCGGCCCCTGCCGCCTCCATCCTCTCCTCCGACGCCGTCAGGCTGCCCGGCCGCCGCGCGCCGCCGTCCCTCCGCCTCCTCTCCTCCTCCGCGCCGCCCGAGCCCTCCGCCGCGCCGCCCGAGCTCTCCACCTCCTCTCCTCCTCCGCGCCGCCGCCAACCTCCGCCTCCACGCCGGCAGGCTGCCCAACTCCGGCGCGCCGACCTTCGCGCCGCTCGAGCCCTCCGCCTGCGCCCGCGCCGTTGCCGTCCGAGCCCTCCGCGCCGCCCAAGCCCTCCCCCCCACGCCGCAGTGCCCTCCCCCCACACCGGTCCTCGCCGCCGCGCCCTCTCCGGCGCCTCTGCCGCCGCGCCCGAGCCAGCCCACTCCGCCGCCGTCGGCCGCCCTCCCCCCACGCCGCAGCGCCGCCTCGGCCCTCCCAAGAAGGTGTTTTTTTTTTTTTTTTATTACCTAAGTTATTTTCTTTTTTGTGTAGATTAATTAGCTAGGTTCGATTTAGTTGTAGATTAATTAGCTATGTCTAGAAATTTAGTGTAGATAGATTTTCTAAGTTATTTTTTTAGTTAGTGTAGGTTAGTTTAATTAGCTATGTCTAGAAAGTCGTGTAGTCGTTAAATCGTTAAGTCGTGTAGTCGGAAAGTCGGGTAGTCGTTAAGTCCGGAAGTCGTGTAGTCGGAAAGTCGTAAAGTCGGAAAGTCGTGTAGTTGGAAAGTCGTGAAGTCGGGAAATCGGAAAGTCGTGAAGTCGGGAAATCGGAAAGTCGTGAAGTCGTGAAATCGGAAAGTCGTGAAGTCGGGAAATCAGAAAGTCGTGAAGTCGGGAAATCGGAAAGTCGTGAAGTCGTGAAATCGGAAAGTCGTGAAGTCGTGACAGAATCCATGACGGACAAAGTCAAGCATTGGGCTCTGAAGAAGATGGCTGAACAATTCAATAAATGGAAGAACAGATTATACCGTGATTGGGTCAACAAAAAGAAAGTTCCAGATTTCACTGGGACACTAGAGAGGCAGCGGGCTCACTGGCCGGCATTTCTGCAATACAAGAATACAACAGAAGCCAAGGAAAGATCGGCAAAGAATAAGTTGAATGCAGCGAAGAAGATATATAACCATAAGTTGGGTGGAGGTGGCTACGTAGCTGCCGACCCTAAGTGGGATTGGATTGAGGCCGCTTTGCGCGCAAAAGGGATCATTCTAGTTATAGATATGTGGCCCCGTAGGGTCAAAAATTGGATACTTGCTCATGGGGGGGAGTATAACGAATCAGGCAATGTAATAGTTGATGAAACGAAAGAAACTCCTATACCCCGGCAAACAATTCTGGATGCAATCACCGATGCTCGTGAGGGAAGGTTTTTTCCCGACAGAGAATACGACGAGCTGTCGAAGGCCCTCGGTACTAAAGAAAAAGGAGGATCTGTTCGAGGCAAGGGAGGTGTGACGTGGCATGAAGGGTTTCCTGAGGACCGTGACTCTTATAGAAGCCGAGAAAGAGCAAAGAGGAGGAAGGAGCAGGAGCACCACGACCGGTTGAGCATAGTGGAAAATATCATACACCAACAACAACGGGAACTACATGAATTGCAGCTCGCGCAGTCTTCTCGAGGGGCAACTCATCAGCTGCTGCTGCAAGATAGTCAACCAGGTGGTACATCTCAACGGAAAAGCAGCGTGGCTTCCGCGACGGTCGGTGCTGATGAGGCATCGAACCAAACATACCCCGTGGATTCTATCACTGAGAAGAAAACTTGTGAGCTACATGAGGCAGTGAGAAACATAACCATGAAGGCGGCGGACGGCTATGCTTTACCTTGTGAATCTACAGCACTGTATTGTGGCAATGAGATTCCAGATGGCTATGCTCGTGTCAGCGTGGATCAAGTTTACCCCGGATATGCATCACTCGAACTTCATTACCCCGGAGGTGATGATGAGAGGACACTGGGAGATGTCCAAGGTGGACTCATTCTATGGCCCAAGAAATTGATCATGTTTCCAGGCTGGACACCACCGCCAAGGCCACCATCGCCTTCTCGATCTCCGTTCTACTGCGTCAGCCGACTCCGTCGCCGCGTCACTCGCCGCGTCAGCCAACTCCGTCGCCGCGTCAGCCGACTCCTGAGCCGACTCCTAAGCTGTCTCCACCGCCTCCTGAGCCGACTCCAGAATCAGAAGCCAGGTGTGGCTACGAACAGAGGCGAGAAGACAGTTTGCAGAAATGGCTGAGAAAAGAAAACCTAAGCCAAAGGAAAAGTATTCGGAAGCTCAAACACAATTTGCTGTTAGTTTCCTTACTCAACCATCGCAAATTCGATAAATAGGCCAGATGACTATGTACGAACTATGAGGAAAATTCACCCGGCGGGAAAAAGGAGAAGAGATGTTGCCCAGCTCGGACGTCAGTCAAATCAGTCCATCTCCCCGCTCAAGGTGGCCACTGATATGGGCTCTGCGCTTGAGAAAGATCACGCTATCCGCACGCAATTTGCTGCAGATATTGGATTTCACTTTCTCAACTGGAGGCAGATGATATCCCCTCCCTTATGAGACCTACTAGATGGACCTGGGAATACAGGAAGGATCTAGTGTCACCTGATGAGCTCCAGAATCTACCAACACAAATGACAAGACTGCATAAATGGTACAAAAATGTCACAAGTGAAGGTCGAACAATGATCCCGGTGAAATTACAGATGAACATTTCAACAGTGCAGACGAGATAACTATACCTATTGAAGAAATCTATCAGTTATACCAGCTTGACGCCCTCGACTTGAGCATCCTCACTACCTATTGTTTGTAAGTGATTCAATTCATTTATTTTCTAAAATAAACTCTATAGCTTAGCTTGGTCATTGCCTGTTCTAATTATGCTCACTACGGTATTATGCAGAATGAAGAGCGATGAATGTGACAGAAACCAAGTGTTTGAGATTGGGTTCATCGACCCAACCCGAGTTAATGAAAAATTGCTACGTCTCTACCACGAGGAAACGGTGAACACCTTGTTTAGGTCCATCCGAGACCAACATTATAAAGGGAAGATATTGTTTCCTTACCACTTCAGGTAAGAGTCTTACTGTCTTGTACACATTGGTTTTTGCTTTCTCGATGTTAAGTGTAACTGGTTAGTTACTGACATATATAAACGTGCGCAGCGACCATTACATTCTGTTAATCATTCAAATCGATAGAGCAGAAGTTGAAATCTTCGACTCATTGCACTGGCCCAAAGAGAAGCACGAATATATCCAAGGAGTGCTCAAACGGTAATTTCAATCTTTATCGTATTACATCGGTCTCTTTCCTTCCATTCCTGAGATATCAAGTAACTAATTAATAACTCATTTATTCAATTGTTTGATGGGCAGGGTTTGGAAAGCTTTCCGAACCGCTAATGCTGTACCTGGTCAATTTAAAGAGGAACTTACTTTTGTTTACCCCAAAGTAAGTAGTACGAGCTAGGTGTTCGCGCATCCCTTTTAATTCAAATTTCAATACCATCGTGATGCTTGATTATTATTTGATTGAAATCTATTCTCGTGTAGTACTTGGATAGGCAGCCTTCCGGGACCAATTTGTGTGGATATTACGTCTGCGAGTGGATTCGCACAATAGTCTCTGAGCGGAACCCAGGGACATTTATCGAAGTAAGTGAACAAATAAATTTACAATTTCATTTTATAACCATCAATTGTGTTGAGTGTCATTCATAATTTCTGTTATGATGATTGAAATTCATATTAATCTCCCTTCATTTATAGATGGATCGAATGCGGAGGCACGTGCAACTAAAGGACCGCTTTCGACCAATTTGCGAGGAAATTGCGGGCTTTTTGATGAACTATGTCTTACACATGAAGGGAAAATACAATGGCGGCATATCAAATTAGATGACGGGCTCTAGTAGTGGCTAGCTTGATGATCTCCATGTAATCGAATAGATGACGGTTCTAGTCCCTCTTATATATGATCTTTATATGTACATTAATCCGGGAAACCGGGAAAACGTGAAAACGGGAAGCCGGGAAAACGTGAAACCGGGAAGCCGGGAAAACGTGAAACCGGGAAGCCGGGAAAACGTGAAACCGGGAAGCCGGGAAAACGTGAAACCGGGAAACTGGGAAGCCGGGAAAACGTGAAACCGGGAAGCCGTGAAAACGTGACGTCGACTGTCCCGACTTCACGACTTCCCGACTTCACGACTTTCTGTTCCGACTTCCGATTTCCCGACTTTCTCATAAAGCTTTCTCTTACGAATATTTTGATATGCTATATGTATTTTTCTGATTTACAGAAAATTAACCGTATTTTTTGCAAATTATTACAACCGAAACGAGAAAAGCAGCAGGCCGCCACGTGGGTTCATCTCTAGTCCCGGGTTGTATTACAACCCGGGACTAGAGGTCCCCTCGCATGCGCCATGTGCTGCCCCCGCGTGGAGCTCTCTGGTCCCGGGTCGTAGCACACCCCGGACTAGAGGGGGGGGGGCCTCTAGTCCCGGTTTCCATGTACCGGCTGGACATCCCTCCCCAAAGGCCTCTACCACCCGGGACTAAAGGCGTGGTTTCCACTAGTGAGCCATATGAGGCAAACCGGTCGCGGGAAGGGTCCCGGCTGCGGGCAAAACGAACTTGCCCTATCGTCACCACGGTGGGACATGCGATGGCTTCTCCTCGCTGCGGGAGCCGGGTGAGGAGTGTGGTGATGAACTTGGAGCTAGGGATGCACTCCTGCGTGACAGTTGATGGTAGAAATTTATTGGCACAAAAACAAAAACGATGGAGAGTTGGATAGGGGTGGCTTCACTTCCCTATTTTGAGTAGGAGTTTTGAACCTTTTACATTTTTAGGTAATTAAAATTATTAATAGAAGACTTAGATCGTATAGCTCATTATTTTCAGTTTGTATGGAGTTAAGTGAATTCAGAGGAAGGTCTATATATGTTCTTATGTATAAATAATCATAATTTCACCTATATTTTTTTAAAGAAAACACAGGCGCGCTGCCATCCTCCCAAGAACATTGAAAATTCGTCCGAGAGTAGCATTGTCGACCGGAACGCTGAGAGGAGCTCCCATGTCAATCACCTTCATTCCTCTCATCAACTCCTAGCACTCATAGCACATGATGTACCCGCATTGCTCTTTAAAGTATTTACTATACAATGGGTTCCTTCTCCCAAAATTTTCTCTTCGCAACACTGACATGAGAAGTAGCGTGTATCGTGATTAAATCACGAATTACAAAAAGCTTTTTTTTTCTTTTGCAAGTACCATTCGGCCATTCCCACTATTCGCATGGATTGATTAACACGGGGGCATTCCTTGGAAAAAAGACCCTCGCGTCGCCTACCCTAGGCGACACGGGGGGCGACCGCGCCGCCACACTCCGGCCCTTCCCCACCTCGTCCCATCCCTCCCGCCGCCGCCGGAGGTCCCGCCGGGCAAGGCCCGGACGGCGACGGCGGCGGCGGGGCCTTCCCCTCGCGCGGCGGCAGCGACCCTCCTTGGCGGCGTCGTGGCGTGGCTCGGCGGTGATTCGGCAGCGTGGAGCGGCGGGATCCCGGTGGTGAGCGCGTTCACCGATGACGACGACAGTGGAGGCGCGGCCTCCCCACGATGGAGGCGCCCCTGCAGCCTCGACCGAGTGCTATGGTCTCGCGCGGGCCCAGATGGGCTTGGGCGGGCCGGCGGCTCTTGGCTCCTGTGGCTGCAGGCAGGCGCGCGCCTAGTGTTTCCGGCTGCTGGGTGCCGTGGTGGTGCCGGCGGCCGGCAAGACGGCGGTGGGCTGGATCTTCTCCTTCCAGCACATGGTTTTCGGGCGCTCTAGTTGAATAAAGGAGGCGGTCCTAGGGTTCTTCTCACATCAAGGTTGCAATCTGCCGGATGCTTATCCTCATTGATCTGGCTGGACAGTCGTGTTTCGGAAGGCTTCGCCGGCGAACTCCACTGGGCGACTCGTGCCTGGAGATTGCTGGATCGGATGGTATTCGATCGTGCGCACCCATGTTTTTTCTCTGACCGTTTGGATTCAGAGGGAGCGCTTCGAAGCTCTGCTGGCTGTTAATATCATGGAGTACGCTTTCTCGCTCCGTGGTGCTGGCGGAGAATGACGTGGAAGGCGAGATCTGAGGAATGGCAATGGTGGTTCGAATCTTTCTGGCGAAGAGGAATTGGCTTGGTGTTTCATGACTTGGTGCAGCGGCATGTAAGTGGGGGCGACAACATATGTGAAGTCCAAAGTCCTACTTTTCAGGGTGAAAATCCAAGGTCTGGCCTTAATTGGTTGTGCCTGACAGTGGTCTTGTTGGAGACATTGTTTTGAGAGTGAGGACTATCTTCAGGATGAAAACCCAAGGTCTGGCCTTAATTGGTTGTGCCTGGCACTGTTCTTGTTGAAGGCATTGCTTTTGAAGAATTGAACTAGAGGTGTTGTTTTGGTGGTGGTTGTGCAGCTGCCGCAAGGACTGTAACTCCGTAGCGGGACTTTTCTTTTATTTCTTCTTCTTTTTGTCTTTCGGCTGTGTGCATCCGTAATGGCTCTGGTTATTGCATTGTAGCAGAGGCTGGGTGTAATTTGTATCTCCACGATATTAATATACACTCTTTATCTAAAAAAATTCGCATGGATTGAGTACTTTATAGTTTTGACGGAAGTGTCAAATACTCAGTAGGAAGTCCCGGTGGAGGTTCGCTAGAGGTAGTCCGAGTTGGTTCAATCAGTGCTCTAGCGCTCTATCAGTTCTGTACCATTAGTCGCAAACAGATGATACACAACTTAGTTTTGAAAGATACATGGCACGAAGACTGAAGCTTGAAAGTAGCGTCCGCGTCGCTCCAAGGGGAGCGACACGGACGAACCCAACATCGCCGCACTTCACCCCACTCCTTGCTCCGTCCCCCTTGCCGCTGCCAGGTGATGCCACCAGGCAAAGCCCAGAGGTAGTCGGCAGCGGCGGGCCACCCTCCCTCGCGAGGGGGGGTCTCCGGCTGGTGCGGCGCGGCGCCCTGGACGGCAAGCTGCAGCCGGCGGAGAAGGACGCCGGGGCGGCGGCCTCGGGTAATCTTCGGCGTGGACGGCGGTCGCGGTGGCTGCACGGGCAGTGCCTCGGCCGTTTTTCGAAGCGCGTCAGCAGGTACCGGCGGCTCTCAAGCCAGATCTGGGTTTGGGAGTTGGCCGGCGTGGTAATGTGCCGCTCCTCTGGCGGTGGTGACCGCGACGCGGTGGGCGTCATGGGCACGACGACAGGTCCTCGAGCTTGATCGTGTGGGTCAGATCCGTGCCTGACGGTCAGAGTTGTCGTCGTGCTGCCAGGGGAGTTGGTCGTCTAGGTGTTGCGCGGCGTGGATGTCGGCTGTGGGTTGAGGCCTTGGTTGCTCCAGCGGCGATAAGTTGCCGGCATGGGATCCAACTCCCGGTCTTCGGTGTCGAGATCTTCTACTCGGCTTCAAAATGTTGCAGCATGTGGCGATCTGGGCCTCCCGCCCAGATCCTTGGCCTAGGGATGCCGGGGCAGCGGCCCCGGAACAGTGACGGCGATGATGCTCCGGTATGGCCCTTCTGCCACGGTGGGAGGTGCTGCGGTCGACGTGGTCTTTGCCGGAGTAGGTGGTCAGTGGCGAGATCTATGATGTGCATCCTTCGGGCTCATGTAGTTTGAGCTTCCCGGGGAGCTTAGTAGGGTCTCAGTTCTCTACGAGTGGCCGTGGGGCAGTGGCCCTGGGCTAGCTGTTCTGGCGGTGGTTCTCTGCAGGTCGGCGGTGGCTTCGCTCTGCGGCAGTTCGGTCATGGCAGCGCATCGACACGCTGGTGCTCCCAGGCCGGCGTGCCCCTAGCTAGAAGTAAGCCGGGGCGGCGGTCCCGGATAGGTGGATGTGGTGCGGGAGGGGGCTTTGGCCTCCCGCCGGCATGGCATGGTCGCCGTGGCATGTGGTGTTGCGGCCTCCGACACAAAGACGCGCCGCTTGCCTTGCTGCAACCTAGCCCAAGCCCTTGGGCTTGGCGGTCGAGGTCGCTCTTCAGGTGAAAGCCTCGCACTTAGGTGCCGATGACGGCGGCGCCCTAGGGCGTCGTTCTCCTTCTTGATTGCGTCGTTCGGAAGCTGCGATATTCTACCGACGCGAGTGCCTTGAGTCTCTCCGGGTGAAAGCCTTAGCTCCTCTGGAGCGGACGGCGGCGACGTTCACGTCGTTACCTTCCTAGAGGCGTCGTCTTGGAGGTGTTCTTCAGATCTGTGGCGGTCATGTGACGTGGCTCTGTGGTCTGGGCGGCGGAAGCCGGGGCGGCGGCCCCGGACAGTGGATGTGCGTCGAGGCGGTGGCCTCGGAAAGCGTGTCGACCATGGATCTATGAGGCAAGGCCATGGCTCTACATTGCAGGGGTGCCGAATCTGAGTCACGAGGGTGGATGGCTCGTCGTCCCGTATTTTTTCATTTCTTTTATTTTTCTGTTCGCCTCTGGGCGCAATTTCGCCCGGGGCAACATCCATGTACGTTTGTGTTCGGCTTTCCCTATGCTAATATATCGAAAGCCAGCAATTACTGGATCTTTCAAAAGAAAGATACATGGCACCAAAAGTTGGAGAGGTGGTCGTCTTCCATATCGAGCTATTGAAGTAGCGCGGGCTACATCAGACAATTCCATCATGTTAGTAGCGGACAATTCTGAAAAAATTGGTAATAGAGAAGATTGTTGTTCACATAGGTTAGAGATTTGCAAAGCCCCAAACGGGGTTAAATTATAACATGTTGGTCTCCCAGGTTAACCATAACTTCACCTCTACTTTGTTATTTACAGGGGAACTACGCGTGAGCCCTTCCTGCTTCAGACCATGTGGTTCTAGACTTCTAGAGAAACATCCGTGAGCTTTTCGTTTGGAACGTTGCTTAAGGCCGTCGACAGAATAGACCCGGACAACCTACCACACCAGAACAAGTTGGAATCCACATCGGAGTTGGTAAAGCCTGAGAGAGTTGGTAAAACCAGCCTGTATACAAGCTATCCTACAGAGTGAATAATACTCAGTAGCTTGTACTATCAACACCAGTTTATAGTAATTGCTGAACTATCAGTGGTGTAATTTGTGTTAAAATTAGCAATGGAGGAAAAGGTGCAGATTGTACGGTCATTCTTTTGCAGTGTATCTTTATTTTTTTCTTTTAGGGAGTTCGGTAAGAGAAAAACGCAGCATTGGCCATTGTACTTACCCTAGATGAGTACTTCGATCACTGTACTTATCCTAGATGAGTATTTTGATCACTGAACTCTCAATAGGTGCCAAACTGATCACTAAACTCTCAAAAATGAGTAAACAAGTCAAAAACCAATCCAAGTGATCACACTGATGCGGCAAGCTGACTAGGCTGTTCTTTTGCGAAAAGGTACTGATTTATTATAAAAACACCTTCTTAGTCGCACTCTTAAAGGGGCACTATTTTTTGTGACATTGCTCGGAATGTTGTCCACACGGACACCGCGGTGGTCTAGAGCGTTCACGCTGTCGTCGCTATCACATGGGTCTTGATCGTATAGCGGGTTCGTGCACACGTGTCCGTTCCCTTTGCACGAGTGGGTTCGAACACAACCAGTCTCAGCAATGTCAGCGATGACATGATTGTCGGCCAATATCAAGTCGGCCATCGCAGCCTCCTCCCAGAGAATGATATAGTCCTCCTCCTCTCCGTGTCCATGCCGCGGGCAGTAGGGTTCATAGCGGCGCCTAACGAGCAAATAATGAACCAGGTAAGCCCAAGACGAGGAGACTAACCAGCAGGCACATGGTGACATACAAGCCGCACCAAGCCGCCTCGACCAATACAAGGCTGGGTCGGCTCTACTACACATGCCGACTGATACGTGTCAAACGTATCTATAATTTTTTATCGTGCCATGCTTGATTCCCATCATTATTACAAGTTTATGCTACATTATTATATCATTTGAGGCATTTTATTGGACCAACCTATTGACAAGATGTCAGTGTCAGTTCCCTGTTTTTGTGCTGTTTTTGTTGCAGAAAGTTACTTCTGGAAATATTCTCGGAACTGGACGAAAATTTACGGAGATTTTTTATTGAAAAAATGAGTAAGGGAGTCAGAAGGGCGACCCTGGGGGAGGCCCACAGGCCAATGGCGGGCTCCCACCACAGGGCTAGGTGGGGTCGCGGCCGCCGCCCTCTTGTGCCCCTCGGGAGTCCCCTCACGACGCCCTTTTGACCTATAAATTGTCCCCGGCGAAAAAACCTTAACCCCCGAAGGATTTTCCCAAATACGATACAGAGCTCCGCCGCCATCGCCGACAAGTTTCGGGGGTCAGATTGCCTGTTCCGGCACCCTGTCGGGACGGGGATTGGCCCCCGGAGCCATCTTCGCCGCCACCGCTTCCTCCGGGATGAGTTGTGAGTAGTTCCCCCGTGGACTACGGGTTTGTAGCAGTAGCTAGATGGTACTCTCTCCCCCTTGTTGTTCAATACCATGTTCTCGTGAGCTGCTCTACATGATCGAGATCAATCCGATGTAATATGCGTTGTGTTTGTTCGGATCCGATGGATTGGCACGTTATGATCAGATTATTTATATTTATGAATTGTTGTTGCTGCAATGTTGTTATGCTTAATGCTTGTAACTAGTGCACGAGTGGCATGATCTTAGATTTGGGCGCATTATGTTTGCATGAATATAATTGATGCTTAGATCGTATCTACAAGTTGTATGCACCTGTTATTAGTCCGGAACAGGAGACCTCGAGTGACAGAAACGGGGAAATCGATGGGAATGGTTAGTAACTTGAGGATTACATGTGTTCATTGTGTGTTAATTCTTTGCTCCGGTGTTCTATTAAAAGGAACATCTTAATTGCCATTTGTTTCTTAATTGGCCCGGCTGAAACCGGATGGCAGGACAAAAGATGTTGTTCGAATTCTCATTGCGAGTAGTTACAACTATATATGGAATACATGCCTATGTATGATTGATAAACTGAATGCTTTGTCATAATTAATTAATTAGTGCAATTCTGTCAATTGCCCAACTGTAATTTGTTCACCCAATGCATGATTATTTGCTTAGGAGAGCCGCCACTAGTGAAACTATGAACCCCGGTCCATATTTCTCCATCATTGCTTTCGTGTTACGGTTAATATTGTTCTCAAATCACTGTTGTTTTCACCTCTCTCGTGTTACTTGTGCTTCTCCAGGTGTGGCTGAATTGACAACTCAGCTGTGAAGACCTCTAAGTATTCTTTGCCTCCCCTTGAGTCGAATCAATAAATTGGGTTATACTACCCTCGAAGACTGTTGCGATCCCCTATATTTGTGGATTATCACCGACTTGTAGAACAAGATGAATACTCCTTTACATATGTTGAATATAAATATTAAGTCTACTCTTTCCCATCAGTTTGGACTTTTGGTCTAGATGGCTAGTGCCTCAATTCAATATGGTATCAGAGCTAAGAGGTCTCAAGTTCAAGACACTGCTCACGCAGTAAAAAATAAGATTTTTGTGGCCTACACCCAACCCACGCTAAGAAATAAAATAGCCTAGATGTGAGGGGGAGTTATGATACATGTTAACCCAAGGATGACTAACTACCTACATAGAGCCAGACAGAGCACCCCCGAGAGGAGACTCAGTAGGCACATCGTGCACCTTGTAGTTTGTAAACATACCCTAGATCTCCCAAGAGATCCATAAAACTCCCTCCGCTCCTTGATGTAGAGTGTAGAGTTTTTCGACAAAAATCCAAAATGTATGGTCTATTGTTACTTATGGATAATTTTACCCATCCATAAATGAGTCATGATGACTACAGTAGCGCCAGAAATTCGTGTATGTCGAATGTTGGAGCTTGGCATTCTGCAAGTCTGGAAAACACCAGAGAGCATTGCAGCACGTTGATTTCACTGTGAGAACCGGCCATGCTGAAAAATGCGTGGCAAATCCGTATATCATAATTTGCCACATCCTCGAATACAACACTGCACGCTATATGATTTTCACAAATGGGCAATTCTTTCTTCTTCAATGCATGCAATCGATGTTCTCAAACATCTTAGAAAATCCGCTCACTTGGCCTTGTGCCATGAGCCAAGCCGTGTCGGCTGCATTTGGTGTAGATCTCTCCAAACACTGCCACCACCGCCTTGTAAAATCTGTATGTGGCTTCAACGGTTGTTGGCCTCAGACATACGAAGCTAGTCATCCAATAAATCTATGGGAACTCCATATGCAAGACACCGTCGTGCATTTCTGAGTGGATGTGCATTCAAGAAGCCCGGTGCAATATCTCTTCGGCTCAAAGTAGTCATCATAGTACCGAACACCATACACGATTTCCATGCACAGTTCCCTCTTCATCCTAAAGCGCCGACCAAAATCATGTGTATTATTTGTCGGGTTCCGTGAAAAATAGTCATTCTACATCAACACATGACCAGTTGTCTTTTTACAGTTCTTGTTGGTTACTCGGCCATAAATTGGGGGCCCCCAAGTTTGGAGGGTTCAGAGATGCCAGACATGAATTGGGCCGGTCCGGACCGCTAGGGATGCTGCTGGCAATGTTTTTTACGTCCGGACCCCCAATGAACCTTTGGGGTGCTTTGAGGCATTGAGGGGTGCTGGTGATAAGGATTCTTTTGCCCGATCTTTCACGATGCACAACCCGCCGACAGAATCTCCCAATCACGTGGATGATACACGTAACTTGAAGATGGGGATCTCTGATCCTGCTTGCAACTCGTCGACTATGACGAACCTCACGCCGGAGTAGATAACCAGCACGCAATGCGTTGACGAACAACACGCCTCACACCATAGCACGACAATCCTTGATGAACAAGAACCTTCACGCAAGATCTCAATAAGATAGATAATCAGACGAGCGCAGATACGCCGTCATAAGAGACGAGCATAGATGAATGCTTCGCCCCGGATACACATGAGTTCAACTCGAATTTTAACCTAATATTCAACCTATCTATTCTGGTCATACCCCCACATATATGGGTGGGACGTCCAGCCCTATGGAAGTTGGACTCCAACTCCGACTCGAACTCCTAACATGGTTGGACTCGAACAACTAGATAATAAGCTAGAACAAATAACTAATGACGCCGCCTTAGACTCATCATTACATCTCGTTGGTTGTCCTGGTGCGCCACCCTTCGATAGGATGCCCTCATCATCCTCCCCTCCTTGGAAAGGCGTTGTCCTCAAAGCTGGAAGGTCTTCTCCAGCATGTGGCGTCAAATTAGAAAATTCACCACTCTTCGTCTTCAAGTCTCGCCGGCCTGCCACACCACATCCTCCCTCTCGGCTAGCTTGACTTGCTGCTGCACTTGGCGCCTCCTTTCTGCTCCATATGAGTTTATAGTTTGGCGCCACCGCCTTCATCTTCTTATCAACCCTGGATGCAGCTTTCTGTACCTTGGCGTAAACCTTCTTTGCATAATCCTGCAAAACAGGTGCAATGCGAGGACCACATAATTGACGAACACGTCCATCTTTCCCTCTGTGCATGCACACTGCTACTCCCACACTCCGTACTGCTGCCCCAACATGCCTGTGGTCTACGACCCTAGCCTCCATGTGCACCGATACGCGATCATCACGAATATCATCCATCTGAATGCCTTTGTCGACACAAACTGGAAGTGTAGAACACGCTGCACCATCCTTCCTTTCATCACTAAGAGGCTCAACATCAACTGGCTTGTCACCAACATGCATAGCTGATATAACAACTGGCTTGTCATCAACAGGCATAGCTGAAATAACATGAGTACCGATGCTCCATGCATCATGCTCCCCTTCTTGAAGCGTGACCGTCCTCGGTCGCGGCGTAGTCTTGTGCACCTTCTCCTTGCGCACAACAAGCACCACATCTGACTGAATCTTATCATCCATCATAGGCTTCAACGTTCTTTGTTTTCCATCATGCACAAATGTATATGTATTTGCTCGCCCAGCATGCATATCATTACGATCATACTGCCATGGACGCCCAAGTAATAGTCCACATACCTCCATTGGCAACACATCGCACTCCACCTCATCAACATACTCACCAACTGTAAATGGCACACGCACCTTATGTGTAACCTTTAGCATACCACAATTATTCAGCCACTCAACATGCTTCGGCTTTGAAATACGCCATGTGGACAACCCCAATGATACCACCATTGCCTTGATTATGCCATTCGTACAGCTACCACCATCAATCATCAACTTGCACGCTTTTCCTTTTATCATACACTGAGTCTGAAATAAAATCCAACGCTGACCTCTGTCAACTGTCATGCAAGCGTCATCATGTACTCTCTTAAGCTGCACATTCAGCCCACTCAATGGTACAGCCTCATCCACGAGACCCATGCCAATAGCAACCTTCTTCTCCTCTGGAATAGTCATTGTTGTTGTTGCATCATTGACATTAACAACTGGAACATCCGCCTTATCCAGTGGCGGACCCAGGGCAAACTCAAAGCCCGGGCAAACAGTGCATTTGAAGGTATAAAATGTTTTTTTTAGACAATATACTGTACAAATACCATACAAGTACTCTACACATCCGGCCGGAAGCCCGGGCGAGCGCCCGGGCATAGGGGCGGCTGGGTCCGCCGGTGGCCTTATCCATCTCCATGGACTTCTCCAAAAATCGGGTACGAAGAAATTGCTTCAATTCCTCCCAATTAGATGTTCCCCATGAGATGCTCTTCGCACACCTTTCTTCACGCCACCAACTAGACACCTGTATGTCCACCCGCCTGCGCAATAACCATTGCAGTATGTCCATCAAAATTGCTATCAAGTATACGACATCTTACAAAACCATGTTCCATATGAGATTCCCAAGACTGATATTCTGCATATGTTGCGGAACTGTCCAATCTCCTGTTTATTTTTGTCGCATCATAGGCCAAACCAACCACGATATTGACATAGTCATGATATACGTCGTCCGACTTCTCCGCCAAACTAACAGGTCTTGACAAACCCATTTTTCTGAAGGGTTTATTACTCCTGTGCCCCCCATTCCTTAGTTGTGCTCAGTTTTCCCCAGCTTTAAACATTTTGCTCACTTTTCCCCATTCCCTTAGCTGAAACTCTCACGAATGCCCAAAGCGGACGTTTGCCGTCGTCTGCCGTCAGGTCAATGCATTGACCGTTAACCGCTGACGAGTGGGGCCGTGGAGGGCTGGTTCCTCTTTTGACCATGTGTGCTGACGAGTGGGGCCTCAAGGGAGACACGTCGGACAGCTTGTCTGAACCTGATCCTCACTGTAACCTGAAGAAATCGAGACACCAGGCGCCGCCCTTCCCCCTCCGCCGCCGCCGTCGTGCCGCCTCCGGCGCCATCGTTCCCTCCACCCTCTAAACCTATTCCATTTGCCGGCGACGCCGCGTCTCCTCCACATCTAACCCATCTCCCCATCTCGGATTACGAAGCGATGCCGACGGAGGACGTCACTCGGCCCATCGACCGTGGAGAAGATTGGGTCGAATCCAATGGCGATAATTCATGGATTCCAGATGGGTAAGCATCGTATACCCCCGAATTGATTATCATACTCGTAAATTAGGCCGTATTTGACGAATCCTTGCTCGAATCGTTCCAATTTTGCTGAATTTGTTTCCGGACTAACTACATCGTTTATTTGAATCGGATAGGATTGATCCTGAGCTGGCTTTTCGGCTGGCTGTTAGGATGGAAACTAGTGAGCTTCGTGGTACAAAATCGCATCTGCTAAGTGGATTTTACTATCCAAAGGTGGTAGAAACGAGCATTTGTTTCAATGCTTTTCGGGAAGCTCTCTGTTCTCAGTATCCTTGGAGCAATGCCGATGCTGTTGAACTGCAATATTTCAACAGTAGCGAGCAAAGATTTCTCCCACTAACTTGCGACGAGAATTTGAGATTGCTATTTACGTTGAATGCTGATAGCCAATTCGGTAAAATTCGTATCGATGTGCTTCAGCCATGCAAAGCGCGGGTGAAGGGGAAGATTGTTCAGGCATCGTCTGTATCTGCTAATAGTCAGCGGCCCGACACTCCTTGTAGGTCGATGCCAAGTAAAGCCAGTGGTTCTGAAAGCCACAACATGTCTGCTGCCGATTGTGCTGCTTCTCCTGTCCCTTCTGCAGTCGCTATTGAAGAAGATGCAGAGCCTGACGAGGAAGTGCCTCGACTTGATGATGAAGACGAGTTGATGTACCCAGAACTGGTAGATAGAGCTAGTCAACAAGCAATGGAGGATGAATATCCGGAGCAGCCCATCAGCCGTGCTAGGTTTGATGACACTGACGATGAAGAGAAGGAGGAGAACATGGACAGCTTAATTTCAGATGAATATGATGGTGAGGACATGCCAACAATTGAGTGGAACAGGGAAGATCCTCAGCTTACTGAAGGCACCATATTCCAGTCGATGGTGGACTGTCGTAATGCAGTGAGTACATGGTGCATTCTGAAGGAAAATACCTACAAGATTGAGAGGAGTGAGCCAACTAGGTTCACTGTTTATTGCCCATATGATAGGTGCAGGTGGAGGTTGCATGCATCCCGTATGCACAAGAGCAAATTGATTCAGGTATTACTCTTGTGTATTTTAGTTTATTGATTCATTCTGTTTGCAGATCATTGTGTAATGTTTCTTAATTACAATTGACATCATCTTTTTTATTTTGTTTCAGATAAAGAAAAATAAACACAAGCACACTTGTCCACCTGGAGGGGGAGGGGGGAAGTCCAAAGCCAAGCTTGCAAAAACTAGGTGGGTGGCAGATGCAATATTGGATTGGCTGAGAGAAAATCCTGAACTTGGTCCAACAGCACTCCATGGGAAGCTTTTTGAGAAGTTCAAGATTAAAATTCCTTACATGAGGATTTTCAGAGCTAGGGAAATGGCTCTTGATAGGATTAATGGTCAATGGAATGAGAGTTTTCAGGTGCTTTACACATTCAAAGATGAAGTGGAGAGGGCTAGTCCAGGGAGTGTTGTAGAGATTGACAAGCATACAGTTGAATACAAAATAAAAGGGAAGTCATTTCAGAAGGAGTGCTTTAGGAGGGCTTTTGTTTGTTTCAAGGCTTGCTGGAAAGGGTTTCTTGATGGCTGCAGGCCCTATTTGGCTGTAGATGCTACCCATTTGACTAGAAGATGGAGAGGACAGCTAGTAGCTGCTTCTGCAGTTGATGGACACAACTGGCTATTCCCAGTTGCATTTGGTGTGTTGGAGGTAGAGTCCGAAAAAAGTTGGGTCTGATTTTTGCAGCAGTTGCACAACATTATAGGCACACCCCTAGGTTTAGCTATACATACAGATGCTTGCAAGGGTTTAGAGAGTGCAGTAGAAATTGTATTCCCTGGAGTGGAGCATAGGGAATGTATGCGACACCTAGCGCAGAATTTTAAAAAGAAGTTCAAAGGTAAAATTTATGATGAGAACTTATGGCCAGCATCATACACATGCAGTGAAAGGAAGCATGACCACCATTTGAGAGTGTTGTATGCTCACAATCCTTTGGTGAAGGAGTACATGGATGCACATCATGGAAAGGTGTGGTCAAGAAGCAAATTCAACGAAATCTGCAAAGTAGACTATGTGACCAATAACCTTGCAGACTGCTTCAATGCTAAGTTCAAGTCAGTGAAAGGTTATTTGTTGTGGCAAGCATTTGACAAGATGAGGCAGATGATCATGATAAAGATGGCTCTTCGGAAAAGAATAGCAGAGACACAATATGTTGGCCATCTTATGCTCCCATCACTGATTAAGGCATTGCATCTCAAGGCAAGAGGACTAAAGATGAAATGCATCGATCAGCGACATAAAAGGCTGAGGTTACATATACTGACAGTAAAAATAGGGTATGGAGGTATCCAGTGAACCTAGAAACTAGGGAATGCAGTTGTAGGCAATGGCAGANGAGAGTGTTGTATGCTCACAATCATGGAAAGGTGTGGTTAAGAAGCAAATTCAACGAAATCTGCAAAGTAGACTATGTGACCAATAACCTTGCAGAATGCTCAATGCTAAGTTCAAGTCAGTGAAAGGTTATTTGTTATCGCAAGCATTTGACAAGATGAGGCAGATGATCATGATAAAGATGGCTCTTCGGAAAAGAATAGCAGAGACACAATATGTTGGCCATCTTATGCTCCCATCACTGATTAAGGCATTGCATCTCAAGGCAAAAGGATTGAAGATGAAATGCATTCGATCAGCGACATACAAGGCTGAGGTAACATATAGTGACAGTAAAAATAGGGTATGGAGGTATCCAGTGAACCTAGAAACTAGGGAATGCAGTTGTAGGCAATGGAAAATCCGTGGGAGGCCATGCATACATGCCCTTCATCTGATGACTGTTATCGGGGGTGCAGATGGTGAAGTTGATCAGTATTGCTCTGATTATTTCTCTGTTGCCAAATTTAGGGCTGCTTATGCTGATAATGTGCCTGCACTCTTGGCAAAAGACCAATGGAACATAGTAGATCCAGGATTCAAACTCCACTCTCGTGTACTGACTAGACCACCAGGAAGACCGAGGAAGAACAGAATAAGAGCAGGTGAAGAGGGTCGAGTTAAAAAAACAACGTAAGTGCAAAAAATGTGGAAAACCAGGGCACATTGCTAGGAAATGTACCAATCCAGTGGATGCATCGTTTGGAGAAGAGGAACAATGGATAGCAGAAAATGCAGAGGAGAATGCAGCAGCAATGGAGATTGAAAATGCAGAGGAGAATGCAGCAGCTATGGAGATTGAAAATGCAGAGGAGATTCAAACAAATGCAGCACTACATGTACCTTGGTATGTGTGCATTACATTTTTTATATGCATCAGTTCCCTTTTTTACATATGGCTTATAATCTTATTTCTCAGCTCTAGGTTAAGTAGAGGCAGAGGGAAGAAAAGGCCTAGGGAGGAAGAAATCCAAGAACCCACAGATGACCGTGCACTGGTGGGTGGAGAGGAAGAGGAATTTGAAGCCATGTCTCTTGATGGTTTTGAAGCTATACGAGAGGAAGAGGAGGGGGTAATTGTTCCAATTGTTCCTTTAAAGATTATTGAACCCACAGATGACCGTGCACTGGTGAGTGGAAGTACTCCATCAGCACCTCCACGGCCACAACCCCAAGTGAAGACCAAAAGGAACAAGATGATTTTGAATCCAAAGAGTATCCCAACTAGGGAAACCCGGAGCAAGACGGTGAAGCCATCTGCAAACACAAGGAGCAAGTCGAAGATTTGAATTTGAGCAACGTGTTTGTGTTGTCAATTTGAGCTACTATGAAAACTTATAAGTTGTAATAATGTTGTTTGTACTTTGGTATCATATTTGAGGCAGACTTAAAATTTGTAGTCCAACATTTGAAGTTCAATATTTGAAGGTGATCAATCCGAATGAGAAATGTGCTTGAAACGAGCTCCGAAACTAGGGTAAACTAGTCCAACATTTGAAGTTCAATATTTGAAGTCCAACATTTGAAGTCCATTATAAAACATGTTTGAAATATGAAAATGAAAAAGTAACTTCATATCCGTCTTATTCACTCCAAAATGAAGCTTTGGTAATTTTTTTGATTTTTTTGAATTTTATCAAAACCTAAACCCTCTCTAACCCTAGCCCGAAACCGAGACCGTAAACCTTACGACAAACCCTAAACCCCTTAGTCAATACTATTCTACAACCAAGATACACAAGTGTGTCAAAAATTGCCTCATTCCGACATTTTTTGCTATGTTAAATGTCATACCCTAGCTCATTTCAGTCGAAAACCATACATCTTTGTACCTCGTAGCTCATTTCTGTGAAGTTTTTTTTTATAAAAACCTCCATAACTCATGTTTATAATTTTTCCAGGTGGTAGGTCACATAAAAGGATGCCATGTGAAGGTTTTCCATTTTTTGATTTTTTTTAATTATTTATGTCTAACCCTAGCCCGAAACCGAGACCGTAAACCTTACGACAAACCTAAATCTAACCGTAACTTCGATCCAACAAAAACCGTCAAAGATCTCTAAAGAAAGTATACATTGTGGATCTAAAAGTGATTTTTTCAAAAAATCATGACCAAACTATGCGGCACTCGTAGTTCAAATCAGACCCACTTCCAGCGAAATCGACAGGAACTTATCTGAAATGTTTGAAATGCCTAAGTATGTTTTTATATCCAAACCCAGGGTTAAATGCACTTATAAGGTGGTCTATTATTTTCTATCTATTTGGATGTTTCTCTTTCGGTGAACCATTTTGGTAGCTGCTTCACAAAAAAGCCTGTTTTGACACGAAAAAAATGAAAATTGGTTTTTTTATTCAACGAAAACCCTAAACCCCTTAGTCAATACTATTCTACAACCAATATACACAAGTGTGTCAAAAATTGCCTCATTCCGACATTTTTTGCTATGTTAAATGTCATACCCTAGCTCATTTCAGTCGAAAACCATACATCTTTGTACCTCGTAGCTCATTTATGTGAAGGTTTTTTATAAAAACCTCCATAACTCATGTTTATAATTTTTTCCAGTTGGTAGGTCACATAAAAGGATGCCATGTGAAGGTTTTCCATTTTTTTGATTTTTTTGAATTAGTTATGTCTAACCCTAGCCCGAAACCGAGACCGTAAACCTTACGACAAACCTAAACCTAACCGTAACTTCGATCCAACAAAAACCGTCAAAGATCTCTAAAAAAAGTATACATTGTGGATCTAAAAGTGATTTTTGCAAAAAATCATGACCAAACTATGCGGCACTCGTAGTTCACATCAGACCCACTTCCAACGAAATCGGCAGGAACTTATCTGAAATGTTTGAAATGTCTAAGTATGTTTTTATATCTAAACCCAGGGTTAAATGCACTTATAAGGTGGTCTATTATTTTTTATCTATTTGGATGTTTCTCTTTCGGTGAACCATATTTTGGTAGCTGCTTCACAAAAAAGCCTGTTTTGACACGAAAAAAATGAAAAATGGTTTTTTATTCAACGAAAACCCTAAACCCCTTAGTCAATACTATTCTACAACCAAGATACACAAGTGTGTCAAAAATTTCCTCATTCCGACATTTTTTACTATGTTAAATGTTATACCCTAGCTCATTTCATTCGATCACTCTCCTTCGAACACTTTACAGCTTCGTATGTGATGGCTCATTTTGTGTGAAGATTTTTCATGAAAATGTACCTACACCAAGTTTATATATTTTTTATCATAACCATGTCACATATGACGGCAATGTGCACAGGTTATGTATTTTTTGATTTTTTTTTAAAAATTATTTATGCTCATTTGCATTTCAATTTGATGAAAATGGTTTTTGATGAAAATGACCCTATACCAAGTTTATATTTTTTTTTGTAACAATGTCTTGTAAACCGATGAACTACGAAGGTTTTTTATTTTTTTGATTTTTTTTCAATTACTTATGGTCATTTCAAATTTGGTCAAACCCTTATAACCCCGTTGACTCATTTCAAATTTGGCCAAACTACACCCGTCAGATATGGCCTTCTAGAAGGAATTTCATGGACAGGCATGCGCGCCGTTGGATCGCATGGACGGTTCTGATCAGATTTCAAACAGCGATCCGCGCGACGCTGGTTCTGCATCCTCATTGGCCGTTCACGAATCCAGGTGAAGTAGTTGTTCGAGCGCCGGTCGTCCACTCGCACTCGTGTCCCTCTCCTCTCCCCTGACATTGCTCTGGTTCTCGACTCCCGTCGCTGCAGAGTCGTAGATCTCCGACGAACGCCGGCATGGTTTCGTGGAGCGACGGTGACGAAGATTCCCCTATTCCAAGCTCGCTTGGCAGCGTTGTAAGTGCTCCAATCTCGTGTACTTGGGATTTGGGGATTTAGGGTTAGGGTTCATATGATTTGGGGATTTCTGATTTGAGCACGATTCCGAGGTCTTGCACTGAAAATTTCTTTTGGCAGGGCCCAAATACTACCCACGATTCCGATTACTACGGATTAGCCGATGAAGATGGGATCCCTATCCGTTGTCTTTGCAATTCCACACCCCAGAAATTTGTTGCTTTCGACGGATGTTGGACCGGCAAGAGGTTCTTGGCCTGTGCAGGGACGGTACGTGAAAAATCTGAACTTTTTTAGAGTATTTCAACTTGAGATGTTTGTTAAATAATCTAGTATTCAGGTTCAGTTTAGCTTTCAATTTCATAGTCTATTTAGACAATTAGCACGAGCCGTGAGTTTAGCTCCATCTATTGCGCTACAAAATCACTCGAGTTCATTCTACCAATTCTCTGAATTCCTTTGACATTCAGCATGATCATTTTTTTGTGTGTAAATTAGTAACATAAACTTGTCTAATACATGCATTGTAGAGTGGAGAAACTTGTGACTTTCTGTACTGGGTTGATGATGTGTGGCCACCTGCGTTGTCCAAATCCCTGATAAAGCTGTGGGAAATGCATGGGGAAGTCAAAGATGCTAGAGTCCGTGAAGCCTTAAACGTTGTTGAATCAAAGTGGAAGTACCAAGATGAGATTACAAAGCTTCACCGTGACTTAAAGAATGCCCAAGATGAGCTGAAGAAGGAGGTTGAGGAAAAACAGGCTACACTAGCCCTGAAGGCCAAAGTTGAACAATCTCTTCTTGATGCAAGAGCTGAACTACAGGAGAAGAACAAACTGGATGCATCAACTTCCAACATGCACAAGTTTTTGAGGCAGAAGGCAGAGAAGGACAGGGATCTGATGAGGGCTAAGTTGCAGAAGATCAAACATATATGTGATGAGTAAAATCATTTGCCTTATCATGTGTTGTAACAATAATTTGCTATTTGTTAGTTGAACTAGTAGTGGTTGAATTTCAGTGTGGTTGTTGTTACTGTTTACCTTAATCCATGTCATGGAAGCTTAATGCGATGGATTTCAGTGAGCCTGAAATGCAAGAAAAACCATGCCTCTGTTCAGTTCGTCAGTTACACCTAGTGGTAGAAAAAAAAACTTTTCGGCCCCAAACAGAATTAAGTTGTGATAGTCCCACAAAGGATAAATGAGGCCCACAAACAAGCGATGCCTCTGTTCCTTTGTTTTTTTGAACGACGGCTTCATTCGTCCTTTTGCTTTTGATTTATTCCCTTTCTACGATTCAAAAAGCATTCATTAATCTGTTTTTGCCCAAGCTCTTCTATTGCCTCGAGGATTTTTCTTTTTTGCTTTCATTTACTTGATTTCCCTTAAATGTAGGTGCTTTTTAAAAGGAAAACACTTGTAATCATCCGGGGGATCATGTCGTCCGCGTCCTCCGCATCGAACGCGCGCCACGTGTCCCACCTGAACCTTATCTTCTCCCGCTGCTGCCTCCTTTCTCCTTTCTCTCGCTTACTCCTCCCTAGACGTAGCGCGATGGCCGCCATCTCCTTCCCTCCCTCCCCTTGATTAGCTGGCTCTCCACCTCCTGCCCAGGCCGGCGAGCCGCGGCCATGCTCGCCCGGCTCCCTCCACTCCTCCTCGTGCCTCCACCATCAAGCACACCCTCCACCTCGCCATTCTCCCCGTGCGCAGTGCAACGTCCGCTGCCTCCTTCCTTCTCCGCCGCCTCTGCCGTATCTCCGCCGCATGGGCACGCCAACGAGCCGCAGCCTTCCAGCTCCCTCCACTCCTCGTGTCTCCGCTGACACACACGTGCTCCACCTACCCACACTCATGGCGCTGCTCCAAGCTGGCCGGCGAGCTGCTGCCGTGGTGGTGGCGTGGTGCTCTCATGGCTCGGAGGCTTTGCTGCCGTGGTGGTGCCGTGCTCTCATGGCTCGGAGGCACTGCTGCCTTGGCACGGCTGCGCTGCTGCCGTGGTGGTGGCGCGGTGCTCTCATGGCTCGGAGGCGCTGCTGCCGTGGTGGTGGCGCGATGCTCCCATGGTGGTGCGGTGCTCTCATGGCTCGGAGGTGTTGTTGTCGTGGTGGTGGTGCGATGCTCCCATGGCGCCGCCGTTGTGGTGGCGTGGTGCTCTGATGGCTTGGAGACGCTGCTGCCATGGCACGGCCGGCGATGCTACCAACGGCGGCGGACGCTGCTACCTACGGCGGCGGCATTCGGCGATGCTACCAGCGGCGACGGCAGCCGGCGATGCTACCAACGGCGGCGGACGCTGCTATCGACGGCCGTCGGCGATGCTACCATCGGCGGCGGACGCTGCTACCTACGGTGGCCGGCGATGCTACCAAGTACCAACGCCGACGGTGCTACCAGAGATGCCCGGAGGTGCTACAAGGGAGCAGGTACATGGATTGGGGACATGATTGGGTGTGCAGCCCCGGCGATTGCTGCCGTTGGTGCCGCCGCTGGGTGACAGTTTGTCTTTTCCGACGTACGGCGACTGCTGCCAGGCGCCGCTGCGGGCCTTGATCTCCGTGTTTCGCCGGAGACGGTTTTGTCTTCTCTGTACGTTGGGCGACTGCTGGGTGAGACGCACAAGTTTTGCTTCCGTAAATGGTTCGTTGGGGGTGGGTTGAGGAAGCTAATCAGACGGTTCTTGTCGCGTGCATCGGACGGCTCCCGAACCGGAGGATCGATCGAATCGATCCCCCGGGGGACGCTCAGCGTTCGCCTAAATTTTTAAAAGACATCTCTTTCCTTGCTTGTTGACAAACTAGTAAAATACAAAGGGTTCCAAAAAATGAAAAAAAAATGTTTTTTCGTTCCTTTCTTTTTCCTTTTTGAAAAAAACTAGCAGCCGTGCACTTGCAACACAATATGTTCTTTTAGTTGGGCACCCTTTTAGTTTGATTACTTTTTTAGTTCATAAATATGTTTTGACACCTTATTCTCATTTTTAGTTAGTTTGTTTAGTTTCTCCCACATTAATTAGCCGTGGGAAAAACTTGGGACAAATAAAATACAAATATAACAATACACATGACTAAAATAAGTAAAATATAACACACCATTAATATAACACGCACAACTTAAATAAATAAAGCGAAATACAAGTTCTCAAATATAACACCACATAGATAGATAGATAGATAGATAGATAGATAGATAGATAGATAGATAGATAGATAGATAGATAGGGCAACACACCCTCACGACTGACACGACACATAAGAAAAAGATAAATAAACCCTAGCTACGGCACTAGCTAGGGCTTCACCGCCGTCTTCACTCCTCCTCCTGTCCGTCCTCACCGAGATAGTACGGGAGCCTGTGCATGCGGTTGGCGGTGGGGAAGATGCTGTCCAGGTCGGTGAAGATGTTGTAGGTTGTGAATGCGATGAACTCGCACCCACACCAAAACACCTGGCCGAGCAGATAGTAGGCATCGAACCTGTTGGTGAAGTGGGTGACGAGCCCCTCAGGCAGCGCGTTGGAGTGGGGACGCAGTTCCTGGAGGGTGAACATGATGGGCGAGCCCTGTGGGAGGTGGGCAAAGCCCGCACGGAGGAAGCAGTGTGCAAGCTCACGACCACCCCTCCAGCGTGAGATCGCCCAGACGCGGAGCGAGTTCTCGACGACGACTCCGGCGGGGTACCTCATCTCTGGCACGGTGGGCGGCTCGCGAAAAGTTGGCCCGTTGTACTGCATCTTGGCGTTGCTGTGAGCTTTGGCTTTCGGTGAAGAACAGAAGGGAGGAAGAAGCGCAGATGAGATGGATGTGTAAAGAGGCAACGAGCGGTGGTTTAAATAGCCGGGGAGAGGAAGAGGGGAGGTACACGGAAACGGCGTTTTTCACACTGGATCGAGCCGTGGTGTCGATCCGTGTCTAGCCTAGGCTTTTGACCGTTTACACACTGAATCAATGCGTGAATCAATGTGTGAGTGCGTGACTCGACGCGCGAAACGACGTGGCAAATGAATTGAGTCTGCGTGTCTGCGTGCATGCGTGAATCGATGCGTGGCGGAGCGACTGAATCGAGCCATCGATGCGTGACGGCGTAGCAGAGAGGGAAGCAACCATTCGTGGATGCTTGTGTGCGTGCCGGCGCGCATGCATGCGAGCAGGTCAATGCATGTGTGCGTGGCGAGCAATGCATGCATACCAGGCTGCGTCGATGCCAAAGCCGCGCATGCATAAAAGGCTGATCCAGTCGAAGCAGGCTCAATTGATTATCAACAACGGCCCAACCACTGAAACGCAGCCCCACACCAACAAGCGACAGCCATCAGAGTCCCACGCGGCCCCACACGTCAGAGTTAACGGACCAGACGGAAACGTCCGCTTTGGGCATTCGTGAGAGTTTCAGCTAAGGTAATGGGGAAAAGTGAGCAAAATGTTAAAACCTGGGGAAAACTGAGCACAACTAAGGAATGGGGGGCACATGAGTAATAAACCCAAATTGTTTTGTGCCCTCAACCTCACCAAGTGGTTGTCAAGCACAAGGTGTGAGAATGATATGAAAAGATAACAAATGCAAAACAAGAAATAAATATGCAATGATGATAAATAAATATGCAAGGATGGTGGAAATAATGATGGATGATATTTTTGGGTTTTGTATTGTGAATGCAAGATATAAAAGTATTTTTGTATTTTCGGATTTTTAAATGGCAGAAAATGGAAAATGCTTATAAGTTGTTGGAAAGGTGTTTCTTATGATTAAAAATGGACCGGGGTTCATGGTTTCACAAATGCACTCTCTCTTTAATAAAGTGGTAGACAATGGAACACTAGAATTGACATATGAGATTGCAACAAAAAGATTTCATGACAAGTTACTAATTATATGGGCATCACGTCCTAACATAGAGATCTTTTGTTTATTAATCGCTCTTATACTCCACCAAGATGTGAATTAAATCTTAGCACCTCAGTAATTAAGATAAATCAGAGTATAGCTTTAAGTCTTATGACATGAAGTTAAAATAAGAACATGCTAGATCTAGTCATGGAGAAGTGGCAATGGTCACACCCACACCTCCGGTAGCATGGTATTTTTCTTTATCCCTAGTGAGGCAACAAAGTAAGGTAAAAATACCCAAGTGGATCGTGGAACTTCTCTCACTTTCACCGCACTAGCCACCCCCTCATTACTCCAACTAATGCACACGTTCCCCCACACAAGCTCTCATAAACATGCTTGATCAAAACAAGTAGACAAGAACGGGGTACATAATATGCATCTACTTTCATAACTGAAACAAAACAATTGCAATCTCAAACATATATTAACTCATAAAGAGATCCACCACAAAGGAATTACATAGATGACCGTAATCATGTTCGGCAGCTCATACGGTGCTAATTAGTGAAGCTCAAAAGAGAGGAGAGATACATAAGTTACTTCCACAAACCCATAGTCCAGGGGTGGACTACTCCCTCTTCATCATGAAGACAGTGGAGATGTCATTGGGGGAGATGGAGCCCACACCGGCAGCACTCTGCCAGAGTTTTCCCCCTCCAATCTGTAGCTCCAGATCTCTGTTTCGGTGTTTCTGTGTTTTCGGCGGCCTCCCCTCCGAAAGGCGTCGGGAGACTATTTTTATAGTTGTTTTTAGGTCAAGACGAAGCTTCTGGAAGAAAGATCGACGGCAACGGAGCCACGAGGGCCCAGATGAGTGGTCCCACGCGGCCAAGGAATCTGGCCGCGTGGGCCACCCTCTTTCGGCCTTCGGGCCTCCACTTTTTCGCCTCCTTCGCTCCTACGCTTTCTTCCTTCCAAAAAAATGATCCTCGTAAATTTTCAGGTCAATTGGACGTCGTTTGGGTCCCTGAAACATCAAAATATAGAAAATAGGGTTTTCTGCCAGTGCAGGGTTAATTCCAGAAAAATAGGAAAACTGTGAAATCTTCCCAAAATCATTATAAAACAATGATATAACCCTTATATGATGCAAATATGATTGAAATATGAGTATTATAATGCAAAGTTCATGTATGCATTTTACATGCATCAGCATCCCCAAGCTTAACCTATACTCATCCTCGAGTATGAAGGTGATAAAACCAACATGGACTTTGCATTTTAATACTATCAATGGATATCAAAGATGATTACTATTGCTACATAAAGTCAAATGATTCATTCTTCAAAGGAGTAGCAATATGCAAGATAGATTATGAAGTGATATCAAATATTCAATGTAAGGATGTTCAATGATAATTCACAAAGTGCAACATAGAAGAAAGTTCTATGGACCAAATGTATGCATAATAAAAAGTAAAAACATCCTATGATGGTCATAGAGTACTCTTGTAAATCTGAATATAAAAGGTGGACACTTTGGAAAGATATATAAATGAGTAGAGGTAAAACATGAATAAGTTTCATCTAACTTCCAAATGCTTCTACTTAAGTTAATGTTTGCAATGTGGTATTCATTGGTGTCAAGCTCTCATTACCCCCATCATAACATCTTGAATGGTTAAAGTTATAAAGTGAAAGCAAATATGAGTAGTGTGCTTGACAAAGTATGGGTTGAAAGCTTCATGCCCCGTGAATACGAGTACCTATACCACGGTGTTACTAAATTTGGGCTACAAAGTAAGTTTAAGTTAAAGTCATTGTAAAAAATAGCGTCATCAAGAGGGTCAACTGGGGTACCTCTTGTCCCAGGACATGGAACAAGCCCATGTCAAAATGACAAGACAAACAAACATAATGAACAATCTCAACACCCTTTTTATTTACTATTGATATAGCTTTTTATTATGAGGTGCACCACTGAAGGTTCACAATAGCATGTAAGTAAATTTCCACCATGAATGATGCATGGCTTAGATTAGTGGCCCAGGTGTCTCTCTAGCCATTTGTACAAACTACTTAAACTTACTTAGTTTCCACATTTATTTGGTACTATGATAGGCATCCATAAACAAAAGTACATGATATCAACTAAATATAATTAAGAACATGTTGAAAGCTTGCCATGTGACAGCACATATGGGCTAACCCCCAACCAAGACTCTTGTCAAGCTCACAACTTCATAATTTTAATCACAATGGTTCATGTTTATTAAGTGCAAGAAAAATAAGTTGTGAGAGCTTTTTAACCAACTTTTCTCATAACAATCAATAACATAAGCATTTAAATTCAGAGGTATAGATAATACAAAGTAACATGATAAACATACTCGGAATAGCATAAATCTAATAGGTAGATATGGTGGACTCACTGGAAAAACTTTGGTTGAAGGTGTTGGAAAACAAGTTTTTACTTGTTGGAATTTTTGGGCTAGCAAAAGGGAGAAAGTTGACCATCTAAATGCATGCACAAGTGTCCATAGAACTAACCAATCCAT
Source organism: Puccinellia tenuiflora (assembly GCA_012064385.1). Classification (NCBI taxonomy): domain Eukaryota; kingdom Viridiplantae; phylum Streptophyta; class Magnoliopsida; order Poales; family Poaceae; genus Puccinellia; species Puccinellia tenuiflora. The sequence goes on along the minus strand of QRDG01000473.1, from coordinate 1,658,320 downwards.
GTTAAACAAAGTAAAGTAACATTCAGCATAAAAACATGAATAAGAGATAGCTCTTGATAAAACACTTGCAAATTAACACTCATTAAAAAGCACATGAATCAACTATATGTATCTTTTTAAATCAACTCAAACATCCCTTTTCCAATCTTTTTAATAGCATCCAACTTAATTCAACCCAAATTTCCAGTAGCTCTCTCATATAAAAATGATAGTGGTGGTTTCAAAACAAAAATCAAACCAAAATAAAAAGCAAACAAAAGACGCTCCAAGTTTATGCGATAAAGTGCATTGATCGAAAAACAGAAGTTAGACGTGTGCAAACCGAGAGTGTGTTGGTCCAGTGGGGATGTCTTCACATCCCCAAGCTTATTTTCTTCACCATCCTTGGATAGATCTTGGTGCATCTCCTCTAATCCCTGTGAAAAAACTTCAAAACACTGTTTCTCCCATTTCTTTTCTGTGGGGTGACATTAGTAGTGATAGACAAATGAATTGCTTTCTGCATAAAATCCTTAAACAAAAATTCATATGAATGTCCAGAGAGTGTATGATGTTGTATGCCTACTTATAAACTCAATTGGATAAAAAATATTCAAGTTAAAAGTTCAAAGAATGCATCAAACAAAATGGGACAGAATCTGTCCAGAAAAACAGCAGCTGTGAAACACATTTTTCTACCCAGCTTAAGAATGTCTAAAAATTCTTAAAACATTCATGCATACAGAGGATGAAAAGTTGCAGTTACAGTAAAAATTTCAGTTCATTCGGATTTACATAATAGGAATGAAAAATCAAACCATGCACAGATTCGTGCTGGAATAAAATCTCCGAATGCAAATAGCAACTTTTTTCAAACCAAAATGGGTAAAACTTGGCACTTTATTAAAAATTCCAGAAACAAAACTAAAAACTAAGTCTCTTGTTGCAGCAATAGGACACAAAGAAAATAAAAAATAAAAACAACCGGGTTGCCTCCCGTAAAGCGCTTTCTTTATAGCCATATAGCTAGGCTTCTTACTTGATATTTATGATGGACGAAGCTCATGAGGGAGCTTGAACTTTGGTATGTCCCTCTTCCTTGGGAAGTGTTCCATGCACTTCTTGTGTGGAAACTAAAACTTCACATTCCCTTCTTTTGAATCAATGATAGCACCTGTGGTACGAAGAAAAGGTCTTCCAAGAATAATTGGACTAGAGGTTTTATTCCCCATATCCATGATTAGAAAATCAACAGATACAAATGTCATATGCAACTCTACCATAACATCACTTACTTTTCCTAAAGCATGTTTAATGGAATCATCAGCAAGTGCAAGTTCAATAGAGCATTTTTCAAGATTCTTTAATTCAAGAACTTCATATAATTCTTTAGATAGAACAGAGACACTAGACCCTAGATCTAATATAGCATGGTGTGTCTCTTTTCCAATGGTTACTAGTACTTTGGGAATCCATATATCCCCAAGCTTAGGTGGTATCATAGCTTCTTGGTTGTACCTAGCAATCTTTTCTTTTAAAACATGATTAGCAATATAAGAACCAAAACCTGCTTGGTTAGAGTTGATGGAAGGATCACTTGCAATTTTTTGTAAGATAGATATTAATTCATGCAAGCTACAATTATCTAAGTCAAGTAGTGGTTCCTTGACTTCACTAAGCATTTTAACTTCCTCAACTTTTCTTTCTTTCTCAACCCAAACTTGTTTCTTAACAGGAGCTTCCTTCATATGTTTAAAGGATGGGTTTTTTCTTCAATGAATCACTAACACAAACCAACTTCTCCTCAATTCTGTTGAGGTAAACATCTTTTTCAAGAAATTCTTTCTCACATAATCTTAGTTTTTGCATAACATTAACTAGTTCATTGTCTATCCTGGGAATGATGTTTTCATAATAAGATGCTAGTTGTTCAAAATCCTCTTTATTTGGTAGTTTCTCTAATTTGGCTTCAAATTTATCTTCAGATAATGCAAGTGCTACTGTGGTATCCTCCACCTTTTTCTTACTACCCACAAAGCTGCCAAAAATTCTTCTTAGTGTCATGGCTGCACAAGGTGGTGTTGACAAGACAAAACTTCCACCTGTAGCCCCATCTAAAGCATTTTGATACCAAGGATCTATTCCATAATAAAAGTAAAGATTTAGCTTTTCATCTTCACAAGGTGTAGGATCTTCATAGTGTATCCTATTAATTCTTACCCAAGCATCTTTTAATGTTTCTCCAGGATGTTGCTTAAAATTAGAAGTGGAACTTAATGGAGCACTCACTTCTCGTTTGTTTCCAAGAACCATGATTGCAAGTTTCTATGTGTTTTTAATTTTTAAATGCAAAACTGAAAATAAAATGACACTAAACAATGCAAACCGAAATAACAAATGCAACACAAAATGCAAAACTGAAAATAAAATATGCAAACCGAAATATAAATATGATATGCAAGACAATAACAAAACAAAATAAAATGCTTTGAAGGTAAAGATGGATAAGATGATGCTCACGTAGGTGCAACCTCCCCAAGCTTAGGTGTTTGCACAAGTTGGTGATGAAGTTGAATTTGTTGTGAGATGCTCCTTTGGACAAATCTTTACAGCAATGATTCCCCGGCAATGGCGCCAGAAAACGTCTTTGATGGCCTTGAACTTAGCTTAGGTTGAGACTCCAAGCGCAGAGTGTGTAGTATAGGAAAGACGGTTTCCCCACGAGGGGTGACTCGAGGGTTTAACATCGAACTCTCGGGGAATCAGTAGTGAAAGATTTATCTTCTTATCCTTCTCTTGAAAACCTGCAAAACAAAGTAAATTGTTTTGTGCCCTCAACCTCACCAAGTGGTTGTCAAGCACAAGGTGTGAGAATGATATGAAAAGATAACAAATGCAAAACAAGAAATAAATATGCAATGATGATAAATAAATATGCAAGGATGGTGGAAACAATGATGGATGATATTTTTGGGTTTTGTATTGTGAATGCATGATATAAAAGTATTTTTGTATTTTCGGATTTTTAAATGGAAGAAAATGGAAAATGCTTATAAGTTGTTGGAAAGGTGTTTCTTATGATTAAAAATGGACCGGGGTTCATGGTTTCACTAATGCACTCTCTCTTTAATAAAGTGGTAGACGATGGAACACTAGAATTGACATATGAGATTGCAACAAAAAGATTTCATGACAAGTTACTAATTATATGGGCATCACGTCCTAACATAGAGATCTTTTGTTTATTAATCGCTCTTATACTCCACCAAGATGTGAATTAAATCTTAGCACCTCAGTAATTAAGATAAATCAGAGTATAGCTTTAAGTCTTATGACATGAAGTTAAAATAAGAACATGCTAGATCTAGTCATGGAGAAGTGGCAATGGTCACACCCACACCTCCGGTAGCATGGTATTTTTCTTTATCCCTAGTGAGGCAACAAAGTAAGGTAAAAACTAGTTGGTACCCCGCGCGTTGCTGCGGAAATGATAGATGATATATTCAAGAAATGGCACATGGCAAGAAGATAGCAATCAAAAGATGTGAAGTGGTCTTATGCAAGAAGATAGAAATCACATGGCAAGAGTTAACTAACTAAATTTTGGTAATAAAAATCTTGTGCCATAATAGCACAGCAATAGCACCCTGGAAAAATGTCAAATTTGTCACCACTAAGTGATTATTATGGACCCCTCACATCAGGAACAACGTCACGTGTACAAAAAAATATTAGGAACAGTCTAAAGGACATGAAGAGGTCTTTGGTTGGTGTGCAAAAAGAACAGTTGGTTGGCAGGAATAACCAACTAACTTTTAGGTAATAAAAAGCTTCCACATAATCAATAGCAGGCTAATAGTACTGTAGAAACATATATCCAATGCGTCAACACTGTCCTCACATCCCGAAGGAGAATGTAAAATTTAACAACAAAGTCTGAATATTCAAATAATTCTATGGAAAGGACTGTCGTTGTCACTTGTTGTCATCACGATCTTTATTCATCAGGACATGACCGATCTGTAACATTAACAACCACTGAATTCTCATGGTGGTGACCTTTATCACATGATGGTGAAACGTGATAGTGAAAATCTCGCACATAAATAAATATCACATGATCGTTCTTTGGCCACAATCTCACTAAGCAAGCAACAGACGAATTATGTTTATTTGCTTCTTTCTGGCGTCACAAAATTGACCATGCCGAAGAAACATGACCTAAAATGTAAGGGAGATGCAAAGTAAATGATCGTCAATAATATAAATGTATCAAATGGAGAACATCATATTAACAGAAGAGAGAAATCGGTAGCTGTCAGCACGTGAATAGTGCAGTCACTACTCACTACACAGTTCATTACACGTGGAGTAGGCGAGAAGATCATCAACGAAGAAACGTAGATCCAATCAACGTTGTTCATAAGATAACAAATGCCGATTGATTCATCTAAATATCGCCATTTTTCCTCTAACAATTCTTCAGGAAATCTGACAAAAAAAATTCTCCAAACTTGACAAATAACACTTATTGCTGGAAGGATTGAGCTGTAAGGGAGTATATGTAAGTTTAAATGCAGGGTGCAGAGAAACATACCATTAACAGCAGACATACCGAAGTAGTGGTTAGCTGATTTGCAGCAGACAAGTCTGGTCTGTTTCAAATATGTTGCAACTAAAATATGAACCTACTTTCTTTGCATGTCCAAACAGGTAACTGTTGGGTATTCCGACGGAAAATATGCAGACATCATACTGAACTGACGGTGGAAGCCAGGAGGGGCTGCCTAGATGTGTCGTAGTTCAGCAGCAAAACAGTATGCTTGTTGGATCGTTCGCCCAAATTTTAGACCTGCAAGGATGAGGACAACTTCAATATTCAGTTAACATATCATGTTCGATTACGAAACTGAATTAACAAAAATCAAGAACTTATACACTGAAGAAAACTAACCGATGCAGAAAATCTTGTTCTCCGAAGAATGACTGCAAGAAAGAAAGGCACATAAACAAAACAAACAGGGCTGCAGAAAATGCGTAGAGTAGATAGTAAAGCCAAAGAAATGAGGCGCAGAATTATTCAGATCAAATTCTGTGAGGAGCTCAGAGCCTCAGACGCGGGGATTGAATTTGGTCACATTCGGCAACACCGACAGGCGTAGGCGACAGACACAGCGAGTAGGTAAGAGGCAACTCAGAGCTTCCAGAAGAGATAACCAACTAAGGTGCTCAAATAGTAGACGCACCCGAGCAGGTAGCCGCTGGAAACCATTAAAATCCATGGAACGCCCCTTCGCATTGCCGTGCGGGAGATGTGTTGTTCAGACATTACATATCCGATTTAGAGAGAATTAAAAGCGCTGTTACACGGAACGCCGAAGGGCATCTGGCAATTTGCGGCGATTGGTAAAAGGAAACGTCGATTAGCGACGGCACGGCTGCCGAAGTACCGATTGATGCGGGACGGCGTATCTCTCTTGCCGTGAGAACAATATTTTGTTTTCTTGGGGACGCAGATTGAGAAGAAGCGGATTTTTTTTTTTTTTTTTTGACGGGGAGAAGAAGCGGAGTATGCCGGTCTAGCTAGAGAGGAGGGCCGAGATATTTGGCCTGGGCCGTATCGAGCTGGCAGTCTTCCGATTGCAGCGCGGAAGCAGGCTGGTCGAGTGAGGCTGGGAGATTTGGGCTGGTTCAAACGATCCAACTGGTATTTGGTGAAGCGAACGGACTCGAGCCAGTCCATAGGGGCTTACCGATGGAAGGGATGACGTGGATGCTTTGCATGTGCAGCTTGCAAACATTGATTATAGATAGTGGGGATCAACTTTATAGATATTATAGATACCCAAGTGGATCGTGGAACTTCTCTCACTTTCACCGCACTAGCCACCCCCTCATTACTCCAACTAATGCACACGTTCCCCCACACAAGCTCTCATAAACATGCTTGATCAAAACAAGTAGACAAGAACGGGGTACATAATATGCATCTACTTTCATAACTGAAACACAAAATTGCAATCTCAAACATATATTAACTCATAAAGAGATCCACCACAAAGGAATTACATAGATGACCGTAATCATGTTCGGCAGCTCATATGGTGCTAATTAGTGAAGCTCAAGAGAGAGGAGAGATACATAAGTTACTTCCACAAACCCATAGTCCAGGGGTGGACTACTCCCTCTTCATCATGGAGACGGTGGAGATGTCGTTGGGGGAGATGGAGACCATGCCGGCAGCGCTCTGCCGAAGTTTTCCCCCTCCAATCTGCAGCTCCAGATCTCTGTTTCAGTGTTTCTGTGTTTTCAGCGGCCTCCCCTCCGAAAGGCGTCGGGAGACTATTTTTATAGTCATTTTTAGGTCAAGACGAAGCTTCTGGAAGAAAGATCAACGGCAACGGAGCCACGAGGGCCCAGATGAGTGGTCCCACGCGGCCAAGGAATCTGGCCGCGTGGGCCACCCTCTTTCGGCCTTCGGGCCTCCACTTTTTCGCCTCCTTCGCTCCTACGCTTTCTTCCTTCCAAAAAATGATCCTCGTAAATTTTCAGGTCAATTGGACGTCGTTTGGGTCCCTGAAACATCAAAATATAGAAAATAGGGTTTTCTGCCAGTGTAGGGTTAATTCCAGAAAAATAGGAAAACTGTGAAATCTTCCCAAAATCATTATAAAACAATGATATAACCCTTATATGATGCAAATATGATTGAAATATGAGTATTATAATGCAAAGTTCATGTATGCATTTTACATGCATCAAGCCGCATCAACATTTTCTGATCGGAGGGAGTAGCACAAAAATGTCTCTTTGAAGTTTAACCGTGGTTGTGTGAGGAGCAAGTGAGATGGCAAGAACATGGCTACCATTATGAGAGGATGAGAGAATACAAAAATAACACCACAACCTAGTGAGAAGATAGAAACAAGAATGAGAGGTGATTTATATCATGATTATTGATTCGTGACAGTTTTGTCTTCAAGTTGGTGATAGATTGCTCGAATTTGCTTGGATTGGATCCATATGTAGTGAACTTGTTCCTTACTTTGACTACTTCAAACTGGTCGGTTGGCTTGAATATTGAGTCAATGGACCATTATATAACACCCCGAAGTCTCTGAAGTGAAATTTGGTTTGATTTACACCCTCAAATATGTAACACTAGTTTAATAGCCGTCCTAGGCATTTTTATGTTGTCGTGGCATACATTTAGGTGGTATTGACTTTTATTGACCCCTTTTCTGACCAAACGCTAAGGATGAACACATGCATAGTCTCGGTGACAACGATGCCTTCCACCGGCCTTCTTGACTCCGAGAACCCCTTCAAACTCCAGCAACCACAAATTAGTGAGAATGGGTCACCCTCTTCAGTCTGAAAGAAGAAGGCGATGAGTATCTCAGGTGCCGAAGGAACACCGCCATACTTGACAAAGAACATGATGATAGTAGGGTTGGTCAAAGTCCTAATCATCATCTACTATAGGCATTCAACCACATGAATCCATGCCACATCAGCTTGACAAAATTGCCTAATAAGGAGTGATTTATTTCTTTTGTATATTTGTGGGTGTAAAGCAGATCCAATTTCCTTCATGATGCTATCACTCCGCGCTGCTAGGATATATCCGGAAGTGAAAAGTAAATTTATCCAAATATTGCCTAAACGAAATTTCATTTTTAAAATCTTAGTCAACATTAACCAACACCATTTTTTGTATGTGCTTACTCGGTATTGTCTATCAGTCCTCGTTTCATTAGAAAGCCAAACATATTGTTATATTGGGCCGCTGTATACCTTCCTCGACACAAACACAAACGATTGCAAGCGGCTATAAGGAAACAACCATAAGAGCAACACTTGAAGTTTTTCAATGAAAGAGATAAACACGATGTTCTACACGCGGACATATTTAACATTTCCATAATTTGTAAATTTCTTATATTGCATAACATACTAAACATCCAAAGCAAGATCCATCCAAATCACAATAGTTTGTTTTGTAAGTTAAATTCTTGAAAGATAACCATACAAAAATGTACACAAAATAAAAATAATACTGCCTTATTAGAAATGTTCCTATCATTGATGAATTAGTTCTAACTACCCCCCGCAAAAAAGAACAATCTTTAATGTTCAAGTTAGTGTTTGTTATGAGTTAACATGTTAAAAAAATGTTCCAATATTAATAAAAAAATGTTCATGCATGGTAAAGAAAAGATTGTCTAACTTATAACAGGTGCTCTGTTCCAAGACAGTCGTCCCGAGCCAATGGTTGTTTAGTTGGTCTCTACCTTAGTGATTTTTATATGCCTTACCTAGTCTTATGTTTTAGTTTTTTTTACGTGTTGGGTAGCGCTTTATCGGTTAGGGTGTGTTTGGTTGCCATAGAGGATTTCATGTTTCCCGGTGTCATGGCCCGGCGTGAGCCACTACGCGGTGTTACGAAATCTGGGTCACGTTTTGCATGTTGTTTGGTTGTAGCTGTGTGCTCTTTAGATGTAAATTTCACCTGTTTTGGTTGCGTTCGTATTGATAGTTTTCCTCACTTATTCTTTATATGGTAAGTTTACCTCACACCACACTTACAACAACTTCGTCTGTGGCTGTCGATATTAAAAACTTACAACATGAGAGTTGTGTGGAACAACAAGTTTAAATAAGAAAATGCTTCCATCTAATTTTGGTACGTGCACCCATACTCGCTCAACTAGAGTTTGGTTCAATTCCTCGAAGAGATGTTTGGTTATATTTCTCTTGATCAAGCAACTCGTTGGCTCAAAATTTGAAGAAAAATACGACACTGCTCAAACAATAGATAACTTTTATTCCCAGCCATAAAGCCAAAATATTTAGGGGCACATAACTTGAGTTACGAGTGAACGTAGAGCATGTTCTTTTCCAAGTATGTTCTCCTCAAATTTCTTAATCCTTTTCATCTAATCCCTTCTAATTTACATAATGGTGCTTCGATTCGAGAAAAATGTACATGAAAAAATGCACGTTGATGTTTCGATTCCATTCCCATGATTGGTTGCTAGTTTCGTTGATTGCAACTCCTCCATTTTATATTTATGCTCGGAGTTTTTTAAAACAGATTTTATTTAATTTGAGTAGTAGGTTCGTCTCGCTATTTTTCACAAATTTTGTGTTGTAAGAGCATCTCCACGGGGGGGGGGGGTTGTAAAAGGGGCCGTAAAGCTCCTTTAGGGCGCCGGACAGAAAAACAGGCCACATCGGGGGGGTCGCAAAGCCTTCGTCCGGCCCAAAATCTGTCAGGCACCGCGAACAGGGCCTCCAACTCTGGGGGCTGCCTTCGCGGTGCCGGACACTGTCCGGCCCGAGCCTCCGACAGATATGGCCCGCCCGTCATACACAGGAAGCGAACCGGCAGTCATTTGTGCTTCCACCCCTCCATGCTCTATTCCCTGCCCGGCGATTCGCGCTACCGCCGTAACCGTCGCCGTAGCCATCTCCGCCGTTCCCAATAGAATGGCCGATTGTTGTCCCCAACCGCAACACTCACCCCCGCCGCTCCCTGGCAAGGCCGGCCTTCTTCTCCGACGCAAACTCTTCTCTACCGGCGCGACCAGTAAGTCCCTCCCTCCCTCCTGCCCGCAAGGTGTTCGGCTGTTTGCCGACAATCCATTCTTTTATGATCTTTGATGTTTCGATGCTTGTTTAGGCTATGGATTCGAACGACGAAATGATGTTTCACCAAATGACGGAAGAGATGACCGCACTTCAAATGGATGATGAGGAGAATGAAATGGTCATCCGCATTCTTGTGGCAGCGGTGGAGGAGGACGAGGCCGAACCCAAACGCGGAGGATCTAGGCCTGGAAAGAAGGGCAACACGAACCGGGAGCGGGCTACCGGACATATGCTATTGTTCAATGATTATTTTTCGCACCAGCCGACCAACGATGATGTTGCTTTTCGCCGGCGCTTCAGGATGCAGAGAGGTTTGTTCCAGACCATTGTGCATGGTGTGCGAGAATATGATAAGTACTTTGAACTAAAGAGTGACTGCACCGGACTTCTTGGATTCTCATCTATTCAGAAATGCTCCGTTGCTTTACGGTATCTTGCATATGGGGCTCCCGTCGATTCTATGGTGGACTACTACCGTATAGGTGAGTCAACAGCCACTGAAGCCACTTACAGGTTTTGCAAGGCGGTGAATGCGGTGTTTGGACCAACGTATCTGAGACAACCAAATGCTCAAGACACTGCTCGGCTCTTGGCAGTAGCTGAAGCGAGAGGTTTTCCAGGGATGCTTGGAAGCATCAATTGCATGCATTGGAAGTGGAAGAATTGTCCGTATGCTTGGCAGGGGATGTATAAAGGAGGACATCTTGGAGCATGCTCAGTTGTACTTGAAGCGGTGGCTGACTATGATACGTGGATCTGGCATTCTTTCTTTCGTATGGCCGGTGCTCACAACGATATCAACGTGCTGCAACGTTCTCCGGCTTTTCCAGACTTGCCAATGGTCAAGCTCCCGACTGTTACTATGAGATCAACGGTCATCAGTACAACATGAGATACTACCTAGCGGATGACATCTATCCAACATACTCGACATTTGTGAAGACCATTCGCAATCCCGTTCCTCCGACAAAGAAATATTTTGCAAAGAAACAAAAGAGTGCTCGGAAAGATGTGGAACGAGCATTCGGTATACTTCAAGCCCAGTTTGCGATCGTCAGACATCCTTCTATATCATGGTCGATAGAACAGATGTGGGAGATCATGAATGCTTGCATTATTATGCACAACATGATCATCGAGAATGAACGCGACCCTAACGTGCTTTTGCCACCCCAACTTCCAGATGACCATTATGTTCGGAACCCGTTTGACGGGCAGGGGGAACTTGAACCGGTGGTGCCTGGCCCACCGCAAGGCTTCTCGGAATTTCTCGCGGTGCATCAGCAAATTCACGATGGAGATGCGCATCAACAACTGCAGGATGATTTAGTGGCGCACCTGTGGGAGCGCCATGGCGGAGAGGGCGATGGCCTTGTTTGAAGCACAATTTAGAGGATTTTTAAACTTTATTGTTGTAATAAATAACTAGATTTGAAACTATTTGGCCGGAACATTCGTGCCCCGGCCGGCAATTCTATATTTGGGGTTCGAGTTGATCATTTGCTTTGGGGTCCGGCCGTTTAGGGGGTGCCGGTGTGGCAGGGAAAAAAAGTGCCGGACAAGTGTCCGGCACCCTCCAATTGGGCCTCCAATGGAGATGTGCCGGACACAATTTAGACACTCCCCGTGGAGATGCTCTAAGTTTTCCGTTTCGACGGTTATAGACAAGTAGATCTATAACTCATGGGTTCATGTGTGCTCGCGTGTTCATGTGTTGTGTTATGTTATGTTGGTTTTTTCAACCTCTCTCTCATCTCCCATTCTAATCATTTAGTCAGTCAGTCTACCGTTGATGGTATCAACATGAAAAACATGTGGATGGATGATGTGATTCCATTCTGCATATTAATTTTGATTTCTGTTAACCGTAAATTCTCAATTTTGTGTTCAAGTTTGGACTTACTTTAGACAAAAAAAAATCGTCAAATTCATCGCACACGGTCGACCATTGAAAATTTTCTTCGACCACTTACTCTACTGTAAATTTATGTGAATTTTTGTGAATGAGAGGCATCAAGTCCTCTTAGTTTCTTAATCCACGAGTCAAATAAAACACTTTCAATTTGTACTCATACCATTGTAAATATGCACATACATTATTACATCAGTGCCACTTTATTGGTGAAAAAGGAATTCGGTGAATGATTATAAACAGGTTACCATTACTTCAGCATAACACATAACTGGTAACCATTATATGTGTTCCTTGCCCGGAGGGGAAGCATGTAGGGCCACATGGTCGCATATGTTCTGCTTGGACTAATTAGCTGGTGCATGATTACAAAAAGAACCTGCACCTAAATCCATATCAAACTTAACCTTATTACCCTTACATGGCTGCATATGCCTGAAGTCACGGCCTTTGGAGAATGGATAAGCCAGGTAGCGATGGTCCCAGAACATGATCATGTCATCCCATGGTCCACCAGCATATTAATAATTTATTTTCAACAAAAATAAATAGATCTAAAGGGTATTGAAAAGTGTTTGCAAGTACCTCTGTCTCACAAACATGCCATTTTACGCGATCTATCTTATTTCACATAAAATTTGTGCGTAGCCTTCTTCAGCTTCTACTTTATGGATCAAATTTGTTTAGCTTTTCCTGTTTCCTACCTTAATTTTATCGTTTTTTACGCATCAGTTATTTTTTTATTATTTCTTGTCTGGGATTTTTCAAATCCCAGGTCGCTTAAATTACACTTCTTTAAGGTATACAACTTTTGTGAAATGTTAATGTAATTTTCAGCTCTAGGTTATATAAGTACTTGAAGATGAAAATAGTTTGATGTTTATCTAAAAGCTTAAAATATCATTAAGATACACATAGTACTCTACATCCGGTGAATAGACAACCACATCGCTGAAACAAGACAAGAGACGGTTCACTCAGCAAAAGGCTACTTGATTTGCCAATGAAGAACTTGGCTGTTGGACTATGCCGTTATGTGAGAGAAGACGATAACAACCTGTTCGAAAGGCGATGAACCAACTAAATCATCACGATAATAAATTGTGAATCCATTTACTCGGATCTATTTCCCATATTTCGTCCATCATATTATTGGCAAATCGGAAAAAAATGCAATTTTTCTCAAAGTGGCACATGTTGCTACTTTAGGCAACAAAAATGTCAGTTACTCCCTCCGATCCATAAAAATTGTCGCTCACTTAATATAAAGTTTGTATTAACTTAGTACAAAATGAACGACAATTTTTATGGATCGGAGGGGGTATCATTAATGAGCTGACATTTCTCTTGATGAGAAACGATCACCGGTTGGTTGGTTGGTTACGACGATAGTTGAGCTCATTGGAACTAAAAATAGCACTCCTTTTCCCCCTCTTATTCTGTAAACTGAATTCATTCAAAGGAGTACAATTTTTGACGCTGGCCGATTCTTTGTCCGAACCTGTCAATGTGGGCATATGTGGCAAATCGTTATTCTAGCAGTACAGGTTCGTAAAACGGCCTCCCTTCTCTGAACGATTGTGTTTTCTGTGCATTAATTTCTGGCCTGCCCTCCTCTCTCCTCCTCCTCCTCTTCTTCTCCCAGCTGCGTCGTCGCCCACACGATCCACCAACACCTCCCCTTCCCGCTCCCCGCCGTCTCCCATCGATCCCGACCCGAGGTACGCATCGTCCCCGCTCTCGCGCTCCAATCCCCTCGCCCAGTCACGGGAAGCTCGCTCGCTCGCGCCGGGCCCGGCCAATTGCTCCCCGCTCCGCGCGCGGGGGGAGATTAGGTTGGTCCCGCCAACGCTGTTACGGGTCTCGAATCCGAGATCGGGATCGAGATCTGCTCCCATTGGTAGATCTGGGCCGACGGATCGGGCGCAGGTCCCGCGTTTCGATTGTTTCGCCTGAACGGGGAGCGATTGGCAGCGAGCTTCCTGTATTGTTTTTTTTTTGTCGGTGGAATCGGAGGATCGGAGTGATCCGCCTTTTTCTTTTTGGATAAACGCGGATCGGTTTGTCTCGTCATTCTGATGGGTGCGTCGATGTTGCTCTCTGCAGGTTGCTCTTTGGTGGGTTCACCATGGGTCTGGTGAAGGAGGGCGTCGACATGGAGGAGGGCACCCTGGAGATCGGCATGGGTGAGTCTTCCAACAAAGCTCCTGCAATGTCTCCTTATAATGTTGTTCTGTGTGCCCAGCAGTGGCAGCGTTGCGCAATTGCCTCTCGTCGTTGTCGTCGTGTATTGGTGTGCAATTGCATTGTTGCAATGGCGCACCGGCTTATGTGGGGGGGGGGGGGGGGGGGGGTGGCTTGCTTATTGTATTGAAAACGAATCAGATTGAAGGTTTGAGATGTCGAGTAACATATATGTAAATGAGCTTTGGCTACAAGATAATGGATCATCAGATGTAATACATAATACAGTCACAGAGCTTTTGCTTAAAAATGCATATGTGCCTATAGAGAGGTACCTAATGCATTATAGACGAAGTTTTGCATTTTGTAGCTTTGCAGTTTTTTAGAACTATGCAACATTATTATGTCACTTCAGGTCTTGCACTCTGGCTATGCCAATTCTTATAGCTTACCAATGTTCATTAATTTTTTATGTCGTTTTCTGAGATAATTTGATTCATGTTCGAAACCTTATGTTTCACAAAGTACCATCTATGTTGGCAATGTCTTATGGGTCAAAGCCCACATAGTTGTACTTGTACGTCTGTTAGCCCATTACAAAAGCATTCTTGTCAGGTGACTTAGCAAAGATGGTATTTACTAAATATTTACTTCTGCAGAGTACAGGACCGTTTCTGGTGTGGCAGGACCTCTGGTTATCTTGGACAAAGTAAAGGTGTGTATGCTTTTTGCATCTGTTAGCATATTCCCATTTTTTACCATCCTGTCCTAGGAGCACATTTTTCTCACTATTTCATTCTTCTCTTTATGGTCGATAGGGCCCCAAATACCAGGAAATTGTAAACATCCGATTGGGAGATGGTACCACTCGGCGTGGTCAAGTTCTGGAAGTTGATGGTGAAAAAGCTGTTGTGCAGGTTAGTTACTTTTTTTCTGTTCGGCGTTGTTGTGACCAAAAAGAGTAAACCTAGGTTGTATTATTTTATCTGAACCTTGTGACTATACAGGTCTTTGAAGGCACTTCAGGAATAGACAACAAGTATACTACCGTTCAGTTCACAGGCGAGGTACTTGCATTCACGAGTCTCTTCTTGTCTTCCCAACATATTCATTCTTGACATTGTTAAGTCATGGTTATTGTTGATTAAGGCATCACCATTGAATAGCACTGGAACTGAATAAAGCGGACAAGCCCATTTTGAATTTTCAGAATGAAATTTAAAATAATGACTGCCTTCTCCTTGTGTGTATATGAATATGAGAAGTTGCTACTTTTTGTTGCTTACTTATGTATGCTGCTTCTCTGACAGGTTTTGAAAACTCCTGTCTCGCTTGATATGCTTGGACGCATTTTCAATGGTTCTGGAAAACCTATTGATAATGGTCCCCCAATATTGCCTGAGGCCTACTTGGACATCTCTGGTAAGTGCTTTCTCAGTTCAGGCACACTGTTCTGTAAGAAACTCAGGACTTATTGTATGTTCATCATGATAGGACACATACAGTATTATAACTATGAACGATGGTAAATGTCCTCATTTTTCACTTATGATAATTATGTACTGTTATGTTTATTTCAGGAAGTTCCATTAACCCAAGTGAGAGAACCTACCCTGAGGAGATGATTCAAACAGGGATATCTACCATTGATGTCATGAACTCCATTGCTCGAGGGCAAAAGATTCCTCTTTTTTCTGCTGCTGGGCTTCCTCATAATGAAATTGCTGCTCAGATTTGCCGCCAGGCTGGTCTTGTCAAGAGGTTGGAGAAAGGAAAGCACGCAGAGGTAATCATATGTTCGAATTTGCCCATGGGGACCTCTTTTATCCTAGCTGAATCATTGCTTGTTGATTGATCTAATTTTCTTGACATACCAGGGTGGTGGTGAAGACGACAATTTTGCTATTGTGTTTGCCGCTATGGGAGTGAACATGGAAACAGCCCAATTCTTCAAGCGTGATTTTGAAGAGAACGGTTCAATGGAGAGGGTCACCCTTTTTCTGAACTTGGTATTTACATTATACTGGTTAACCAGATTTTTTATGTTGCAAGAAAGTTATTATTTTTTAATATTGATATGGTTGATTAAACAATGTTTTATACAAAGCATATTTTTAACACTCCACTCCTGTTTATCTTTTAGGCAAATGATCCCACGATTGAGCGTATCATCACCCCTCGAATTGCGCTAACAACAGCAGAATATTTGGCTTATGAATGTGGGAAGCATGTGCTTGTCATCTTGACAGATATGAGTTCATATGCAGATGCACTTCGTGAGGTATTGCACTTGATATTTGCTTCATGAACTACTCTGAGAACTGAATTCCATAGAAAAGCATTTTCCAATCAGTTAGCTCTTCCTTTGGAGTTATTTCTGTCCTGATATTTTTCCAGTGGCATGAATAATTAATGATTTTAGGGAAGAGTTAATATGTCATATCCTTACTGCACAGTAAAATGTCATCCATGTATTTGCAAAGTTCACTGTTAGAATGAATGGAAAAAAAATGATAAGCTGCATTTGTATGTCAATGTACATAATGCAGTACAAACTGAAGTGTATGTATCACATGACAATATTCTCTTGTTACCATTTGATCATCATTATACCACTGCCCAAATGGCAAGTAGTGTTGTGAACAGAACCTTGATATTCTATTAGCTTCAAACACTTGTTTTGTAGTTTTTTTTATCTAGCAAGTTGGAAGATCTTTGACTTGGTCGTATTGCATTTCTCATTTATGCAGTTACTTTTGTGTTCAGCTGTAATAAACTGCCAATTATTGCCATCTCTTCTTTTTCTATCCACAATAACCCTAGATGGAAATCATGCTTATGTCTAGGTATCAGCAGCCCGAGAAGAGGTCCCAGGTAGGCGTGGTTATCCTGGATATATGTATACTGATCTAGCAACCATATATGAGCGTGCTGGGCGTATTGAAGGGAGATCAGGCTCCATTACTCAAATACCCATTCTAACTATGCCTAATGATGGTAAGTAATGATTTGCTTGTTCTGTAAATATTAGTTATACATTAGCATTAGGATTATCTTCTGAACGTTCTGTAAACTTGCCATGCAATGGATTTTAAGCATTAGGAGTATCTCTGACAGAACTAGTGTTTTAACCATTTTGCTTAGTGCGACACAATTGAGTATATGCACTATTTGAGCATCAGAGCATGAGTATCTCAACACTCTTGTGGTATATTAATGAGTTAGCTTCAGACCTGATTGCTTTTGAGATAAATAGTTACCACTCATTTCATTTTGTTCACTATTTGACATAGTGTTCTTTTCCTTCTTAAACAGATATCACACATCCAACTCCTGATCTCACGGGGTACATTACTGAAGGACAGATATACATTGACAGACAGCTCCATAACAGACAGGTGCTTTTGCTTTTCTATTAAGTTAACAAAGGTGACAGCTTCACATAATAAGTTATTACTATCATCTAGACTTGTATTAGTTTTCGTATTGACATGACCCAGGAACCAGATCTTGGGATTATTTTCTTTTACTTCCGTTTTTCAACTGTACTATGTTCTCTATGTTGACATGATGTCATGGTACTTTCAGATATACCCACCCATCAATGTCCTTCCATCTCTCTCTCGTTTGATGAAGGTGAGATATCTTATCAATTTAGCTTTTCAAAACTGTGTCCGTAACTGTAAGAGGCTATCATGATTCTGCCCAAATGTTTGTTCTAAGAACTATCAATACTTCTTGCAGAGTGCTATTGGCGAGGGTATGACCCGTCGAGACCATTCAGATGTGTCTAATCAGGTACTTGTTTGAACACCATATATTCTGTTTCCTTCAAGTGCCAAGGATAACTTCCTGAAGAATCACACCTACTGTTTCTGTTCAGCTTTATGCCAACTATGCTATTGGAAAGGATGTCCAGGCCATGAAAGCCGTTGTGGGAGAGGAGGCGCTCTCTTCTGAAGATCTGGTATGTTACTACTCACTAGCAAATTAACCCATGAGCTGATGGTCTTTGTAGAAGTTCTAATGTAATGTTCTTTATCACTTGTGCAGCTTTATCTAGAGTTCCTCGACAAATTTGAGAGGAAATTTGTGGCACAGGGAGCATATGATACTCGGAACATCTTCCAGTCGCTTGATCTAGCATGGACATTGCTTCGCATATTCCCTCGCGAGCTTCTCCATCGTATCCCCGCAAAGACCTTGGACCAGTTCTACAGCAGAGACGCTACCCAGTGATCTTGTCTCTGTTAAGAAATTCAGTGTTTTCCCAAGTGCAGCTTGAATAAATTGCACAGTGAACTTCTGGCCTTTTTGCTGTAGTTATTATATATATAGTCAGATCCCATTCTTTCGAGTCAGTGAGCATAAGTTATTTGTAGATTTCTTTATCACGGCGACTTTTGTAATATTATCTCCTGTATTGTTGAACCAACACACTTGGGCTCTTTTTGGTTTCACTTGCCAGAACTGTTAGCAAGAGTGTTCTTGGCCAAGATGCTCGAGCACGCTGGTTGTATCTTTTGTGTATGAATAAAGATGGGGCAATAAACTGTGGTGGACTACACGTGCTGGTGTACATTGTCAGTTATACAGGTTCTGCAAGTCTTTAATCCTTACTAGCAAAATATGCCCGTGCGTTGCAACGGGAGATGACAAATCCACATCAGTACATCACATAGGCGCAAAACGTAATTTCTCGTTGGTACAACTGTTGGTGTGTCTCACCGCTTCACCCAAAAGTTTCTTTTTTCCAGGAATTATTACAAACAATTCTATTTTATGTAATTATTCCAATTAATTGCAAAAACATCGTTAACATATGACCGAGACAAAAGCAGAGATCAAGCAAACCAAATTCAACAATAGGCGAGAGAACAAAACCATCTAAAATCTTATGCGGTATATTAAAGTCTCCCACCACCAGTACATGCCACAGGAATAGTCCAGGCCAAAGCAAACATGAATCTCAGCTGAAACTTGCCGTAAGCCACATATCTGAGTTTCTCATGTGACCTGAACATAGTACAGAAGGACTTGCATAGTGTAAAGTTTTCATGAGAAGGAACTGTAGTAATAGATTTAAATCCAACTAAGCTATATATGACAACATCAAAACATAGATTTGTTAATAGTCACAACCCAAAATCAGATAATTAGAGCAGATTTGGAGACCACGAGACCATGGATTTAATGCATGTCGACTCAATCAACCCTCCCGAGTCGGAGGAGCACTCGTACCGTCGTACGCGGAAGAATAGAGGAAGGCGGCTCCTGTGCCGCTTGAATAAGGCCATGTGGTCGGGAAGAACCGAATATCGCAAGCATGACAGGCAGACGACAAACCTCTGATGGCCGGCGGCAGGCCGGCGGCACAGCAATGTCGCACAGGTAAAATCGCAAGCGCCCATAGCCGAGCTGGTGGTGAAGTACCGCGAGGGTAGGGCTGGACGAGCAGGGGGTGACGTCGCGCGCGCTCGCGGTGGACGCCGACGCCCAACGGCGCAACGCGCGTAGCAGGGAGTGAGCGGCGCTCGAGTTCCTCGCGATGGACCCCATGAAGCCCATCACGTCGGCATCGCTGAGGAACCTTCCCTAGCGCCAGCACAGACCGCCATGTCTCCTAGCTCCGATTGATTCATGCAGAACGAATCGTTGTGGGAGGATATATGTAGTCGTCGCCCCGTTCATCTACTGCGCGTCCGGTCGTTGATCTCCGTCCCGGTCCACCTCCTGTACTTCCTCGCCGTCCAGAAGGCTTCATGAAGCTTCCAGTCCGCTATTCTCCAAGGAGGCCTGCTACGCGTCCTTCGAGGCAATACCACCGACACCGAGGCATGCGCCTCCACTTACGGCCTCGCCTCAAGCTCTTCCTCTTCGGCATCCCCAGGGTCTTCCTCGTTTTACCTTCTCGTCGCTCTCGATCTGGGCCGTAAAATTATAGCGCTGCATATCCTTGAGGTCGATCCGTTTGGATGCCATCGAGCCAACGAAATCGAGAGGATCGAATAAAGTAGAACGAAGGTAATAGATCGATGGGGGCGCTTGTAAATAAAAGAGGGGTGGCGCGCACGGGTTTGTAGGGGGCACGGTCTCTGTAAGCTTTCCAGCGATGAACTCGAAGGAGAAAGTACTAAACGGGGAGAAGTAGGAGACCGAACGGTTACGGTGGCACTTTAGTTCTTTACATGTAATATGCAATTTGGTGGGAGGGTAAAACAGTAAAAAAACGGACGGACGAACCAAAGAAGCCTTAATTCCTTTATTATTAGGTAGAGATATGCAATTTGGTGGGAGGGTAAAACAGTAAAAAAACGGACGGACGAACCAAAGAAGCCTTAATTCCTTTATTATTAGGTAGAGATTTCCCTCCTACGGATGATTATTTTTGCTGTATTTTTACCTCTGCATTTTGGTTTGCCTCGTTCTTTTCTCTCGTATTCGTAAGGCTTGCTAGAGAAAAGACGAATGGTCTCTGTCATAGTATTTCTGAGTAATTTTTTTTAAAAAAATCTTCTTAATATCGATTTAAAATATTAACCTTTCCAAACTATAAAAAACTCATGGATACTCTCGTGTAAAACAAACAACCCCTGCTATACCATACTGTCCTAGTAAAAAAGGCCATCCGTGTCAAAGATCAATGATACGAATTAACTACTAAATCAAAATTGTCATAAGGAAGTCCAAGTAGAGGCGGAAAGCGGAGAGTCGTATGTAAGGTTGGGATGAAATCAAACGGATATGATGGTGCAATCATGTGTTTTACCTGTATTTGCATTCTCTTGAATTTTGCAGATCAGAGATGTTGTCTATGGGGCAGGAGAGTGGATGATATTTTAAACTGTACTTTTTTTTTTGTTCGGTTGGCTGATTATAGAGTCCCCAGTACGTCGCTTGGCAGCTGCCGTGGAAGAAAGCCGTTGGTCGAGTTGTACCAGCTAGCCGTGCAGTATTCTCTTCTAGCAGGGGTCACGCCATGAGTTGTGCCAAGTAAAAATACCACCAGCCCTCTTAAGCTACAAAAGTTATTCTTTTTTGCGAAGAGCAAAAAATGAATTTAAAGTCGCGCTGTGCTGGTCCAGTCATTTTGCTTGGGTTGTTGCGTGTAGGGATTTATCGTGTTTATGTACTACCTGTGGGATATTTCTACTCTCTTCTAGACAGAGGCCAGGCCAGAGAGATGACTTCGTCGTCGCTGTCATCGTCGCAGCCGCGAGTCTGCGTTACCGGAGCCGGCGGGTACATCGCCTCGTGGCTCGTCAAGCTGCTCCTCTCCCGCGGCTACACCGTGCACGCCACAGTTCATGACCCATGTACGTACTCCCTCCGGTTGTAATTGATTGTCACAGGTTTAGGGGACGTGTAGGTAAAACTTTTTTTTTTGAAATAAAACATAATATATAAAGCTAGCAAGCCGGCTCATTAAAAACCTTCCAGTCCCCTTAGGTATCCTGGTAAGGAAAAGAATGCGTCTGAAACTTGTTATTTCAAGCATCCACAATAGTTACATCGTTTGCCAAAATAGAAATCAAATAGTCAGGGGGCTCCTCTTGCCAACATGACAAAGGACCCTCTGAACGACTAGCTAAAACATGCGCTGCCATATTAGCTTCCCTAGGACAATGTCTAAAAACCACTTTGGTAAAATTACGACAAAGATGTGTGCACTCCTCATAAATTGCAGCAGCAGGACCGAGAGAATTTCCTCCATTAGTCATCACATCAATGACACCCGTGCAATCTGAATTAACCTCAATGCGATTGCAACCCATCTGCCCAGCAAGAATTAAGCCATCACGAAGAGCATGAGCTTCCGCTGTTGATGGATCGGAAACAAAAGAAATACCACGGCAACTAGCTGCCACAAAAAAACCTCTATCATCACGAATAATAGCTCCCGTACTGCCAGACCCATGATCGACCT
The DNA here is from genome assembly GCA_012064385.1 of Puccinellia tenuiflora. NCBI lineage: Eukaryota > Viridiplantae > Streptophyta > Magnoliopsida > Poales > Poaceae > Puccinellia > Puccinellia tenuiflora. Next base: position 1,636,664 of record QRDG01000473.1, on the reverse strand, counting down.
TAAAGCCTGCATCAACATTCAATTTAACGAAGCCATCCCTCGGTTTCATCCATCTGTGTCTAATAATACCCGGCCTTTGCTTCTTTGCTCTCGAATAATTCATCGCAAGCGCCGATATAGCTTGGGCCGTCCTTGGTGTAGGTAAAACTTTGTGAAGCCCCGCGCCAACTAAATCGGATCGGAGGTAGTATATGTTTTTTTTTTTTTTTGCTATACTACTAGGAGAGGTCTCTCTTCCTCTGTCACAGAAAAATATGCACCTAAATTCCAAACGAAACGCACTCTCATGGGTAGATAGGTGTCTCTCACCAATCAAGTTTCTTTTGCATCTTTTTTTCTTCAAGAAACAACAACGTATGCTGTTTTTAATTAGAAATAACATAACTTTTGCCATGGATCGGACCTTCATCCACATTTTGACATTTGTTTTGTTGCTCCGGCACATTTTGAATTAATGTAGATAGGAGACGCAACCCAGACATTGTACAACCATGGTCACAATAACAGACTTTCTCTCAATTTACGTGTTTACGATGGTTAAGACAAACCATTTCAAGATATATAGTTCAATGTTTCGTTAACCTCCATTTCAGGTGATCCAAAAATTGCATGTCTGAAGGAGCTGGACAATGCCCTGAAGAGTCTGAATCTAGTCAAGTCAAGGCAGACATGCTGGACTCGGACACAGTGAGAGCTGCGTTTAGCGGGTGCGAGGTCGCCTCTCCGGTGCCGATAGACAAGATGGTTGATAAAGAGGCAAAGTATATATGTGCCGGTCAGTTGCCTAGCTGTTTGTTTACCTTACAATGATATAATTTATAGAGAGATACCACTAGTGAAACTATGCTCCCCCCGATCCATTCTTTTACACTGTTTACAAATTCGTTCTTCGTTGTCCCGTTTTTACTACTACTTATATTTCCGTTTGCTTTCCATACTATATTTTAATCCTTTGTTTTCGGCGAGACAGGAAGACACTCTTTCTAGAACGTTGGAGGCAAGGTTGTTTTGTGTGTTGTGTGTAGGTACTACACTGAACTCAGTGAACGTACACACTCCTTCTGTTTCGATAAACATTGATTCTCCAATGCGGAAAATTTACTGATGTGCTACATCAACCTTCCTCTTGGGCGATTTCCAATGTGTGATCAATCTAAGACAATGCCCAGATCGTTACGCCTTTCGTGCCGGTCGGAACTTACCCAACAAGGAATTTCCGACCTTATGAACGTTATAGTCATAGCCGCAGTATTCCCCCCATTAGTCTGGGGTTTTTTCGTGGACCAAAACAAAACCCCAACATCTGCCCCAAGTTTGGGCCGGTCTGCGACCATCCGGGTTTGTTCTTTGTCCATCATTGGGCCGCATATTAGCTACAACGACCATCCCAACTCTTCCTCATTCTCTCCTGACCCGATTTCTTTCTCCCACCGCCCCGTCATAGACCACTGATGACCCACAAGTATAGGGGATTTATCGTAGTCCTTTCAATAAGTAAGAGTGTCGAACCCAACGAGTAGCAGAAGATGTTGACAAGTAGTTTTCAGCAAGGTTTCACTGCAAGCACTAAAAGAGAAATGTTTTTGGATTTTTGGTTTAAAAAACAAATGAAGAACAAGTAAACAAAAGAGTGCTACAATAATTGCAGCAAATAGCCCAATCCTTTTAAGCTCAAAGGACAGGCCGGTTGTGTTACTTATGAAGATTAAAATGTTCTCGAGGACACATGAGAGTTTCTGCCTAGCCAGTTTCATTGCACGTTGGTGATTAACCTTCAATGTTTTGATAAAGTGCTGTGTGGGTGGACCTATGCTAATGCACCTGCCCTTACTTGGACAAATACATACTTGTGATTAAACCCCTTGCAAGCATCCGCAACTACAAGAAAGTAATTAAGATAAAAACCTAACCACAGCCTTAAACTCCGAGACCCTACGCTCCCTAGTGCACTAGTTCACAAATTGGGGTTTAGGTTTCTGTCACTCCTGCAACCCTACCATAAGCAAACTAAATACGCTATGCATTCCCCTAGGCCCTTTGAAAGGTGAAGTATCATGTAGTCGATGTTCACACGATACCACTAGAGGAATAACACCACAACATAAATCAAACCATTAAATATTACTCAACATTATGCAATTACTAGCAACTAGGCTTTCCCCATGTCCTCAAGAACCAAACGAACTACTCACAAGACATCATATAGATCATGATCAGAGGTGATATGAATAAGGGTAACAATCTGATCGTAAAGATAATTCACCGATAAAACTCTCAAGCATCAACTACAAGTGGTAATCAATACCCGGGATACGATTCCAATGAACTAATAACAAAACAATGACGATTGCTACAGCGGGATGAGATGGGACGGTGACGGTGATGATGGTGCTGATGATGGAGATGGTGTTGATGATGATCCCGATGATGCTTGGCGTGATGGCGATGACGATGGCGGCGATTCCCCCCTCCGGGAGGGAAATTCCCCGGCAGATTTCTCCCTGTCGGAGCTCTTCTTCTCTCTGTCTGGTTTCCGCCTCGTGGAGGCGGCGGAAAAATTCCTCTTCGATGCCCCCGACGTTTTTAGGTCAAGGGTCAATAATACGCCGAAGGGGAGACGGAGAGGGGCCACAGGGGCCAGGGGCGGGCCCCTGCCACGGCCAAGGGTGGGCCCGCGGGTGCAGGCCGCCCCTGCCCCTGGGAGCTCGCCTCCGTGCCCCCTTTCGGCTCCGTGACTAATTCTTCGTAATATTGACTTTCTTATTTTCCTGGAATTTTCTGAGCTTCCGACGTCTGGTATCTTGACAGGTACTTTTCCAGCTGATTTCTGTCTCCGGCAGATGCATCCCCAATAATTGCCAATCATGCAAAATAAGATAAAATAACATAAGTATTGCATCATAATATGAAATATATCAATGAATAAAGATGAATTATGATGTAAAATAGTGATGCAAAATGGACGTATCAACTCCCCCAAGCTTAGACTCCTCTTGTCCCCAAGCGAAAACTGAACTCGGTAAACATGACCACAGGTTTATAGAGTGAAGTGTCGATAAATAAAGAATATGAACATGAAGCATCAGTATTTACTCATCAAACACAAGTATATCTTAAACAGCAACCTTTCTCTCATAAAGCTTCTCGAAGACAAGTAATGTAACTACAACATGTTAAGGTGAAAGAAGACAGAAACTTATTAAGCAAAGACAAAACGAGACTCCGCTTAAGAAACAATTATACTTATCAGCCCATATTTCAAGAAAGATTCATTTAAATGCTTCAACCATCCGGTCATCTTCCCACGAGTTGCAAATCGTCAAAGCTATATCCTTATAAAAGAGTTAGAACTGACATAAGAAAAATGAATAACTATCATGAGACATAAAAGACATAATGTAGATATCATACTTGCTTAACATCAAAATTCAACACTGTGGGTTTGCTTGTAGAAGGTAGAGGAAGTGGGTGAACTGACTCAACAATAAGTAAAAGAGAGGCCCTTCGCAGAGGGAAGCAGGGATTAGTCATGTGCTAGAGCTTTTTGGTTTTTAAAACAGAAGTAAAATGATTTTGAGGTATGCATGCTTTCGTCAACGACTTCACAACAGAGAAGCTATCTAGTCCCTCATGACAAGCAAGGTTTTTAGACTTGTGAGAGCAGCTGGTTCTTAGAAGAGCGAGTACGCTCCTCTTTCTCCTTGGTTTCACCACTGTCCAATGTTTGGGCTGATTTCTCAGATTTGCATTGCGCGGAGGAGAATTGTGAGTTATATTTATATTTTGCTTAAGCTGCTCTCGGGTTGATTCAAGTGAAGACGTAATCCATCGACACCGGGTGAAAGGGGGGAAATGACCTTGCTCGTCACAAGTTATATCTAGCTCTCCACTGCTCCCTCATGAGCTTAAAAACAGAGGCACAAAAAGGAGTATTTTGAATTTTTAAAGGTAGCACATGACAAATTTACTTGGAATGGTAGGAAATACCATGCATAGGTAGATATGGTGGACTCAGCTGGCAAGAAAGTTTGGCTTTGGGGAATGGATGCACGAGTGAACCATACACTCAGTACAGGGCTTTAGGCTAGAAAGGCTTTACAGCAAACAAACAGTGTTGAGAGATGTAAATCAACTATGCTATCAAAAACAATATGTCAAACATGCAACATGAAGCTTATCATCACTGTCAGAAATAAATCTAATACAAAGGTGTATGAGCTGGAAGGTTCACAAGCATGTAAGACATACAAGATAGTGTATTTGCAATTAAATTCTTCTTCTCTACTCAAGCACCAAAGTAATTATTGCAATTTAAACAAAGCCATGCTTATCGATACCGAATAAACTTCTACTCATTCACCCAATGTCAAATCATTACTTACCACAAGATCAGCAGATGAGAGAGATTGCCATAATAAAATATAAAGTGCAGAAGAATAGAAGATACTTCTCATTTATATTCCATTATAGAAAACCACACACCAACGGATACAAAGGACTCACAAGGAGTGACAAGACACAATGCAAAACCATACTACAAGATAACTTCTCTACTCATGATACGACTCACAAGACTGCGAAAAATAAAAGACATAAGATAAAGATACCGGGGCACTCCCCCAAGCTTGGAACAAGCCAAGGGAGTGCCGTTACCCATAGTGCTCGAATTTATTCCCGCGGTGGAGATGGCGGCACCACAGCCAGAGGTATTAAGAAATACTGAAGACGTCGGCGAAGCTCCAGATTCTCTGCCTCTAGTATTGCAACTTCCGCTTTCAAGCAACGAAACTGCTCGCAGAACTGATCAGCCACTCTATGAGCTTCCGACAGCAATGGAGCAATATGGGGATCCTGTTGCTGCGGCACTGTCCCTGGAACATCATGAGAATAAGCATGTCGAGGGTTAATGGATCCCACAAAAGTGGTGTTGCCTGGCCTTGGATTCTCTGCCCTTCCTCCCGGTTGGTGTGATGCTGCCCTTCTCACTTCTTCCCGCATGTTGCGCTCCAGCTCCGCCTTCCTAGCGGCGATCTCCTCATCGGTCGCCCAGTTCATGAAGTCCCCTCGATTAATGTCTTGTTGGATCCGACGAAGGCGCCTTGCTGCGTAATCTTCCCTACTGGATCCGCAAGAAGACATCTAGATGGAGAGTTTCCGAGACCCTGGCAAGAGAAAACTCGAAACAAGAACACGACGAAAACACAGGATACGCTTCTCGAAAAAATAAGGGAAATATATAGCGAAAATTTTTGCAATAAAAGGAAGACGACGGGACTAGGAGGGGTCAGAGGCGGTATCCAGGGGCCAGGGCCGGGTCCCCACCGCGGCCTGGGGTGGGGCCACGGCAGAGGGCCGCCTCTGCCCCCTGGAGTCCGTCTCGTACTCCGTCCAGTCTCCGAATTTTCCTAATTTTCGAGAAATAAATAATATGAATTTTCTGGAATTTTCCGAGGCACTTTCCTTACCGAAACAGTTACCTATTCGTTTTCTGATTCTGGAGTCTTCCGGTATTTGGTCTCGATAAGTTCTTCCGGAGAGACCACTTGAATAACATCGGCATCTTTTTCCAAGGGATTACCGGAGATGTAGTGCTTAAGTCGCTGACCATTCACCACTTGAGGTTTGTCTCCGTCAAGATTATTAATCTTTATAGCTCCGGAGCGATAGACTTCCTCAATGATGAATGGTCCCTCCCATTTTGATAGCAATTTTCCTGCAAAAAATCTGAGACGAGACCTATACAAAAGCACTTTATCACCAACATTAAATTCTCTTTTCAAATTCTCTTATCATGCCATCTCTTTACTTTTTCCTTAAACAAACGAGCACTCTCATAAGCCTCATTCCTCCACTCATCCAAAGAATTCAATTTAAGCAGCCTAGTTTTACCGGCAAGATTAGGATCAGAATTAAGTTGTCTAACAGCCCAAAAAGCTTTATGTTCTAATTCAAGAGGCAAATGACATGCCTTCCCATAAACCATTTTATAAGGAGACATACCCATAGGATTTTTATAAGCAGTTCTATAGGCCCATAAAGCATCATTAAGTTTTTTAGACCAATTCTTCCTAGACTTGTTAACGGTCTTTTGCAAGATCAGTTTAATTTCTCTATTAGTTAATTCAACTTGCCCACTAGTTTGAGGATGATACGGAGAGGAGACTCTGTGATTAACATCGTACTTAGCTAAAACCTTTCTAAAAGCTCCATGAATAAAATGAGATCCTCCATCAGTCATAAGATATCTAGGCACACCAAACCTAGGAAAAATAACTTCTTTAAGCATTTTTAGGGAGGTCTTATGATCAGCACTTTTAGTTGGTATAGCTTCCACCCACTTAGTAACATAATCTACAGCAACAAGAATATGAGTATTACCATGAGAAGTGGGAAAAGGACCCATAAAGTCAAACCCCCAACAATCAAAAGGTTCAATAACAAGAGAATAATTCATAGGCATTTCATTACGTCTACTAATGTTACCGACCCTTTGACACTCATCACAAGATGAAACAAACTTTTTAGCATCCTTAAATAAAGTAGGCCAATAAAAACCTGATTGAAGAACCTTATGTGCAGTCCTTTCACCTGCGTGATGTCCTCCATAATCACTATTGTGGCACTTCCTCAATACCTCCTCCTGTTCATGCTCAGGAATACATCTCCTCAAGATTCCATCAGCTCCCTCCTTGTATAAATGTGGGTCATCCCAAAAGTAATGCCTCAAGTCATAGAAGAATTTCTTTTTCTGTTGATAAGTAAAACTTGGAGGCAAAAATTTCGAGACAATAAAATTAGCATAATCAGCATACCAAGGAGCATCATGAGAAGTTACCTTAACGACGGCAAGTTGTTCGTCAGGGAAACTATCATTTACAGGGATGGGATCATGAGGAATATTTTCCATTCTAGACAAATTATCAGCTACAGGATTTTCTGCACCTTTTCTATCAACAATATGCAAATCAAACTCTTGCAGCAAAAGCACCCATCTAATAAGTCTAGGCTTAGCATCTTTCTTCTCCATAAGGTACTTAATTGCAGCATGGTCAGTATGAATAGTTACTTTAGAGTCCACAATATATTGTCTAAATTTATCACAAGCAAAAACGACCGCTAAAAATTCCTTTTCAGTGGTTGCATAATTTTTCTGTGCACTATCCAAAGTTTTACTAGCATAATGAATTACATTCAACTTCTTATCAATTCTTTGGCCAAGGACAGCCCCTACAGCATAATCACTAGCATCACACATAATTTCAAAGGGTAAATTCCAATCAGGCGGTTGAACTATAGGAGCGGTGATTAAAGCCCTTTTTAGTACCTCGAAGGCTTCCTTACAATCTTCATCAAAAACATATGGAACATCTTTTTGAAGAAGATTAGTGAGGGGCCGCGACGTCTTAGAAAAATCTTTAATAAACCTCCTATAAAAACCAGCATGACCGAGGAAACTACGAATACCTTTGATGTCTCTTGGATAGGGCATCTTCTCAATTGCTTCAATTTTGGCTTTATCAACTTCAATCCCCCTTTCAGAAATTTTATGTCCAAGCACTATGCCTTCATTTACCATGAAATGACACTTCTCCCAATTGAGAACAAGATTGGTCTCCTCACATCTCTGCAAAACTTTGTTAAGATTATAGAGGCAATTGTCGAAAGAAGTTCCATAGACGGAGAAATCGTCCATGAAGACTTCCACAATTTCCTCACAAAAACCATGAAAAATAGCAGACATGCATCTTTGAAAAGTAGCAGGTGCATTACACAAACCAAAAGGCATACGTCTATAGGCATAAGTTCCATAAGGACAAGTAAAAGTAGTTTTTTCTTGATCTTCAAATTTAACAGCAATTTGAGAGAAACCAGAATAACCATCAAGAAAACAAAAGTGAGAATTCTTAGACAGTCTTTCAAGCATTTGATCAATAAAAGGCAAAGGATAATGATCTTTTCGAGTAGCCTTATTAAGTTTCCTATAATCAATGCACATTCTATACCCTACAACTGTTCTTTGAGGAATGAGTTCATTATTATCATTAGCAACAACAGTCATACCTCCTTTTTGGGAACACAATGAACAGGACTAACCCATCTACTATCAGCAATAGGATAGATTATACCTGCATCGAGAAGCTTGAGTATCTCATTTCTTACCACATCCTTCATCTTTGGATTCAATCTTCGTTGATGATCAACAACGGGCTTCGCATCAGGCTCAAGATTAATTGTATGTTGACAAATAGATGGAGAAATCCCTTGAAGATCATCAAGAGTATATCCCAATGCAGCTCGATGTTTCCTAAGGACCTCCAATAATCGCTCCTCCTCTTTCACTGAAAGGTTAGAATTGATAATAACAGGATATATTTTCTTCTCATCCAAATATGTATATTTGAGAGTGTCTGGGAGAGCTTTTAATTCAAAAACAGGATCTCCCTTTGGAGGTGTCTGGGTCCCCAGAGACTCCACAGGTAGATCATGCTTTAGAATAGCCGGCTGTCTAAAGAAGACTTCATCAATTTCCTCTCTTTCCTGCATAAACATATCATTCTCGTGCTCCTCCATATATTGCTGCAAAGGATCATTAGGAGGCACGGCAATAGAAGCAATTCTTTCAATAATAAGATCCTCATTAGGTAATTCTTTATCATAACGATGTCTAGCAAATTTGGAAAAATTAAATTCATACGGCTCTCCAGCGAATTGAACAGAGACCTTTTCTTTCTTAAAATCTATAACAACACTACAAGTATTTAAGAAAGGTCTACCAAATATGATAGGACAAAATTTATCTTTAACCGACCCCAAGACAAGGAAATCAGTTGGATATTTTACCTTACCACATAAGACTTCAACGTCTCTGACAATTCCCACCGGGTGGATGACATCTCTATTAGCCAATTTAATCTCCAAATCAATATCCTCAAGCTCACATGGCGCAATTTCGCGCATTATTTCTTGATAAAGTGTATAAGGAATAGCACTTGCACTTGCACCCATATCACATAATCCATAATAGCAATGATCACCTATCTTGACAGAGACAACAGGAGTACCAACAACTTTTGCACTTTTATCCTGTCTAACAATGTTAGTAGCAGCTTCACAAAAATAAATAGAACTTCCATCGACGTTCTCAGTTACAAGATCTTTAACCAAAGCTACTGGAGAGGCAATTTCAAGTTGTTCATCAGGTTCATAAGCTTTCCTTTCACTTTTATTAACCACACTAGCCACGATTGAGTGTTCTTTAATTTTTATAGGAAAGGGTGGTTTTTCAAAGTAAACAGCAGGTAAAACAGATTCAACTGTTTGAACAGGCACATCATCACTAGCAAGCACATCTGTTTTACAAACATCTTTAAATGGTTCATGATACTTATCCCACTTTTCTTTTGGAATATTAATATGGTCAGCAAAGGATTTACAAAGATCAACAACAATTTGAGAATCGAGCCCAAACTTAGTACTAAGCATATTAAAACGTTCAGTTTCCATGAAAGATTTAATGCAGTCATACTCATAATTTATACCTGATTCTTTACCTTTGTCGATCTCCCAATCTTCCGCATTGCGATAAATCCTTTCAATTAAATCCCATTTAGCATTAACTTCTTTGTTTGTAAAGGATCCAAGAGAAGAGGCATCAAGCATATCCTTATCATAGCGAGGCAGCCTCGCATAAAAATTGTTAACAATTATATCATTAGGAAGCTTATGATTGGGGCATTTAAGCATTAAAGATTTCAACCTCCCCCAAGCTTGAGCGATGCTTTCTCCTTCATGTGGCCAAAAGTTATAAATATAATTTCTATCTTGATGAATTTCATGAAGAGGATAAAATTTAGAATAAAAGAGAGACATAAGCTCTTTCCAATCCATCAAGTGAGAATTATCCAGAAGCATATACCAATCCATAGCTTTATCCTTTAGTGATATTGAGAATAATTTCCTCATGATTACCTCTTTTGACATACCTGCAATCTTAAATAGCTCACACAGATCTTTAATATAAAGCAAATGATAACCTGGATGGATGGTTCCATCCCCTGCATAACGGTTACTCATAACATGATCAATAATTCCCATGGGTATTTTAAATGGATCAATTTCAGAGAGCGAAGGACTCTTATCCACCACAGGTGTGGTGGCAGAGTCACTCCCAAACAGCATATTAAGTGAAGAGTGCTCCATAACGAAGCAAAGTAACAAGCAAAAATAAAAACAGCACTTACAATAAAAGAGTTCCTTACCAGTTCCACTTACCAATAGCGCTACACTCCCCGGCAACGGCGCCAGAAAAGAGTCTTGATGACCCACAAGTATAGGGGATCTATCGTAGTCCTTTCGATAAGTAAGAGTGTCGAACCCAACGAGGAGCAGAAGGTGTTGACAAGTAGTTTTCAGCAAGGTTTCACTGCAAGCACTAAAAGAGAAATGTTTTTGGATTTTTGATTTAAAGAACAAATGAAGAACAAGTAAATAAAAGAGTGCTACAATAATTGCAGCAAATAGCCCAATCCTTTTAAGCTCAAAGGATAGGCCGGTTGTGTTACTTATGAAGATTAAAACGTTCTCGAGGACACATGGGAGTTTCTGCCTAGCCAGTTTCATTGCACGCCGGTGATTAACCTTCAATGTTTTGATAAAGTGCTGTGTGGGTGGACCTATGCTAATGCACCGCCCTTACTTGGACAAATACATACTTGTGATTAAACCCCTTGCAAGCATCCGCAACTACAAGAAAGTAATTAAGATAAAAACCTAACCACAACCTTAAACTCCGAGACCCTACGCTCCCTAGTGCACTAGTTCACAAATTGGGGTTTAGGTTTCTGTCACTCCTGCAACCCTACCATAAGCAAACTAAATACACTATGCATTCCCCTAGGCCCTTTGAAAGGTGAAGTATCATGTAGTCGACGTTCACACGATACCACTAGAGGAATAACACCACAACATAAATCAAACCATTAAATATTACTCAACATTATGCAATTACTAGCAACTAGGCTTTCCCCATGTCCTCAAGAACCAAACGAACTACTCACAAGACATCATATAGATCATGATCAGAGGTGATATGAATAAGGGTAACAATCTGATCGTAAAGATAATTCACCGATAAAACTCTCAAGCATCAACTACAAGTAGTAATCAATACCCGGGATACGATTCCAATGAACTAATAACAAAACAATGACGATTGCTACAACAGGATGAGATGGGACGGTGACGGTGATGATGGTGCTGATGATGGAGATGGTGTTGATGATGATCCCGATGATGCTTGGCGTGATGGCGATGACGATGGCGGTGATTCCCCCCCCTCCGGGAGGGAAATTCCCCGGCAGATTTCTCCCTGCCGGAGCTCTTCTTCTCTCTGTCTGGTTTCCGCCTCGTGGAGGCGGCGGAAAAATTCCTCTTTGATGCCCCCGATGTTTTTAGGTCAAGGGTCAATAATACGCCGAAGGGGAGACGGAGAGGGGCCACAGGGGCCAGGGGCGGGTCCCTACCGCGGCCAAGGGTGGGCCCGCGGGTGCAGGCCGCCCCTGCCCCTGGGAGCTCGCCTCCGTGCCCCCTTTCGGCTCCGTGACTTATTCTTCGTAATATTGACTTTCTTATTTTCCTAGATTTTCTGAGCTTCCGACGTCTGGTATCTTGACAGGTACTTTTCCAGCTGATTTTTGGCTCCGGCAGATGCATCCCCAATAATTGCCAATCATGCAAAATAAGATAAAATAACATAAGTATTGCATCATAATATGAAATATATCAATGAATAAAGATGAATTATGATGTAAAATAGTGATGCAAAATGGACGTATCATCAATCAAAATAGTTGCATATATTTCTCTATGATTGAATCACCAACCCTAATATTTCTATGTGATCAAGTGTTTTTCTTCTGGTGTGTTCTGGATGAGAAGAAGGTGAAGCCCTTGGAAAAAACAAGCAAGGATGCAGGGGCATGGTAGAGTGAAGCAAAAGCAAGACACAATGGATATGCTTACTCCTTGTAGAACTGGTGTATGCTTCATTCATTTGGTGAGTAAAGAAGTACCCTTTCCTGATTAACCTCATGCCAATGAAATTTGAGGTTGTTCTCATATGGAGGTGTTGGTGTAGACATTGCTTAAAACAAATGGGCAAACGATATCACCCAATTTGATTAAATACTAAAGAAATTGAAAGTGGTATGGCCTGTAGTAGTTCTTTCTTCCCCCCTTGTATGAATGAATTAACATTCAAGTGTCTGATTATGTCATTTTATCTTTTTCATGGCATTTGGTTTCATACCCATTTTAGCACATTCACACACGGCTTGTCCTATCTATTGCTCCGTGGAAACATGCCAAAAGAAATGAAGCTTTACCCAATTGAATTTATCCGGGGCAGTGTTTTTTGAGAATTATTTTCGGTTGGTTGTAGACCGGAATAGAAGATTTTTTCTCTGAGTTGGCTTATAACTGATTGGCAAGTTATGTCTCTGTGGAAGCGCTTGCTAACTGATGAGATGAAAACAACTCGGCATCTCCCAGCATACTGGATTCACTTGTTAGCAGAAAATGTCAGTCATTGTGGCATCAAAGATGGACCGGATCAAAGCCGACAAGAAGCAGAAAGAAGGTTCAGTGGAGTTCTATAACATGTTTGTGTATCGTCACTGGAAAGGCGGGTAAAGAGCCCGTGCCGATGGCTAGCAGACAATCGCCATGACTAACACAAAATATGGGAAGACAAGTGGTTCTGTTCAGCAAATGTTCACAATTAAGATTTATACTATAATAAAGCGCTAAACATGTGGCCATCTTTTTTCGTCTTAAGAAGCTTGCAACAGAGGAAGACTACAGGGCATAGGATGATAACAACTCACACGATGAGATGTTAGAAAGAGGAAGATATATGTTTGTGTCCATGCTATTGAAAACTCATTCCGCACCTCTGTGTGATTGAATGACTTCCTTTGGTAATGTCGTCATTTTCATTGCTTTGTTGAAACGCATGGACATTCAAATGGGCACTTGAGGAGGAATGAAACAAGGAATACTGATATACTTTTGTTAACAAATTACCGCACCTTTTTAATAAAAACCGTTGCCAGTGTATCTTTTTCACTGCATTCATTCAAAATTCTTGTTTAAGATTATTGCACTTTTCAGAATCGATTCAGATGTAGGATAACTAAAATTGTTCTTGTTATTGACGAGCTTACATAATAAAAGTGCAGATAATTGTCTTCTCCAAGGATGGCTAAATGATGGGAAGTCGCTAGAGAAGGTGACGCATGATGGAGTGAAAGGTAAAAATGGACAGTGTTGGGAGGCTTCTCAGGGCATGTGACCTCGCGGCCGTTCGATCGAGTCTTTTGGCGCATCGCAGCCGTCCCTTTCTTTCACCGCGCGAGATAAAAAGCCGCAGCGCCCGCGGTGGAAAACCCTAGCCGCCACCCCGCTCCCGCGTCCCTTCCTATTCGCGTCATTTCGCCTCCTCTTCGCTACCCTCGCGCCGCCGCCGCGCTAGCGCTCTCTCTGTCAGGACCCCGATGGGTGCCTAATCGAAGAGGATCACAGGAATTGGATTTTGAGAGGAATCGATAGAAAAACTGGTAAATTGCAGGAATTAAATCTAAGATAAATTGTAGGAAATAATGCTAAAATTAGGGTTCATATTTCTTGGTTGATTCAACATGATACAAGTGGGCTTATATAGACCAAGCCAGCTACAAGGTGAGAACACATATGAAATACCTAAAGTACCCTCATCTACCAACATACTAGTCCATACCACACTACTAGTCCCTGACATTACTCCCCCCTGAAGCCATTGGTCACCAATGGAACAAGTTTCTACAGAAACTTTTATCGTTGACAATTATCCATTTTAGTTCAGTCACCATATCAAGGAGGCAAAAATGTAATGAAGATAATACCCAATTCCACAAGCAGAAGATAGTTCTGTGAAGATAGTGGGTTGTTTGCATTGCAATTCTGCTGGAAACCATTAGGTGATGTGCTAGTCCCTTTGGTAACCATGTCCTTCCTTCCTATGAATAGAAAATGAAGTAACAGAGCACTACCCACTTGATGTGGCTCTACAGTTGTGCCCAGCATCATGTCCATTAAGCTCATAATACCTGGATCCCATTCGAACTGAATTCCACGAGTTTCTTGTCTTGGTGGCACCTTACAGCAGATTTGTTGTGATACACAAGAGGGCACTCCAAGAATATCTCTGTTTAGTGTTGAACTAAGAAATTCATGTACTCCTGGATTCCATTGCAGCCTCAATTGTCTCCTACTATGCTGGATACCGAGCTGGGTAGACCTTGTGACAAGGGAATCAAAGGCCTTTGGGACAGAACAATGTCATGCCCTCTCACCATCTTGTTGCTGCAACTCACGAGTAAATTCCCACACATCTGAGATAATGTACAGACGAGCACTAGTTTGTTCAGTTTCTGGCGCAGTGCTGAAACCTTTGAGTTGTTCACTGGATGCATTCTCTGATGCATTGCCGAAACACTTGGCAAGCTGTTCACTTTCCTGTTGATGTTCATATTTCTGCTGCACAGGAATACTGACGAACACATCAACAATTTCAGTTGAGGAGCCATCTGTTTCATCACCATAGGTGTCGAACACTGGCTGAGGAGTAGCTCACGCTAAGGGATAAGTTTCTGGGAGCGCATAGTAGTGATGCTGAGTACCATCTGATAGGAGCACAATTTTGCGACTGAGATTGTGAAAATCATATTGTTGTGGCATTTCACCAAAATTCTGCTTACTGAGGCTGCTCACACATGAGCTCTGAATCAGATTTTGATGCCCATAACAATAGTCCAGAGCTGATCCCTGTGTTCGCTGCCCAGAGCTTGGTGTTGGCAATTTATCAAACACCTTTTGGGGCGACAGGAGCTGTATCAGTAACTCGTGAGGGCGATGAACTTGGAGTTGCTCTAGTCGATTGCTTGCCGATAGAAACTGCAAACTGTGAGACCATCGATGAGAGCTTCGTGAGCTGACCTTGGATAGTGTCAAAGGAAATCTGGTCAAATGCTTGCTGTCAATCAAGACTAGCCTGTATGTTGATGGACTCGCACGACTGCCGGAAGTGGGTGCCGTCCTTCGTCGGGACGCGCTCAGCTGCCACCGCTTGAACCGATGCAGCATCCTTCATGAAGAAGCGGTGGTCGAGGCTGGCATGGACCATGGGGAGCGTGCTGGAGTCCATCTGCTTGCAGAAAAGCTCCCCGTTGGGAGAGTTCATTTTGCCCTTGGTGAGAAAGTCGCTGCCTTGGCACCTAAAGTTAGGCGTCGAGGGGTGGAAGGTGTCGCCGCTCTTCTTGATCTGGGAGGTCGCGCCGCGGTCGGGGAACTTGAGAAGCAGCTCGATATCCTGCTGTGTCCTGGAGGCGGCACCAGTACAAAAACAGTTACCCGTGGCGCACCAAAATATGCTACCCGTGGCGCAGGGCCGTGCGCCACTAACTACCACGCCACGGGTAGCATTCTACCCGTGGCGCAGGGGCTCCCGTGCGCCACGAGTAAAAAAAATACTCGTGACGCACTCCCGACCCGCGCCACGGCTAGCTACCACCGAATACAAAAAAAAAATCCCGAACACCGCCGCCGGCGCACGGGGGGGCCTTCGGGCAGCAGGCCGCGGGCGCGCGCTGGGGGGGGGGGGGGGGGGCATCGTGCTCGTCTCCGTCTGCCGCGACGCATGGGGGGCTTCATCTTCCTAGGAGCTCCAGCTCTGACGTACGAGGACACGCGTGGGGGAGGGGCTTCGGCTGCCTTCGTCGGCCGTCGACCTCGTGTACGAGGACGAGCGCGTGGGGCGGACGCGGGCAGAGGAGCCGAGAGGAGGACAGCAGATGTTTCGGCGTTTCGACGGCGGCGTGCTGGCCCGGCAGCTCCGCGCCGACGGAGGTTTCGTCCTGCCCGAGCCCGCCACCTCAGTGCTGCTCGACGCAGCGCGTGGCCCGGCATCTCCGTTGATCGATCCGGAGGTGCAGGGGCCTCGATCTGCAACGATGCCTGTCATGGGGGGCTCCGATCTGCAGGCCCAGTTCGTCGCGGGGGGCGCAGGGACGCGACCGCGGGGGGGGGGGGGGGCTCGGTTGGTCGGGCGGGGCTTCGATCCTCCGCGTGCGGTGGGCGCAGGGGCTTCAACGTCGCGAGGATCCGCCGCGGTGGGCACAGGGACGCGGCCACGGGGGGCTTCGATCCAAGACTTGGTCGCGCACAGACGGCCTCGTCCCACGGATTGTGTGTTTCCTTCCACGCGTTACGAGCCGTCCGATGTCGCCCTACGACCGTTCGATGCAGAGGCACACGGATCGATCCAGTATGACGCCCAGCGGGATCCAGCTGGGAGCAGAGACAGCCATGGCGCAGGAAAGCTGAGGTGCGCAAGGAAAGCGAAGCCCAAAACTGTCCAAACGTATCCGTAGCGGATGAGAATAATGGTGCGCCACGGATATATCGTTACCCGTGGCGCACGAAAATGGTGGTGCGCCACGGGTAATAGTCCACCCATGGCGCACGATTTTTTGTGCGCCACGGCTATATACCCGTGGCGCACGGAAATGGTGGTGCACCACGGCTATTAAATCCACCTATAAGCCTTTTCCTACTAGTGCGGAGCTGTGGGACACAGCCTTGGAGGAGGAAAGGTTGGTGCTTGGGTTGGGGAAACTCGGGTCCAACGACGTGGAGGATGTGTGGCGCTGGGATTTGCAGCTCGCGCGATTTGGAGCGGCCGGGATGGTGTCCCGCCACTGCGGCGTTGGCCTGGAGAGGTTGGTGGGGAGAGGAGAACCGGGTACCTGGTCGGGACTGCCTAGGGGTGCGGTGGCCGGTCTCCCTGCAGGCGGCGGTGGGGAAAATTGCACAGAATCGTGAGTGGGGGTAGGGGAATTGGCCTGTGGGGTGGATGTTGGTGTGATGTGACTCGATTCTGGAGCTGGCGGTGGCCAATTTGGCTCAGCGTTGGTGGGGATTGGGGTTGCCGCGCTCGTCAGGCAAGGGGATGCGGCGGCGCAGGGGTAGGTGGAGGGGCCATACGCGGGGGCAGGGGTGAAGCCAGCAGCTGGCGTGCACGCGGAGGCGGGAGGCGGGTAGGACTAGGTGGCAGCGTAGGGGAATGGGGAGGTGTAGTAGCCGCCGGGGTAAGGAGGAGGTGGGTAGGTGGTGGAGGAGGGGAAGCTGTAGGGGCCGTACGCTGGGGCAGGAAAGGAGCCGGACGCGGGTGGTGGATAAGCGGCGGTGGCGGAGAATGGGTAGGCGTATGGCGTGCTGTAGAAGGGGGTAAAAGGCGCGGTCGCCATGGAATCAAATCGCGAGGTAGAAGAAGAATCCGTCGCGGGGGAAATTTTGGAATCGGTGAAGAGTGTCGGGTTAGGCGCAGGCGGCGGCAGTGGAGAGAATAAGGGAAAAGGGAATGGGTGGTAGCCATGGATTTGGGTGGGGATTGGGGAATTTCTTGCAGGTGGCAGCGGAAAAGGGGGGTGAGGCGGCGTGGAAGGAAAAAGGGGAGGGGCATGGCGCGGTCGCCATGGCTGCCAATCGAGGTCGATTTGCTGCGAATTGGATCGAGGAAGAGGAAGAAGAGGTCGCCGGTGCGACGGAATCGAAGACGAGGGAGGGAAGGGAGGGAGCACGCCCGTCGATCGAGCTCGCTCTGATACCAATTGTCAGGACCCGATGGGTGCCTGATCGAAGAGGATCACAGGAATTGGGATTTTGAGAGGAATCGATAGAAAAACTGGTAAATTGTATGAATTAAATCTAAGATAAATTGTACGAAATAAAGCTAAAATTAGGATTCATATTTCTTGGTTGATTCAACGCGATACAAGTGGGCTTATATACCAAGCCAGCTACAAGGTGAGCACACATATGAAATACCTAAAGTACCCTCATCTACCAACATACTAGTCCATACCACACTACTAGTCCATGACACGGGAAACTCGTGAGTGAGCCCGAGCTCACCTACACCCTCTTCTTTCAAAAAATTCGAAAAATAGTAAATCAAGTCAAAAAATTCTAAAATAAATTGGGGTCGTACTTATATTAGTTCTGCCCATTTCTGCAAAATCTTGGGCTCAAACGACATTTTATTTGAACTGTGCAAAAAAGACAAAATAAGGTGTCAGAAAATATGTGAATACACATTTTTGCAAATGCTGAGTTTGTCTTTTTTGCACAGTTCAAATAAAATGTCATTTGAGCCCGAGATTTTGCAGAAATGGGCAGAACTAATATACGTACGACTCCAATTTATTTTAGAATTTTTGGACTTGATTTACTATTTTTTGAATTTTTTTAAAAACCAGGAGCAGGTGAGCCCGGGCACCAAAAATCTGCACTCGACATGACACTCCCTATCTCTCTCTAGCATCAGCAGAAGGCGAGCCCGTGCGTGGTGGTGAGGCTGCACAAGGTGTTGGCACCGGAGCGCCGGACGACTGTGCGGGCGCTGGGGAAGAGGCTGGTGGAGATCTCCTTCCCGGGCTGCATCCTCCTCTGAGCCGCCATGGCTCCTCTACGCCGCTGCCGTCTTCGCCGCTCCCGCCGCCGACTCGGTAGCTGCCAGTTCCAGCGCCGTTCCCGTCGTAACGCCGTCCACGCCGGATCTGTGCCGGCCTGGAGCGATGGCGCCGCGAGGACCCGACGCTGGTTGAGGTAGGCTGCGGTAGGATCCTCCCCCCTTCTCCCCATTTTTTCTATGTTTATGCTGTTCTTCGATTTGACCATGTGAGGCTGCGCCACCGCAGCGCCGTCGCCTTCCTCGCCTCCTCGCCTCTTGGCGCACATGGATGTGAAGACCGACGTGGAGGAGAGGCAGGGAGGAGAACGCCATCGTCCTCGCCCCTTGGCGCTCGGGCCGCAGAGCTGTTTAGGCCGCCACCGCCGCCGCGATCCTCGCACTCAGCGTGTGGGCCTCCGCCTCCCCTGCGTCTTCGCCCGCACAGGGAGGAGGCACAGCTATGGTGCAGCCTCTGAGGAGCAGTGCTCAGGGCCGGTTCGTCGGATAGGACGACGGCCAACACCTCAACTGCGTGGTCTTCTCCCATGGCTACCGGGTGAGATTCTTTATTCTATCTTTTCCTCTTCCTCCTCCTCCTCCTCCTCATCTTTCTCTCTCACACAGCGCCACCAGCAGGAACACCTCCCTCCATCTTTTGATTTAATACCTTTTGATTTAATACCCAGAATCTTTCATCTTTATTTGTCCAGCTTATTTATGCCTGCAAGTTGTTTGATGAAAGTGCAAGTGGGCTGCAGTAGAATATTAGTCTATGTAATGTTCATTCTACTGAATAGTTTCTTTTCTGAAATTTAGCTACAACCAAGACAATATATTCAACTTTTGTGTGGTAGCATTTCTCAATGTTGTGATTTTTTTGTACAGATTCATCCAAGAGATAGACGAGGTCATCAAGCTGGGGAGAGGCGTTGCCGATTCACCATGCGCTTGCTGCTCGAGAAGGCACAGGAGGGTGTGGTAAGTTAAGTGTTGGTGTTGCTGTTGCGTCCATGGGAGTTAAAGTGGTCAACGACAAGGCGTCTCGCTGCATCCTCTCTAGCCACGGTAAGCTCATTCCGTTTGGCTCAAATTTGTCTACTCAGTTTTTTCTACTACGTACTAACCTGAAATATCTAGGGAAGGTTGGCTCAATTTGTCTACTCCGTTTTTTCTACTACGTACTAACCTGAAATATATAGGGAAGGTTACCAGTTGATGAACTTATTTTATTTGTACCCAGTTCAGAGACATTATAATCCAATTTGTTTTGAGGGATGCATATATTATTTAGAGTAACATAAAAACATCAATTAGTTGTAATATTGCAAGGGGTGATGCCATTTCTAATTTTTCAGGTGATTCCCAATTTCAGGTAATATTGCAAATTGATGTGGATGCACAACTCTTAGTAGGAACAATTGCATCCCTTCATTGGTGTGTTCTGGTCTCTCCCAAGGTCTCGGCGATACTGATCATCAGCATTTCAGCATGATAATGTGATTGTGAGACATACAGTGTAGTATGCGGTTACTGTTTTGTGTCACATGAATGAAATTGGTGAGCTAGGCGAGCTGCTTATTTCTTTTATATTATTACTTCTTGCATGATTTAGACATGAATCATAGTAAACAATATTTGGCATGGGTGGCTGCCATACAAATATTGTATCCATGCTTAGGATCTTATCGTGTGTATCATTTCCATTTTTCTGTTCTCTTTTTTTTTCATACATTTTCTATCTTTTGGTTGAGCAGCGCTAAAGAATCAGTACCGTGGCGGTGCGTGGAGTTCCAACATGAGCAGACCTCCCCGTCTGTGATGCACCACGACTTGAAGCACAGCTGCACACTCTATAAGCCATCGACTATGAAGGTGTGAAGTTCAGATGCACATTGGTACATACCATGGACTGAAAGGTGTGATGCTTGCTACTTCTCTTTAAGATAGAGATGGATATTTGAGTTTCTTACTTTAGGTAGATGTTGTGATGCTATTAACGCGCAGGGATCTGCCTGACTTTGATTTCAAAGCGAGGTGATTTATAATGCTTGCATGCTTACCTCTCCCTCCCTTAACTATGCTTAAATTTGTTGCTTTTCTTTGTCGGCTCTGCTATATAAAATTCATGCTAGCACACATAAAAAAGCATATGGGTTGCTTACTTTTGGGCAATTATATTGTAGGGGATGGAGTATAGCAGCCATTATAGTTGCTCAGTTCATGATCTGACAGAGCATGGTGAACAACAGCCATAGAACATTAGTATAAATTAATCGATCTCCTCTATTGGTCTCCTCCTTTGTACATGTCATGTGGTTAATGAATCACATAATGAAATTGTTGTACTTCATGGTCTTTGTTGCAGATAAAAAGTGCACAGATGGAGTCACTAGCGGTGGTTATTGGACGATGGGCTGAGAACCGACTAGAGTAATGCTTCTTCATGGTATAATGCACATCTCACATCCAACTATGCTATTCAAAGATCAGCCGTTTGTGTATGGTTCTATCTTTGTGATGTAGAAACATGATTATAGTCCTAAGACACGGGTCTTGCAATCTTGGTAATGATGGCTGTGATCTTCGTGTTTGTTTTACCCACTAATGTTCAGTTTGCTAATTGGTAGCTTTGTTTAGTGCTACTGTATACTCACTTTCGCTAGAAAGATCACCATTTCCGAACTAAAAGATTAGTGCGGTTTAACTTCCGTGCTTTTTAAGTAAACTCACTTTCTTAAGAGTTTCTCTTGTATGTGTGCAGCGTCTAGATCATTGCATGTATGTAGTGTTTTTTCTTATAGGTACATACCGTTCGGGGTTAAAGGGTAGGTTAACCAAATGCATGTAGTCATATTTATCTTTTTTTGTATGGCTTAACTAGGTCATTGAAATAACAAATAACACTTGAAGTAATGGTCTTATCAGATAGCTCGCAATCTTGCTGTGTGAAATGGTAGGATGTTTGTTCTAACGAGTAAATCATAGACTCGGTGCCCTTTAAAAGAGAACATATGTTGGGCTAACGAGTAAACAGCGGTGTCTTTAACTATTTTGTTTTCTAGAGAAAATCACACAATTGATTTTCTTACCAGTTGAACTATAGGTCAGCATTTATTCCTTTTCTTATCGTTTCTTGCTTATCTAGATCCTCGACCTGCAGAGTGACGTGACTGAACTGTTTGGCGGCCTAGCCTTTACACCTACAGAGTGATCGTACACCTGTAAGTTTCCAATAATTAATGGTGATTTATGATCGATGCCTCGATGTTGCGGCTTCCAGTGGCAACTTCTCTCCAAGCCCTCCATGCTTCTCCTAACCTCCTCCCATGATCTTAATAGAAGAGAGTCAAATGTGTCGTTCTATATCATGTTCACCAGTTCAAATGCAGTTCAAGTGCTCTGAAGGTGAGACAATGCAAATGCTGCCTCATTTGTTCTTCATTGTCATTTGTAAAAATACTTTGATAAACGATATATTAGTATTTCTTGCAACAATGCAGTTCACTTATTTAATTTTCATCTACTTCCATTTCAGTTGGTTCTTTATGCCTCGACAATGAATCAAAACACCCATTTGATTTGATTATAAGGTATGTACATTTATGTGTTAATTCTAGCCATGATCTGCTTCAGTGCTAAATTTTGCTTTTCTTATTAACTCTGTGTGTTCCGCAGTTTCTCTTTCAAGAAATACAACATGGTCCCATAATTCTGTTTCTGAAGGATACAAAGCATATGCGGGAATAATGATTCCTATTATTATCTGAAGAGCAAGCTTGAACATTTCTCGGCAGTTTTTTTTAGTTGGTTTTCATATGCAGCCTGACAATCGCAAAGAGAAGGTATTATTTCTAAAGTTTAGCTGTTGTATAATCTTGTTGGTTTGTTGCCTGCTAGAATATGGGATTATCCTAATTATGCTTTACCCATCTGTCATGGCACTACTGTGAATTTTTAATATGGCATTGGGTCGTTATAAATTGATCATATATTTGAGTATTTCCTTTTGTTGAGTTGGCATTTATTATTTTCCTCAAGTAGAAATCCCCTCAATACAGAAAAAATATTGGCTAGAATGAAACATATAGGTTGTACTGCCTACATGTTTGATTCAGCTGACCTTTGAGAAAGTGCTAGCCTATTTGACATAGTAAGCCCATAGATTAAGGTTTTATAATTGTATTAATACTTCTGCCCTTATTTTGCGAAGGTAGGCTCTGCTCTCTTATGTGATTGTCCATTTGGTTCATTCCTCTGGAAATGACCGAGTGGGTTACCTATCTTAAGCCTACATGTAGTCTATTCTTTTAGATATATACTTCACTCTCATCAAATAAAACAAGACCCGATGATCTATATTTTACTTACAGTACAACATCACGTTTTCTTTCCTTCTCTTTACAAGAATATATTTCTATATAGAGAATCTGTTCATGCTATTTGCTATCTGCCCTATATTTATCCTTTGATCAAAAACAGAATTTTTTGGGTCAACCATTCACGTAAGAAATCTCAAGAGGCTGACGTAAAAACTTGATAAAAGGCAAGATTACAACTTAGTAAAGCTAAGAAATTTGGCTCCACGCTGCACCATGTGGTTATAAAATTGTTTTACGTAGATGTAGAAACTATTTGCATCGTCTCATGCAACAACACAAGATGTACCGGCAAAACCTATTTTGTAAAAATCACACAATGTAATAAGTAGCATCTTTTAATCATGCCACATAAAGAACAACTACAGGTATTACAGACATGGTTCTTGGTTCAATATTCCCATAAAAACATCCAAAAGATAACAACTACAGGTATTCCCAATCAGATCTACAACATTTCACATACACACTGAGATGTGTATTGTCGGAAATACATACAGTTTCTGCTATATTCTGTACAATTTTAGTGGAGAACAGGCAATGCATCCTGGTTTCTTCCCAATTGTCATCATTTCCAATGTAAATATTTGTCAGGCATAGTGGAGAACAGGCTATGCATTTATCCTCTTGATGGTAAGTAATTTACTTTTGGTACCTAAAACAGCAGAGAGCAGAAAAATACTCGGTAAGAAGCATCCAAAGAAGGGTTGACAACGTAATGAGTATACGAAGGGAGAAAAATAGGAAGGAAGCATGCAATCCTGCTATTATATCACTACCTTTTCGTGAAACCCCATCTTTAGAACAACCTGATGTTCGGCTGTGAAACTCATGTTCTCATTCTAGAGAATACTGCTTCTATTACAGTATGACAAGAAACATGAAAAACTAATCTTCCATCGACACCGGAACCAAAGCAATAAATGTTGTTACTACTACACCTTGGTATTAGTAATACTAAATTTGTTACCATGGGGTCCTGGTAACTGGAAAATGGTACTAGTTAACTCAAATTATTTTGCTATAATCTAATAAATTAGGTGCGAGGATGAGCCGTCTGACTGCCTTAGAAAACTTAAGCAGTTAGCAGTGGCTGAATACAGGTACTAACACAAGTTATAACACGGGTAAATGGAACAAATAGAGAAGGCAAGAAAACTGAATGGTTGAATTCAAAGGAGGTGGACAATTCCAAATACATGTAAATTGTCTCAACTGTGCTCTAATACCATCACTATCTCCATACTGCTACTGCATAATAGTGTTACAATCAGCACCCGGACGCACTATTTGGAGACAAGAAATAGAATATGAACCAGAAGATCGAGTACTATCTAGTAGAGTTAGAAATTTAGCAAATAGGATTAATAGATTAGAAGCAGAGCTAGAGAAATTAAAAGATAAGTTAGAAAATAATAGTGGTAATATAGAAAAAGAAGATAATACTATCACAAACACTAAATTAAAGGATCAAATGATAACAGTAATGGAGCAAAAGGGTGATAGGATGATTCAGCTCAAAGATGCAATAACTAATTTCGGAAACAAATACATAGTACGTTTGCTATTTAAGGAAATACTAGGAATAAGAATCCCAGTTAAAATAATATTGAAGCCAAATATTTCCTATAAAATATTAGAATTACTAGACACAGATTGCACAAAGAACATTATTCATGATAAATACTTCGTAAGATGTTCTGAAATAGTAAAAACAATAAATGATAAGAAATCTGAAGTATCCACAGACATGTCAGGAATAAAGAAAAAATACACAATCAACTGGCATATAACATTGAATCATACATAAATGGCACAAAATAAATAATAGATGAAATCACAATCAGAGACCTGTCAGTAATAAATGATGACATGATACTAGGATTGCGATTCTTACAACAGTCCTTACAAACCACTATTATACATGAAGAAGGGGTAACATTCATCCCATTCCAAGATAATGCCCATACATATCTGAGGTACGAAAACAAAGAAAAACTTTACAAAATGTTGAAATATCTAATATAGAAGATGAGGACAGTACTAGTGCAAGCCCTCTTAAAACATGCAAGGAAGAAGAACCTAGTGACACCATAGAAGAATATCACATAGAAAATACATGCACGGAGTGTATAGGGTTATAATCATTCCCACCAAATTGGTATAGAGACATAAAATCCAAACAAGATATAGATAAGATTGTGCAAAGACTGGAAGACATATAAATAATTGGGGAAATACCAATGAAGCATTGGAATAAGAATGCCATAGTCTGTAAAATAAATATCATAAATCCTGATTATACAATCAAGTCAGGACCAATAGAAGCTACTCCCAAAGATATAGAAGAGTTTAAAATGCATATAGAAGAACTATTAAAATTAAAGGCAATTAGAAAAAGTAGAAGTCCTCATCGATCAACGACATTTATAGTTACAAACCATGCTGAAGAAGTTAGAGGGAAGTCCAGAATGGTTATTAATTACAAAAGACTTAACGATAATACCGTAGATGATGCATACAATATACCCAATAAGCAAGAATGGATAAATAGGATACAAGGAAGCAAATATTTCTCTAAGTTTGACCTAAAAGCTGGATTTTGGTAGGTAAAAATAGCCGAAGAATCTATTCCTTGGACAGCCTTTACATGTCCTCAAGGTCATTATGAATGGCTACTGATGCCATTAGGGTTAAAAAATGCGCCTGCATTATTTCAAAGAAAGATGTAAAATATATTTAATGAGAATCAAGCATTTATATTAGTCTATGTAGATGACTTACTAGTATTTTCAAAATCGTACAAGGAGCATATCTCTCACCTTGAAGTTTTCTTTAGAAAAGTAGAACAAAATGGATTAATATTATCTAAAAAGAAAATGGAAATTTGCAAAGAGAAAATCAATTTCCTTGGGCATGAAATAGGAGAAGGAAAAATATATCTGCAAGAACATATTGCTAAGAAAATATTACAATTTCCTGATACTATGAATGCTAAAAAGGTCCTACAACAATTCTTAGGGATTGTAAACTATGCAAAAAATTATATAGATAACCTAGCAAAGCTTGCCGGACCTCTATATGCTAAGTTAAGAAAGAATGGTCAGAAATATTTTAATTTTGAAGACATAAAATTAGTCAAGGCCATAAAAGAAAAGGTTAAAAATTTGAAACCCTTAGAATTACCCTTAGAAGATAATTACCTTATAATCAAAACTGATGCATCTAAGGTAGGATGGGGTGCCATCTTAAAACAAAAACCGAATAAATACTCCGCAAAGTCAGAAGAGAAAATACGCAGATATGCCTCGGGAAGTTATAAATTAAAAACAGTGAATAATATCGATAGAGAAATCCTTGCGGTAGTCCATGCAATAAATGCATTTAGACTGTATTTAGGATTTAAAGAATTTATAGTACGAACCGATTGTGAAGCAATATGTAAATACTACAATCGAATAAATAGTAAGAAAAGTTCTACTAGAAGATGGGTTTTATTTGAAGATATTATAACTGGAAATGGATATAAAGTTATTTTTGAACATATTAAAGGAAAGGATAATTCTTTACCTGATATATTCTCTCGTTCATCTATTTTACAGAAATGAAGCGTGGACTACTCACCAGTGGAGGGGAAGTTTACACTTTTGGAACCGAAAATACATTAAGAATTTTCCCCCAGAATACATTCAACTTTAAGCTTAAGGGCCATATTACTCTTGACAATATCCAACAGTGCATTCTTGATAACTTTTGGTATCAATATAACAATAAAAGGGAAGACAAATGATATATGTTATCCATTCTAAATAGTCTTTCAGAATACTTCAACGCAATGAATAAGACTTTGCCAAAGTCAGCAAAAATTGAGGTACAAGAAACCAAGTCATTATATGTGTTATTTGATGGAAATAGGCCTGGAATATATATAACTTGGGCTATTTTTTTCTCCTATTATATCTCTTGTAAATTTCAATGCTTCACTGTTATCGAGATATTTTTTGAATGTTATATCTTCTTTCTTCTTTCTTGCTGTCAGTTTTTCTGCTATTATTTCTTGTACCTGAATTTCCATCAAATAACACATATAATGACTTGGTTTCTTGTACCTGAATTTTTGTTGACTTTGGCAAAGTCTTATTCATTGCGTTGAAGTATTCTGAAAGACTATTTAGAATGGATAACATATATCCTTTGTCTTCCCTTTATTGTTATATTGATACCAAAAGTTATCAAGAATGCATTGTTGGATATTGTCAAGAGTAATATGGCCCTTAGGCTTAAAGTTGAATGTATTCTGGGGGAAAATTCTTAATGTATTCTCGGTTCCAAAAGTGTAAACTTCCCCTCCACTGGGGAGCAGTCCACGCTTCATTTCTGTAAAATAGATGAACGAGAGAATATATCAGGTAAAGAATTATCCTTTCCTTTAATATGTTCAAAAATAACTTTATATCCATTTCTAGTTATAATATCTTCAAATAAAACCCATCTTCTAATAGAACTTTTCTTACTATTTATTTGATTGTAGTATTTACATATTGCTTCACAATCGGTTCATACTATAAATTCTTTAAATCCTAAATACAGTCTAAATGCATTTATTGCATGGACTACCGCAAGGATTTCTCTATCGATATTATTCACTGTTTTTAATTTATAGCTTCCCGAGGCATATCTGTGTATTTTCTCTTCTGACTTTGCGGAGTATTTATTCGGTTTTTGTTTTAAGATGGCACCCCATCCTATCTTAGATGCATTAGTTTCGATTATAAGGTAATTATCTTCTAAGGGTAATTCTAAGGGTTTCAAATTTTTAACCTTTTCTTTTATGGCCTTGACTAATTTTATATCTTCAGAATTAAAATATTTCTGACCATTCTTTCTTAACTTAGCATATAGAGGTCCGGCAAGCTTTGCTAGGTTATCTATATAATTTCTTGCATAGTTTACAATCTCTAAGAATTGTTGTAGGACCTTTTTAACATTCATAGCATCAGGAAATTGTAATATTTTCTTAGCAATATGTTCTTGCAGATATATTTTTCCTTCTCCTATTTCATGCCCAAGGAAATTGATTTTCTCTTTGCAAATTTCCATTTTCTTTTTAGATAATATTAATCCATTTTGTTCTACTTTTCTAAAGAAAACTTCAAGGTGAGAGATATGCTCCTTGTACGATTTTGAAAATACTAGTAAGTCATCTACATAGACTAATATAAATGCTTGATTCTCATTAAATATATTTTGCATCTTTCTTTGAAATAATGCAGGTGCATTTTTTAACCCTAATGGCATCAGTAGCCATTCATAATGACCTTGAGGACAGGTAAAGGCTGTCCAAGGAATAGATTCTTCGGCCATTTTTACCTGCCAAAATCCAGCTTTTAGGTCAAACTTAGAGAAATATTTGCTTCCTTGTATCCTATTTATCCATTCTTGCTTATTGGGTATATTGTATGCATCATCTACGGTATTATCGTTAAGTCTTTTGTAATTAATAACCATTCTGGACTTCCCTCTAACTTCTTCAGCATGGTTTGTAACTATAAATGTCGTTGATCGATGAGGACTTCTACTTTTTCTAATTGCCTTTAATTTTAATAATTCTTCTATATGCATTTTAAACTCTTCTATATCTTTGGGAGTAGCTTCTATTGGTCCTGACTTGATTGTATAATCAGGATTTATGATATTTATTTTGCAGACTATGGCATTCTTATTCCAATGCTTCATTGGTATTTCCCCAATTATTTGTATGTCTTTCAATCTTTGCACAGTCTTATCTATATCTTGTTTGGATTTTATGTCTCTATACCAATTTGGTGGGAATGATTATAACCCTATACACTCCGTGCATGTATTTTCTATGTGATATTCTTCTATGGTGTCACTAGGTTCTTCTTCCTTGCATGTTTCAAGAGGGCTTGCACTAGTACTGTCCTCATCTTCTATATTAGATATTTCAACATTTTGTAAAGTTTTTCTTTGTTTTCGTACGTCAGATATGTATGGGCATTATCTTGGAATGGGATGAATGTTACCCCTTCTTCATGTATAATAGTGGTTTGTAAGGACTATTGTAAGAATCGCAATCCTAGTATCATGTCATCATTTTTACTGACAGGTCTCTGATTGTGATTTCATCTATTATAAATTTTGTGCCATTTATGTATGATTCAATGTTATATGCTAGTTGATTGTGTATTTTCTTTATTCCTGACATGTATGTGGATACTTCAGCTTTGTTATCATTTATAGGTTTTACTATTTCAGGACATCTTACGAAGTATTTATCATGATTAATGTTCTTTGTGCAACCCGTGTCTAGTAATGCTAATATTTTATAGGAAATATTTGGCTTCAATATTATTTTAACTGGGATTCTTATTCCTAGTACTTCCTTAAATGGCAAACGTACTATGTATTTGTTTCCGAAACTAGTTATTGCATCTTTGAGCTGAATCATCCTATTACCCTTTTGCTCCCTTACTGTTATCATTTGATCCTTTAATTCAGTGTTTGTGATAGTATTATCTTCTATTTCTATATTACCACTATTATTTTCTAACTTATCTTTTAATTTCTCTAGCTCTGCTTCTAATCTATTAATCCTATTTTCTAAATTTCTAACTCTACTAGATAGTACTTGATCTTCTGGTTCATATTCTATTTCTTGTCTCCAACCTTGATTCTTCGCTTTTAAACAAGATGCACAAGCTTGTCTTGAACATATGCTACAAGTAAACCTATTTTCTTGACTTGGATAGTATATGCAAAACACACATTTTATATTGTAGTCACCTTTACCTCTAACCCAATCATGTTGACATTCTACTTGATTCATCATTTCAATTTTTAAACCTGCTAGTTCGTCTATTAAGTCTATCTCATCTTCACTTGATTCATCTTCTAGCGTCTCATTTTCTACTTCATCTGTTTCTATGATTGAATATATTGACTCATCATCTTTAATTTCATCATCGCATACTAAAATATTCTCATTAACACTATCTATAATTAACACCCTCTCTTGCTCTTCAACTTTACTAGAGTATCTTTTCTGGTCTTTATTAGGACAAGTTTTACTTAGGTGGTCAGGTGAGTTGCATATGAAGCACCTACACGTATTATCATAAGTCTTCCTGGGAGTATACCTTCTTACATTTCTCTTATGTAAGAACGGAGCTCTATTGTCTGATCTTCTTAAGAAATATCTTCTTTTTGTCCTAAAATTTCTGTTATCCCTTCGTTGAGGTTTATAATATCTTTTACTCTTATGACGTTCTTCTCCATAAGATAATGGTATTTGAACAATGTTATTACAAAAATTATAGTCTGATTTCTTCATAGATCTTTGAGCTTGAATGCTTGTACATACCTTTCTTAGTTGTTTGAAAACAAATGTTATGGCTTGGGATATATTTATAACGGATCCTTCTGTCTCTTTCTTATATTCGTCAAATATTATAGACCCTAAAGGGTCAGGCAATTTATTAAAATATCTTTCAACTACTCCTCTGTTATAACCTTGCTTTGCGGTGGTAGCATTATATAAATAATGCTGAGAAAACTCTTTTATACCTTTCCAATTTGTTAATGTTAATTTTTCTATCTCTTTCAACCGTTCATTTTGTAATGCAGTAAATCCCAATTCTGGATCTTCTGCTATAATTATGCTTTATATAATATTAGCAAAGTTATTTGGGTTACTTCCAGCCCTTTTCAATTCTTCATAATTACCAGGGTAGGTTTCTACCCATTGTTCCCATAGAACCTTTGCAGATTCTCCTAAAAATGTTTCAAGATAAGTTAACATATCCTCTACCTTCGTGCCTATATTATGCTGGTTTTGAATATATTTTTGCACTATTAACCCTTTCCATATGCTAATTATATTTGGCCAATCTATCGGGTCATGGGCTGCTAAATTTAATATTGCACCATCATTCCTAGTATTTTGAAATTGTACTGACTTTTCAAAGTTTCTTCTTTTGGTACCCATATATTTATATTGTCCAGGAATATAAGATGGTTGGAAATCATTTTTTTCTGGAGGCCAATTTCCGGCTGACCTAGTTGGTCTTTCTCTTTCACCTTCTCTTTTTACCGAAGTTTCACCATATGTACTTATTTTTCTTTTACTATTTTCTGCTTCCATAGCTTCCATCGCATTTTCTAAATTATGTACTCCTATGTCATCGAGTGAATCTATAAAGTCATTATATTGTTCTGCATTATCATAATTTTCTTCTTCATACAATATTTCTTTCATTAATTCATCATCTTCTTCTTCGTAATTTTCTGTTAGAATTTTGTTATTTATATCCCATTGCTCTTCTTCACTTATGGCTTTATTATTATGGTCAGTATTAATACTCTTGTTATCTTTTTCTTCTTTTACTATATTGGTACTTAGCAAATTTGAACTGCTGGTGGCTAACTTTTTCTCATTTTTTAATTTGTTTAATCTAGCCATTTCTCTAATGAAAAACAATTTTCTTTCTCATCTTTGGCCACTCTGTAGTCGTTAGAGTTTTTATATTCCTCATCTATATGCTTTAATTTTATCTCACAATGCTTAACTTCATCTTCTAAATTTACCTTCTCCATGCACTCGAACATTCCCTTATCCTTACTATCATTGAACTCAAAATCTGGCATGAGAGATTCTTCTTCCTCTATAGCTGTAGATTTATAATTTGTAAATCTAATGCTACTACTTCCTTCGCAGTTTTGGTAACTAATATAACTATTAGGCTGCTTTAATTGTTTCTTTTCTATAAGTTCACTTATATTCCATTCTTCTCCCGCTCTTTCTTCAGAACTAATTTTTAGAGGACTCATAAATTTTATTCCTTTAGACTGCATACTTTCAATGACATCGTCTACATTTACTCGATATCTAGAATTACTTTGATTAGATAACCTTCCTATAAATTCTATGCTTATTAACAGATTTGTTTCTTTAAAATCTACATATCCTTTAGTCTGAAATCCAAAGCTCATTTTTTCAATAAATTCTTTTACAGGCATCATTAGGTCTGGGGCTATATAGGTTATTAACATATTTTCATTCATGTCTCCTTCCATGAATCCTAATGCCGCTTTATCTACTGATTCCCATCTTTTGTCTAATAATGTTATTAAAACTTTTGCTCCCAATTTCTTTCTTGTCATACCTTTAACGCCTATGACATACATGCCTTGATGAATGTATTTATACCCACGGTATTTAAGTTCATTCTCAATATTCTTGCTCACAATTCTTAATTCTACAGGGTGTGTTAACACACTTAATTCTACTTCTCTAGATATTCTGTATAACCCAGTCCTTCTTTCAAATATACCCATATGATAAACTTGCTGAGGCTTAATTTTTCTCAGCGTATCTTTTTGATATCTTTCCATGTCTCTTTGCATGTCTATTACTTCTTCTAAACTATCGACATGGCATTCTATGCCTTATTGTTAGTGGCTTAGAATCTTCTCTTATTAATTGGAGGCTTCTGTCTCTTCTAGTTTTAGATATGACCATTTTTCTGAATTAATATCTCTTGATGATGATAATATTCCGGATGAGGCTAGCACAATTTCTTTGCTGCTTTGTAAACTTTTTAGTTTTTCTAAAATCTGGATTAACAACTGCAATATTGTGTTATTCTGCCTTTTTATAATTTTGGAATCTTTTTTTGGTGAGTCTTGATTAGAGAATCCTACAGAAGGTACTAAGTATTTTTCTACCTCTTTTAATGCTTGGTTATATTCGTTCATGCAACTATGAGAGGATCAAAGATTTCACCTCTTGCACTAGCAATTTTATTTCAAGTAAATCTTGCCTCGTTTCTGGCCTTGAAGATGATTCTTTGCTTTTGTTCAGGTTATGGTTTATATGTTTTCCTATGGATAAGACTTCTTCATTAATATAATCGTTATTCTTACAAATGGTATTTTGTCTTAACTTTGCTTCTTCTCTTTTATGCAAAGCTAGATCAAGTTTACTATTTAACCCAGAGAACCTTTCTACTAGTTTTTTATATTCTTGAAATAAATTTGCAAATTTTTGATCTAAAATGTCTTGCCTCTTTCCCCAAGATATCAAGAGATTAAATATTAGATGTACTACTAAATTTAACTGACTATTAGTAGTATGCCAAGTATGTTCTTCTGAGGAATTTATTCTGCACCTTATGTCAATGTTTTTATTGATTTTCCTGTATTCACTTCCAAATTTAAATATTTTAATTTTTCAATGATTGAACGTCCAAACCTTGCTCTGATACCAACTATATACAGTAATTATCAGGGCTTAACGCGTACGGCAGATTCGAAATTCGAATTTTACTATTCACTTTTACTATTTGCTTTTACTATTTACTTTGACTATTCACTTTTACTGTCCACGACAGTAGTTAATTTTACTGTTCACAACAGTATTTAATTTTACTATTTTCTTGCAGGATCTTCTCTGGCTGGCGAGGCCAACGGCTACAAACGGTGTTCGCAGAGATGTAAAAATTCTACTCAGTACTCGCCGTATACTTAACTATATTGTTTCAGAAGTAGCTAAGTTTCTTTTCCATGGATGTTTCTTAGACAGGTTTATATGGGGCATTTTCTTATCGTCTTCCCAGGCAGTTCCACCCGAAGGGAACACTTCTCTACGGCTACCAGGTTCTCATTTCAACGCCACACGGCTTAACAGAGAACTACACGCAGAGGTTTCTCCTATAGGATCCCTAGCATAAGAACCCAACCCATATAAACATGTTAACAAGATCGAGGGAAAAACAGAACTACTTCATTTCCACAATAGAGAAAACATACGGGTTTCCCTTTCGGGAACCCCCGAAGTGTTTACACACAGAGAGGGGAGATTACCTTACTACGGACTCCACTCTTCTACTACAACTTCTTGATTACAAAGGATTTTATTACACTGGTGGGAGTACTACACTACTACAGAGCAGCGAAGTAGCTGACGAACTCTCTGCTCGGGATGCTGGGTTGCTGGTGTTGTATGCTGATGCCTCCCTCTGAAGCCTGGCTCCTCCTTTTATAGGGAGGAAGGGAACCTCCAGCACTGCCTCCGTGGCTCTTCTCGGAGCTTCTCTTCAAGGACATGTCGTGGCACCAATAATCGACGGTTGGTGTCATAGTGTTAGCCACATTATTGACGATACTGTGTGGCATATTATTGGTGCTACTGTGTGATACAGTATTGACCATATAATTGGTGTCCTGAGGGACAGGTGTCTTGCATTGGTAGCAATCTTCCTGGGCTCATTTCCAGAGTTTGACACCTCCGTATCTATGCTTCTAGACTCCATATTTTTGCCTTCCATACATAATCTTCATTCTTGAACTCTTCAAATTTCTGTCTTGTACTTGGCTTCTTCATGCATATCAGCATTTTTTTTTACCTTACAGGGTCCACCCCGCCCAGATGATTGATAATATATTATCAAGCTATTAGGGGCCTCCACGCCCGAATTATTGATATATATATATATATATATATATATATATATATATATATATATATATATATATATATATATATATATATATATAATTGAGCATTCTAAATTGAAGTTAGCTATTGCATATCGCCTACCTTATGTACATAGATCAGCCATTAGCTGTAAATTTATCACCCTTCTAAAGCATGATGGTATTATTAGCCTTTTTCCCTTTCAAATTAAACATTCTTGCACATTCATGTTTCTGGTCGTTTGTTACATGATCAGCCAAACTACGGTGTCTATACTCCTCGCCAGGACCATGAGTACTTTATTTTCTTCATGCCTCATAACTACTATGTGCTGCCACCTGATTATTAACTCCGATAATTATTCCCCAGCCTTTCGCATGGAAACAAATGTGTGTGTGTCATTTTGTACATCGTCATTGAAGATGTTAAGAATTCATCCATTCCTGTTACAAGATTCGCCTCCTCGGGTTGGACCAGGAGAGGTCAATACTTGCAAGATAGGTTCATTTGCTCATCATTGTCTTTACTCAAGCTGCTTATTTCTTAGGGTTTTCTTAACTGTCACATCTGCCTTCTTTAGCTGTGATTGATGATTCAAAGGAGCCACCGACATGATACGTACCACAGATTCAGCTCAGGTAATTACCCTAGGTACATTTGGTCATGAATATTTGTACTAGGTCTGCTTATTTCTTATGATTCACTCTTCTGTCACATCAGCTTGGTTCACCTGGGATTGATGATCGAAAGGAACCACTGCCATCATCTACCATGGTTTCAACAGATAAAGGGTACTTTCTTTCTTGCGTCAAACTAGCTCGTATTTATAAGTCTTTACAGTGTATCTGCAAGCTCCTTTGCTGAACCAGGTTCTATGAAAAATGTTTCTAGGCACAGACCAATGGACCGAGAAAGAAGAAAACCTAACCCAGAACTAGGCATGAAATCGGAAGAGACATTGCAAATCTTTGCATGTTCATACTTTGGATATTGGTGCATACTCAATAGGGAGTAGATAGTCAACCAAGCAGTGGCTTCTGCTCTGCCTATAGGTTAAATACTAAGGAGTAAGCAGTAGACCTATGTTTGTGATATCTGGTAGACAGTTTGCATATGCCGTTTGTTACTGGATCATTGAGGTAGTGCCAGCCTGAATCCTTACTTTGCTTTTCTAGGAGTGCCAGATTTTGTTGATACAAGTTGCAAGTGAATGTTCTTTCTATGTTGTTTGTGTATCCTGGGACTCTAAAGATATTGTTGCTCCATCTAAATATGAACTCAGAGTCTACAATCGTTCAGTTCTGCCTTTGTGTATCCTAGATTTCAGTTCTGCCTTGAGATATAAAAATGACATTGATTTGGACTGGAAGTTTACTGTGTTCCTCTAGATTGAGCTTAGCTGATGAATATTATTTTCAACGGTTTATATTTACGCAATTTCTATTTTGTGTCTGACCACTATTTGACGTCGGGCGTGGTCACAAAACGAGATGACCCATCCCACCAGTACCGGACCCAACTAAAACGACCAAGCTCTCTTTTATTCCCAATCCACCGACGACACCTAGATCCCATCGTCCTCCTCCCGACGCCCCCCACCTCCATCTCTGCCGGACCACCTCCCGCATACCGCCGCTGCTCCTCCCTTGCCGCCCCTGCTTCTTCCCCGTCAAGCCGCCAGCGTTCCTCCCCAAACCCCCTCCCTCCCGCGCCATCTCCTGATGCACCTAGCAATGAACGGGGCCGAGGTGATGCAGCCCCGCCTGCCTCTTCAAGCTCCCGCGCGTCGCTAGTGGCTTGCGCACTCTCTCCTTGGAACCCTACCCTCTCTACAGGGGCGCGTGCCGCCGCGGCCGCTACGGCTTCCGGCTACTTCCCGCATGCTCCTGCCGGTGATGAGGCGGGTCGGGGTCCGTTTGCACGGGCTAACGAAGGGAGATCCGTAGGCACTGCTGGGAACAAGGCGCGGTGGGTTTCCGGTGGGTGGGGCACGACGAGGAGGGCCGTGGGCTAACGCCGCGTGTGGCGCAGATGATGTCGGGCACGTCATCCGATCTCGGCTCCGGCCGCCGCTGCTTCCAACTCATTCCCATGACATCCAGCAGGTGAGCGGCCCCGATCCCCCCCTCCCGGGCTTTAATCGTTGTTGAATTTCCTCCGCGCGGTGGGTTCTGGATGTAACTTATGCCTGTTGTGGGATGTAAATCTATGCAACAAATGTTTTAGCTTCTGATGGATGTATTTTTTGGGTGTGAATGTCTGATGTTGGATGTATATTCGATGTGCTTTTTTTGCCCAATGCGATGTATTTTTGGCTAATGTTAGATGTATTTTCAGTCTATTTGTTTGGATGTAATTTCTGCCCGAACAACTTGGATGTAGCTATTCCTCAACAGTGGATGTAACTAATCCTACACGTCCCTGTGCCCTGTAATACTTGTTCGGATGTAACTGTCTCTCAATAGTGGATGTAACTTCAAGAAAGAAACTAATCCTACTCGCCCCGGTAATACTTGTTTGGATGTAACTCTATGTCAACTGCGCATCATAGATGTAATTTTTTTGTCATGGGGATGTAATTTTTCAGAATCAAATGTTATTTACAACCATATATTTTGGGACCGCCATTTTAGGTAAGATTAAGAATTCGGCCACTTTCCAAAAAAGGGTATACTTTCCATTTTAGGTAAGATTCGGAATTCAGAAACTTTCCAAAAATAGGCTGTCGGAACTGACCACTTTTTATCCTAAAAAGTGGCTGACCACTGTGTAGTCGCGTCCATTATATTTAAGACGTGTCAATACTAATGATGTTTCCCATAGCACTTCTGATGTAGCCCCACATGTGGACAACACCATGGACACCATGCCAAATGGCCCAATGACAAGATCAAGAGTCAAGGCTCTTCATGAAAAGGTGACCTCGCTCCTCTCGATGTGTGATCTCGACCTTCCTTTGAATGGTTTGCTACTTCATGCCGGTACCTTGTGCATACTCAGGATCCACCCGGATGATGACCCACAATGGAGTCAAGGAGATGACCAAGAGAAGGTCCAAGATGATGGAGAAGATGGACAAGAGGAGGAAAGATGCGAAGACAGGGTGGCCGGCCTCCCAGCCGGCCCAGGCCGGTCTCCAGGCCGGGCTCCCACCAGAGGCCGCCGGCCTCCATGCCGGCCCAGGCCGGCCCCCAGGCCGGGCCACACCCCGACGCTGCCGGCCCCCGCGCCGGCCTCCCAGCCGGCCCCCAGGCCGGTCAACCACCTGAGCCGGCCGGCCTCCAGGCCGGCCTAGGCCGTCCCCCAGGCCGGTTCCCCACCAGTGCCAGCCGGCCACCAGGCCGGCCTAGGTCGGCCCCCAGGCCGGTTCCCCACCTTCCTGCCCCGTTTTGTAATAGACTATAAATAGCTTTCCACTTTCCCCATTCGGAGGTTAGACTGAATTTGAGACTTGTGTGAGCCATGCTCCTCCTCCCTCGTAGCTAGGGTGCCTCGCAGAGGTAGATCTTGTTGTTGCTACTCTTTCACTGTGGTGTCTCTAGTAGTGCAAACCAATCTTTCACTGCGGTGATTCTATTGGATCGGTGGACCGGCCGGTAAGAGCAATCGGTTTCAACAAGAGTAAGTTTGGCTTTGATTCTTCGATCCAAAGGCTACCTTTTTGAGGGTTTGTTGTTGGGTGGAGTTCTCAGCAGGATTTGCTAGTTATCCTTGTGTTTTGCCCACGAATCTCCCTCGCTACCCCTCCGTGTTCTTCGTGTACATCCCCTTTTCCACTCAAATCCATGAAGATCGGGCCTAGCCCTACATCATTTGGTATCAGAGCAAGGGTTGCCACGGATTTTCCTTTGTTTCCACCCCCAAATCCACAAATTTTTTCTTTGATTTTACCAATTTCGAAAATTCAAAAAAAAATAGTCCATATGGATTTCGTTTGATCTTTCGATTTGGTGAGCGATTTGTGGTTTTGATCCACGGATCTCGTGCTTAAGACCTTTTCCCCACTTTCCGTTGGTGTTTCCCGGAGGCCTTTTCTGCTCCAAGCCCAAGCGTGCCGCGCAATTCGTCGTCGGCGGTACTACCGTCCGAACGGCCGTTACTACCGCCCGCAATCGGTCCTACCGCCCGTTCGGCCGGTGCTACCGCCGCACGACTATTCACCGACTTCATCTTCATGTCGCTTCATTGCTACCTCGACGGCATTAAAGTTATAGCTTCCGACACATCCCTTTCCATTTCGCGAAACTTTTTCTTAGGAGCTAGCTCTTCATAGTGTGAGCATTGCACTAGTGTGACACCAAGTGACCATATCATAATCTTGTGAGCATCTAGTTGTAGCGAACTCGGCTCGGGCATAAGCATAAAGCAAAAGAGAAATAGAAAAGATAAAAAAAAAAGAGAAAAGCCGAGCCGTGATCCTAGTCATCCTCAAGCTCCAATAACCAATAGAGAAATGGGTACACTTGTGCAAATCGGGTGCTCCTTCCCATACACTTGAGCTAGTTGTCCTTCGAGAGGTGGTGCGGCATGACCATAGTCTTCGTTAGGTCCAAGTTGCTCCTCCCTATAGTCGCTCCATCCACGTTTGTCTCCACGTGTGAGTCTCTTTTGTTTCTCGGATTGTGTGGTTAGTCTCTTTTGTTACTTGATCTTTGTGGTTATCCTCCACTTCTTGCAATAGCCTTTTCGTTGGTTTCGTTTCGATTTCTTGCCACTTTACCATACCTACGCTCCTCATAAGTGTGTGTGTGAGTCGCTTTTGGATCACTAATCAACCAACTCTTACTCTTGTGACACCTTTGTCTCGGAAGGCAGGCCCATTGGTCCAATACTATCAACCAAGGTAAGAGCGGTTATTAGCCACCACATATTCCACATATCACTTGTGTTTGCTTATCATAGCTAGGGAAGAACAAGACGCCGACTTCGGCAAACAAGCGGAATCCCTTAGGAGGTACATCGACGACAACTTACGCCGCTATGAGGAGCGCCATCATGCCGCGCAACGTGAAAACGCTGAGCGTTTCGCTCAACTACAAGACGCCCAACGCGAGAGCAATGAGCGTTCCATTTGTCTCGAGGAGCTGCTTCTCGAAAGACGACACCGGCACTCCTCAAGACCAAGCTCAAGGTCTTCACACCGTTCCGACGCAAGAAGCAAAGTTCCAAGCGACGTTGGTCAAGGTCCACAAAACGGCCGCCATCACCACGAGATGCCTCATCAATAAGCGAACTTGGATCCTCAACAACACCAAGCCCAACATCGTCAAGAGGAGCCGCACCCCCAAGCGATCGTACACCATCAACAACATCAAGATCGCCATCGACAAGAAATTCCAATTCCAAATGTTAACTTGGATCCCCTACACCGCCATGAGGACAATCGACATCATCGTCATGATCTACCTCCACATCGAGCCCGTCGAGTGCCATTGGCCGACAATCATGTTGATATTGAAGATGACGAGGATTATGTTCCACACCACCACCCAAGGCATCGTCACCGAGACCGCCATCGCCACCATGATGATGATGATGAGGATGATCACAAAAACCGCTTCAATCCTCCCAAGCTCGTCATTCCTAAGTTCCATGGCACCAACGACCCGGAGGACTACATGGCATGGGAATCCAAGGTCTCCAAGCTATTTCGAGTCTACAAGGTGCCGCAAGACAAACGAGTTGACCTCGCATCCCTCGAGTTCGAAGGCTATGCGCAACTATGGTGGGAACAACTCCAAGCCTCCTTTGAAGACCCAATCGACACATGGAATGACATGAAGAAGGAAATGCACAATCTCTTTGTGCCACATCATTATGCGCGAGATTTATACAAGAAGCTACAAGAGCTCAAACAAGGCCTCAAGACGGTCGACAAGTACTACAAGGAGATGGATTCAACTCTCTCCCGCGCACACATTGTTGAGTCCGAGGAACAATCAATGGCACGTTTCTTGAACGGCCTCACGTACCCAATAAAGAAGATAGTGGAATTCCAACCTTATGAGAACCTTGTTGAGCTAGTTCATCAAGCCATGAAGGCCGAGCGCCAAGTCGCCGAAGAACTCAAGTATGTCAAGGCCAAGTCCTTCTTCGCCACTAGAGCTTCTTCATCAACACAACCCATCACTCAAGTCCAAGCTCAAGGCAATATCAAAAGTCCTACACCGCAACCCACTACAACCTCCAAGAAGACGTCGCCCTCACCCCAAGCCACCAAGTCATATATCACTTGCTACAAGTGTGGAGGTCAAGGGCACAAGTCATTTGAGTGCACCAACAAGAAGGTGATGATCGTCAATGAAAATGGAGACTATGAGT
This sequence comes from Puccinellia tenuiflora, assembly GCA_012064385.1. Classification (NCBI taxonomy): domain Eukaryota; kingdom Viridiplantae; phylum Streptophyta; class Magnoliopsida; order Poales; family Poaceae; genus Puccinellia; species Puccinellia tenuiflora. The sequence goes on along the minus strand of QRDG01000473.1, from coordinate 1,595,926 downwards.
CTATGAGTGAAGATGAGTACCACGCATTGAACAAGGTGGCCACGATGCAAAGCTTGGATGACGCCGATGACTACATCTATTGTTATGGTGACCCCAACCCCACTCTAGTTGTCACTCGAGTCTTGACTACAATCAACCAAGGTGATGACGCTCAAAGATGCAACTTGTTCCAAACCAAGGCCGGCATCAATGGCAAATCAATCAAGGTAATCATTGATGGTGCGAGTTGTCACAACTTGGCAAGCAAGGAGCTATGTTAGAAACTCAACTTGACGTACAAGAAGCACCCCAATCCTTACCATGTGCAATGGCTTAGTGACTCCGGCACCGTGAAGATCCAACACACGGTTCAAGTATCCTTCAAGATTGGCTCTTACGAGGACACGGTGGATTGTGATGTGGTACCAATGTCGGTTTGCCACTTACTTCTTGGCCGCCCTTGGCAATTTGACAAGGCCGCTACTCATGATGGACGCACCAACTACTATAGCTTCAAATGGAACAATAAGATCCTAGTGCTCCGCCCAATGACTCCAAGCCAAATTATCGCCGACAATGCCAAGACAATTGTAAGAGCACAAGAAAAAAAATCCCCTAGTGAGTTGAGTGGTGAGAGAGCGAACCACATTCACGTGAGTGAGAGCCACAAGCCAAATATGAGTGAGAAAGGGAAAAGAGTGAGTCCCGGCGTAGTCTTTTTAGCCACCAAAAGTGAGATGAGAGAAGTGAGAGCAAACCCATCCACTTTCCACTTCGTGCTCTTATGCAAAGGAGATGGCAAATACACTAACGACTTAACCCAATTCCTCCGTCTATGTTGTCTATTTTGCAGGAATTCAAAGATGTCTTTCCGGATGAGCTACCTCAAGGACTTCCTCCCCTCCGTGGAATCGAGCATCGCATCGACCTCATTCCCGGCGCCCCTCTACCCAATAGAGCGCCATACCGCACCAACCCCGAGGAGACAAAGGAGATCAAGCGCCAAATTCAAGAACTCCTCGCGAAGGGACATGTTCGTGAAAGCTTGAGTCCGTGCGCCGTTCCAGTCATCCTCGTCCCCAAGCAAGACGACACACTCCGAATGTGCATGGATTGCCGTCCCATCAACAATATCACAGTGAGGTATCGACATCATATCCCACGACTTGATGACATGCTAGATGAGCTTAGTGGTGCCTCTATCTTCTCCAAAATTGATTTGAAAAGTGGCTATCACCAAATCCGTATGCATGAAGGAGATGAATGGAAAACCGCATTTAAAACAAAACTTGGTCTTTATGAGTGGCTTGTCATGCCCTTTGGTCTTTCCAATGCTCCTTCAACATTTATACGTCTTATGAATCATGTCTTGCGCGCTTTCATTGGCAAGTTTGTGGTTGTCTACTTTGATGACATCCTTGTTTATAGCAAATCTTTGCATGAACATGTCGACCATGTGAAGCAAGTTTTGTTGGCCCTTCGTAATGCTTCGCTTTTTGCCAACCTCAAGAAATGCATCTTTTGCACCGACAAGCTTGTGTTTTTGGGTTATGTAGTTTCTTCCAAAGGGATTGAAGTTGACACCTCTAAGATTGAGGCAATCACAAATTGGCCACCGCCAACTAATCTTGCTCAACTTCGTAGCGCCCTTGATTTGTTTGGGTTTTACCGCCGCTTTGTGAAAGATTTTAGCACAATTGCTTGCCCCTTGAATGAGCTTACCAAAAAGAATGTAACCTTCATTTGGGGCAATGCTCAAGAATCGGCTTTCAATGAACTCAAGAAGAGATTGACCGAAGCCCCTTTACTTGCTTTACCGGATTTCTCCAAAACCTTTGAACTTGAGTGTGACGCTAGTGGCCTTGGCATCGGTGGCGTCCTCATGCAATGTGGCCGTCCCATTGCCTATTATAGCGAAAAACTTGATGGTGCTCGCCTAAACTACCCAATATACGACAAAGAACTCTATGCCTTAGTCCGTGTTTTGGAAGTGTGGCAACACTACCTTTGGCCCAAAGAGTTTGTTATCCATTCCGATCATGAATCTTTGAAATATTTGAAAACCCAAGCCAATTTGAACAAAAGGCATGCCAAATGGGTTGAATTCATCGAGTCTTTTCCCTATGTGGTGAAGTACAAAAAAGGCAAGGACAATATAGTTGCGGATGCGCTTTCCCGCAAGATGATCTTACTCACCCAACTTGAAATCAACGTTTTGGGTCTTGATGACCTTAAAGAACTCTATGCTTCCGATTCTTTCTTTGGTCCTATCTTTACCAAGTGCACAATTGACAAAGGATGCGATGATTTCTACTTGCACAAGGGTTTCTTGTTTAAGGCTAACAAACTATGCATTCCCGAGTCCTCGCTCCGTTTGTTACTTCTACAGGAATCACATAGTGGAGGCCTCATGGGACACTTTGGACGTGACAAGACACTCGCCATGCTATCTACACACTACTTTTGGCCAAGGATGACGCGTGATGTGGAGCGCTTGGTGCGCCGTTGCCCAACTTGCCTCAAAGCTAAGTCCACGTTGAACTCTCATGGTCTTTATATGCCTTTACCAATACCACACACACCTTGGTCCGACATTAGCATGGATTTCGTCTTAGGATTACCTCAAACAAAAAATGGCAAAGATTCAATATTTGTTGTTGTCGATCGCTTCTCTAAAATGGCACACTTTATTCTTTGCAATAAGACCAACGATGCTTCACACATTGCAACTTTGTTCTTTAGGGAAATTGTTCGTCTACATGGAGTGCCGAAGACCATTGTTTCGGACCGAGATGTCAAGTTCACAAGCTACTTTTGGAAGGCATTGATGGCAAAGCTGGGGGTCAAGCTCCTCTTCTCCACCGCTTACCACCCACAAACCGATGGCCAAACCGAGGTGGTGAATCGAAGCTTATCAACTCTCCTTCGCGCATTAATCAAGCCAAACCTCAAAGGTTGGGAAGAATGCATCCCGCACGCCGAGTTCGCCTACAACCGTGCATCACACCGGGCGACCAAGCGAAGCCCGTTCGAGGTTGTCTATGGGTTCAACCCCACACCGCCCTAGACATCCTACCACTTCCTCTACATGAGCGCACCGACATGGACGTCGACAAAAGAGCCGACTACATGAAGACATTACATGAGTCAACACGAGCAACTCTAGAGGAGCACACAAAGCGCCAAGCCACCAAGATCAACAAGTTGAAGAAGCCCATGGTATTCGAAGAAGGAGATCTTGTGTGGCTACACCTCCGCAAGGANTGTTCTTTAGGGAAATCGTTCGTCTACATGGAGTGCCAAAGACCATTGTTTCGGACCGAGATGTCAAGTTCACAAGCTACTTTTGGAAGGCATTGATGGCAAAGCTAGGAGTCAACGCTCTCTTCTCCACCGCCTACCACCCACAAACCGATGGCCAAACCGAGGTGGTGAATCGAAGCTTATCAATTCTCCTTCGCGCATTAATCAAGCCAAACATCAAAGGTTGGGAGGAATGCATACCGCACGCCGAGTTCGCCTACAACCGTGCCTCCCACCGGGCGACCAAGCGAAGCCCATTCGAGGTTGTCTATGGGTTCAACCCCAACACCGCCCTGGACATCCTACCACTTCCTCTACACGAGCGCACCGACATGGACGTCGACAAGAGAGCCGACTACATGAAGTCATTACATGAGTCAACTCGGCAACTCTAGAGGAGCACACCAAGCGCCAAGCTACCAAGATCAACAAGTTGAAGAAGCCCATGATATTCGAAGAAGGGGATCTTGTGTGGCTACACCTCCGCAAGGACCGTTTTCCAGATGAAAGAAAATCCAAGCTTGCTCCTCGCGGTGACGGGCCTTTCAAAGGCTTCAAGCGCATCAACGACAATGCCTACAGATCAATATCCCAACATCCAAGTACTTGGTGCATGACACGTTCAACGTCGCCGACCTATCTCCCTTCCACGGAGATGCAAGCGTTCAAGAGGATGACGAGTCGAGGACGACTCTTTCCGAAGGGGGGGGGGGAGATGATGTAGCCCCACAGGTGGACACACCATGGACACCATGCCGATTAGCCCAATGACAAGATCAAGAGTCAGAGCTCTTCATGAAAAGGTGACCCTCGCTCCTCTCGATGTGTGACCTCGACCTCCCTTTGAATTGTTTGCTACCTCATGCCGGTACCATTGTGTATACTCAGGATCCACCCGGAAGATGACCACAATGGAGTCGAGAAGATGCCAAGAGGAAATCCAAGAAGATGGGGCAAGAAGAGGAAGAAGGAGGCAAAAGCTCAAGGCGGAGCCAGCCGGCCTCCAGGCCGGCCTGGGCCGGCCCCCAGGCCGGACCCCCACCCGAGTCGGCCGGACCTCCACCCGACGCAGCCGGCCTCCAGGCCGGCCCAGGCCGGTTTCCAGGCCGGACCTCCACCCGACGCAGCCGGCCTCCAGGCCGGCCTAGGCCGGTTTCCAAGCCGGCCCTCCACCCGACGTCGCCGGCCTCCAGCCGGCCTAGGCCGGTTTCCAGGCCTGGGTCTCCACCCGACGCAGCCGCCTCCAGGCCGGCCTAGGCCGGTTTCCAGGCCGGATCCCACCTCCCTGCCTCGTTTGTAGTAAGACTATAAATAGCTTTCCCCTTTCCCCATTTTGAGGTCAGACTGAATTTGAGACTTGTGTGAGCTATGCTCCTCCTCCCTCGTAGCTAGGGTGCCTCGTTGAGGTAGATCTTGTTGTTGCTACTCTTTCACTACGGTGTCTCTAGTAGTGCAAACCAATCTTTCACTGCGGTGATTCTATTGGATCGGTGGACCGGCCGGTAAGAGCAATCGGTTTCAACAAGAGTAAGTTTGGCTTTGATTCTTCGATCCAAAGGCTACCTTTTTGAGGGTTTGTTGTTGGGTGGAGTTCTCAGCAGGATTTGCTAGTTATCCTTGTGTTTTGCCTACGAATCTCCCTCGCTACCCCTCCGTGTTCTTCGTGTTCATCCCCGTTTCCCCTCAAATCCGTGAAGATCAGGCCTAGCCCTACATCAGGTAGGGCTGCCGGAGTGACAGAAACCTAAGCCCCATCCCGGTTTTTGACATTGTATGGGATAAAGAGGACCTTATGAACTTAATGCTATGGTTGGGTTTTTACCTTAATGAATATTAGTAGTTGCAGATGCTTGCTAATGTTCCAATCATATAGTACATGTAATCACAAGTAGTTGAGAACGTGTATGCTTTGCCTCTCTCACATAGAAAACTGCATCGAAGACGATGAACCGAATAACTTCACTAATTAATTATGAATAATTACGCCACGCCTTCCACCACTTTTCCACACTCATGGTTCTGTTATTTATGGTCTTTTAGTATACTTTATTGCTGCAGCAACTAACTTTTATCTTCTTGTTCTTTATTATATTGCAAAACCATCCTTTCATACCCGTTTTATTCCTATAGTTTATTTCCTAGATAAAGCAAACGTTCGGTGTGCGTAGAGTGTGTCAATGGTTGATAGAACTTGAGAAGATATTAATCCTACCTTTAGCTACTCGTTGGGTTCGACACTCTTACTTATCGAAAAGGCTACAAACGATCCCCTACACTTGTGGGTTATCAAGACCTTTTCTGGCGCCGTTGCCGGGGAGCAATAGCGTGGGGTGAATATTGATGAGGACATCCCTAGTCCTTTACCATTTTCTTCTATCGACGATGTTGCTGCTCAAGACAAGCCCAATGAAGTGAGGATTGGACCAATGACAAGAGCTCGTGCCAAGCTACTTGGACAACAGGTGAACTCACTCTTAATTGAATATAATGTTTGTGATGTTGAGAGCTTTATACTGCCTAAGTCTATGCATCTGTGTATGATCAGGGTTGTTGATAACACAAGCATTGGAGGAGGACCCGAGGAGCAGCAAGAATCGGAGCACAAAGACACCTATGGCGCGAGGGAGGAGCGGGAGGAAGGCGCAAGGAAAGAAGACGAAGAAAAAACCAGTCAGGCCGGCCTCAGCCCGGCTCAGCCCGGCCAGGCCGGGCTACCACCCGAAGCACCCGGCCTCCGAGACGCAGGAAGGCCGGCCCAAGCCCGGCCTAGGCCGGGCATGTGCCCGAAGCGGCCGGCCTCAGCCCGGCCTCAGCCCGGCCTAGGCCGGCCATGCACCCGAAGCGGCCGGCCTCAGCCCGGCCTCCGCCCGGCCAGGCCGGTTTCCCTGCCATGCGAATCCCAGCCCGGCCTTGGCCCGGCCTAAGCCCGGCCTGGACCCGGCCTGCGCGCCAGATTTCGGCCGAACCCACTTTTGGGTCGGTTTGTACCCGTTCGAGTCAGAAACCAAGTTAGGTTTTCCGTGTTAGTTCGGTTTGGCCTCCTATATAAGGATAGGGGCGGCTGCTAGAGAGGGGTTAGACCACGTTTGATTAAACCCTAGATTGGATTGCTACAAGCATTCATCTTTTGCCGTGTTCCTCTTTGTTGCGATCAGGAATACAACCCCTCCACTTTGTTTCGATCTGGAGGTTCTTGCTACCAAGTTAGAGTGTGATCTGTTGTTCCATTGGGAATTAGTAGATCGCAGAAACCGCTTCGTGGCCGGCGGCTACGTTGCATCGGTGTGAGGCGTCGCGAATATCCATTGGGTTGAAGAGCTGTTGCATTGGCAACAGGGGAACAGCCGGAGAGTTCGTCGGAATCTCGCAAGTTATCTACCATCATCAACCATCTACCACCGCTCACAGGAGAAGATCGGGCCACCCCTTATCAAATATTCTTGTGTGCACTTGTTTGCTTTATCTCTAAGTAATTTTTACTTTCAGTTGTAAGTTGTTTTCTATCTTAGTATGGATAGGGAGCACAAATTACAAAAAAAAAAATTAGTTCTACTTGTTATCTAAAACTTTTTCAAAAAATAGAAGTGATTGGAAAGATGAGTAATGGTTAAGTGGGGGTCGACCTTGAACACTTGTGTTCATGCCTATGAAACCAAAGCAAATCTTTTCATGGAAGCTTCTCAGCTAAAAACATATATATATATATATATATATATATATATATATATATATATATATATATATATATATATATATATATATATATATATATATATATATTGTGTATATACCACTGTAATATAAAAATAAAATGTATTTATGACATCTAGTTTATTTATGATGCAAGTTTGTTGCTTTGCTGTCCAGAAACAGATTCTGTGCGCCTGTTGCGTGAAATTCCTAAAATCACCAGAATTTTATATTTTCCTGATATTTTTAGACAGCAAGCCTGATACTTTTATCTATCTTTTGTTAGTTTTGAGTTTTCTGATTTGAGCTACAGAAGTGCCTCGAAAAATTCGATCTTCACAGACTGTCCAGTTTTTGACAGATTGTTGTCTTTATTTAGTATTGTGCTTATACTCGATGTTTATAATCTTTATTTGATCAATAGAAGTTATAAATTGATTAGTATACAGTAGATAATATTGAATTGAGGTCTTACAACTTGCCAATGCTTGGACATGAGTGGATTTTATTTTATGAGCACTAACCCTACTAATGAGTTTTGTGAAGTTTTATGTGGATGTAGTCTATAAGATCGAATCAATATGGTGATATGAGACGAACGATAAGGTACAAGAACTCAACCTTGGTGATGCTCAGGGGCACCCCAAGAACATATTCAAGAAGATACAACCATTTAATCTTGGGGATGCCCGAGCCATCCCTTCTTATTCATCAACAAATATCATGTTGTCTCGTTCATGATCTATATTACTCATATTGTCCTATATAATAATTGTATGCATGTGGACTTTTGTAAGAATTTTTATTGTGACAGCTATATTATTAAAATTTGCTTATGATGCTACTGAAAGTTATTATGAGAGAGGAAAACATGGTTCTAAATATCTCATAGTATTTAGTCTCCTCTCCTTATGTTGAAAGTTTTGAAGTTGCATTTGTTTTGCCCTCTTATGCTAGTCACATTATGTTTCAATGATTTATTTTCTTACAAGATTCCTATGCATAGGAAGAGGGTTAGATTTAAATGTGTTTGATATTTTCTCGTTGATGCTCTCCTTATTATTTCAACTCTTAATCTTATGAGAGCATCATTAAAATAAGCCTACCTAAAAGGCATTAAAGAAAAGCGCTCATGGGAGGCAACCCATTTTATTTTTAATTTCTGTTTCTTTTTGTTTTTCTTTGTGTTTTGGTGTTGTTGCTTCTGTATAAACTCTCTTGTATCCTTTTTGTTTTGGTTTTTGTGCCAAGAATAGCCTCTAATGAGAGGAAAGTTAAATTTTTTAGTTGCTGTCCAGAAACAGATTTCTGTCTGTCACCATACGAAATTCTAAAAAATCACAGAACGTGATATGGGTCTGAAAATTTTTTAATGTAAGCACCAGCGTTTTGTCTAACTTTCATTAGTTTTAAGTTTTCTGATTTGAGGTGTCCCAGTATCCCGAAATAAATCATCTTTACATTCTGCTCTGTTTTTGACAGATTCTGTCTTTGTTCTTACATCGCTTCTTTTACGGGCAAAGTGGAGTTCTTTTGATCCCGGAGCATCACTTAGATCTTTGTGGCAGTAGCTAATGTATGGGAACAAGTTCATTTAATTTGTTAAGTGAGAACTGAAGGTGGTTTATTTTGTTTGAGAACTAACCCTTTAATGAAGTTTATTAGAAGTTTTGTGTGAAGGAAGTTTTCGAGTATTCAAGAGCGAGGTGATGAAGGAAGATCAAGAAGGGATAAAAGATTAATATTGGGGAGGTTCCCATGGACCTCCTCTGAAATATACAAGAAGTCACAAGCGTCTAAGCTTGGGGATGCCCAAGGCATCCCCTTCTTCATCGACAATCATCAGTTTTCACCCATGGTACTATATTTTTATTGCTTTACATATTATGTGCTATTCTTGGAGCGTCGGTTTGTTTTTACTTTCTATTTGTTTTTGTTTTGCCCTCTGGTCTTTTAGTTTTCCAAAAATAAAGTGCCAAGTTTTACCCATTTGGTTTTAGTTGATGCATAATTAAAAAGTGGTTTTTCTGTTTTCGGTATTTTCTGTTCACTGCCCGATTTTTCATGTTTTACTGGAAGCTCGAAATGTCACAAATTTTTTATAGAGAAAGTATCTACTAATCCTCTGTGCGCTCAAAAATTTGCGAAAATGTCAGAGATGTTTAAGTTTACTTAAAATTATGTTTTCCAGCTGCTGTTTTCCTGGACAGATTCTGACTTTTGTTGCAAAAGTGGCCTCTTTGCGTTTTCATTTGATTCTTTTTGGATCTCATCCATTATTTTAAAGTTGGCCACTTAAGCAACGTCCCTGTAACTTGAAAACAAAATTTGTTTTAGTTTAATGGCAGCACTTTGGAAATGTTATCTTTAGTATACTAATGTCTAACCGTAGAAAAAGCATGGGAGAGTTTTTGTGTTGAAGTTTTTTCACAGGGAATGAAGGAACATCAAATTGACAAATATCCAAGATTGGTTAAAACCATAAGCTTGGGGATGCCTGATGGTGGATATTAATAAGTTGGGTGGTGCCCCAAGCGAAGGCGGAATTGTAGCTAGTAGCAGTTTTCACTCAATTAAAGAACCGAGGTTTATCGAACCGGTAGGACTTTGAAATCAACAACGAGGTGAATGTTGAAGATCTCTGGAGCTTAACCTTCAACAGACGTGGACCTGCACACACTCAACCAAAATACTTTGCCCCCAATGGTGGAGAGGTTGTCAATCTCTCCGGTCTCGCAGAACACAAAGCGGTTAATTGTATGATGAAATAGATAAAATATGAAAAGTGACCAGAGGAGTAATGATAATTAAAAGCAAGTAAATGAGGTTGAAAACAATGTAAAAAGATGGACCAGGGGCCATGGGTTCACTAGTGGAGTCTCTCAAGTAGATAAAATATGCATGTGATGGGTGAATGAATTACAGCTAGGCAATTGACAAGATTATGACACAAACCCAATTTATCTATGACAAAAAGGACATGATAATATTTATGGAGGCATCACGACAAGGAACAAAGAACGTTAAGTCCAACTGCGTCTTTGTCTAAATAGTCCACCGTGGGATAGCTATCCAGCCTGTCACCCAACGGTATTAAGTTGCACGCAACAGACAATTGCATTAAGTAAAGTGCATGATGTAAGCAATAGTAATATCAAAATAGACATTAACACTGTTGGTTTACCCTTAGTAGCAACAACACACCCTCGCCCTTACACGTTTCTGTCACTCATGCCCAGGAACAAAAGGGGGCATGAACCCACTATCTAGTATAAATACCCTCTCTTGGAGATACACACAATCACTTGGCCAAAGTAACTACGCACATCGGAGAGCATGCAAGAACATAAATTACTCATATAAGAATCATGCGCAATCTGAACATAACTTCATAATCCATCGGAACCCAGCAAACACATCGCATAGCATTACAATAGTCGATCTTGATCATGTTAGGCAGCTCACTAGATCATAAGACATGAAGCACAAGAGAGAGATAGACTACCATCTAGCTACTTCCATGGACCCGTAGTCCAAGGTGAGACTACTCACAAATCATTCCGGAGGAAGGCATGTCGATGAAGAGCCCTCCGGGATCGATCTGCCCTCCGGCAGAGTGCCGGGATCAGATTCAGATTGGACCCCGAACTAGGGTTCTTGGTGACGGCGCGTCGGGGTCGAGTTTCTGGAAAATAATCGCCGCCTTGACGTTTTTAGGTTAATTCTGATTTTATAGGCGTCGGAGGGGGCCGAGGAGGTGCCCACAGGGCAGGGGCGGGCCCCACCCGCGGGTCACCCTGGGCCATGGCTGGCACCCGCGTGTGCCCTGTTGGTCGCCTCCCAGGCTGCCCTTCGGACTCCATCTTCGTCTTGGCGTAAAAATAATCCCCATAAATTTTCGTCCAATTCCGAGAATATTTCCAGAAGTAAATTTTTGAAACAAAAAGACAGCAAAAACAGGGAACTGGCACTGGGCATCTTGTCAATAGGTTAGTCCGACAAAATGCATAAAAATGATATAAATAACAGTAAAAACAAGTGACAATATCACAAAACTAGCATGGATCACTCAAAAATTATAGATACGTTTGAGACGTATCAGCATCCCCAAGGTTAACTCCTACTCGTCCTCAAGCAGGTAAGTGATAACAAATAATTTTTGATGAGACATGCTACCAACACAATCTTGATCAAGATAGTAATGCAAAGCACATGAAGTGAATAAGGTGATCCAAAACAATTGTCTATAGTTGACATTAAGCAAAGAATGATTAACAAACGTTAGCTAACAAATGCTAGAAACTTTTCATGAATAAGTGCGTTGGAGACATGGAACCATACATAAGGTTTAGAAAGAAGAATTGCGAATTATGTCTCCAATGTAAAGTATCAATCATTCTTCAAAGTATCTAATTAGTCATTCATGAAAATAGCCAAGCTCAGGTCAGGTGTCCTAATCCATCTACTTCACAAATCAACTGTTTCGAAGTCTACTAAACTAGTGCAAGTAAGAAGTGGCTTTGGCACCATGATGTTATGGCAAAAAGAACAATAATGGAGGTTTGGAAGGTCAAAAATAAAGGCTCAAACAGTGGAGAAGGTAACCACAAGACAGATGCACATGAGGAGTAGTGATTGCCATGCAACAGATGCACATAGAGCTATAAGTGTATGAAAGCTCTCCAATGGAACTAGTGGGGGTGCATCCAACTTGCTTGCTCATGAACACCTAGAGCTCACTTGAGGAGGCTCATCCTTGGAATATACAAGCCAAGTTCTATAACGTTAATTCCCCACATAGTTATACAAATGAAACATAAAAACTCTCTATAATGAAGTGTAGGTGCTACTAGGACAAGTGTGGAATAAAGGATAGTAGTGCTGCCCCCTCTCTCTTTTATATTTCCCTTCTTTTTTTATTGTGGCCTCCGTGGCTCTTTTAAATTTTCTCTCATTGGTCTCTTTTGGACTCTTGCTCTTTTCAATATGCTCACAGGTAGGGGCAACACTCTATTTTTACAAGATGATCGTCACACTTTTGGTACTCATAACTCATAAGACTAATACATGATATATAAAAGAAGATATGCATGATCAAGCGTAGTGTGGAAAAAAAATGTAGAACAGGTGGCAAGCCACGCTGCACACTAACTCAAATGATCAAGCAAACTATATGATAATGAAGAACAACATCAAGTCATAATGTAATGATGGATGTTGCATGGCAATGTATCCCGGAACGGCTATGGAAATGCTGTGGTAGGTAGGTATGGTGGCTGTTTTGAGGAAGATAGTTGGCTTATATGTAGGAGAACAGGATGAAGTTCTCCCACGGAGTTGGATGTACTCGTGAAGTATGCACCAATCTCAATGTGAGAGAGGGCATTGCGCAACACCGAAGAGGCTAGCAAAATATGGAAGTGGAAGTGCCAAAGACCAAAGCTCACAATGCATTTCGTATATTGCAAACAACTAGCAGTTTCGATGTTCCACAAATGGTTAGAGACACCCCGAGAGGGATCGTGGCGGCGACACATGTGCCCCGTTGGCTTCCCCGACCGTTGCAGTAACTACCCACTAGGGACTTATTTTCAACTTAGTAGAATTCATGACACATTAGCATTGTTGACTTAGGTTGTTTAGTTCAGAAAAGTACAGCTCCATGCTTTAATAACACCTCTCCACTAATCAGTTCTAACACCATTAACCAACACATTTTAACCATTAGTTATTTTAGTGCCTCAAAACAATTGAAGAGTATCAAATTATCCACATAGTGATCTACAAGACTATGCAGGTTTTTTCTATTTCATACTACTGCCACATGCATAGCATTTTTCCGATCTAACACATTAACCAAGCAACCAAAACAACTCTCCAACAAATATAAGTGAAGAACAAGAGATTTTAACTTAACCACTAGCAGCTCTAAACAAGATAAAAGCTAAAAGCGAGAGCTTACTAGAAAACAAACAGTAGCTAAGAATACTGAAAAAGATATAAGCGAAGCAAAGGAGTATTCAAACGAAAAAGCGGAGCGTGTCTCTGTCCCACACAAATAAAGCTAGGATCCAACAAAGATATGACCAGCAAACAAACAAATAAAACTGAAAGTAAAAAGACGCTCCAAGCATAGCACATAATATGTAAAGTGATAAAAACGAAGTTTAACGAAGACGACCTTATGATAGTCGATTAGATGAGGGGATGCCTTAGGAATCCCCAAGCTTTGACTCTTGATAGTTCTTGATATTCAGAGGGGGTGCCATGGGGGCATCCCCAAGCTTGAGCTTTGATCCATCCTCGATTTCTTCATATTCCTCTCCTTTGGAACTTAAGAACTCCCTTCACACAAAACTTCTCATAATTTGATTAGAGGGTTAGTGCTCATAAATTAAAACGCACATGTGTTCAACTTGTTATTTTATGGTGATCCAAATCCGATTCTATAAGTGAGAAGGCTAACGACGGAGCGAAGCGAGGCCCGTCGCCGGTAGGCTTGGGCCAAAGTGAAGCGGTATGCAAATACCATTATGTGCGTGATATTGTTGCACAAGGTAAGCTGAAGGTATGCAAGATAAGTACTCATGATAATCCTGCTGATATGATGACAAAGCCAGTTCCTGTTGCTAAGTTTGAGCTTTGCTTGAGCTTAGTTGGTATAACTGTTTAGCCCAAGAGGCTAGTTGGCGCCGAAAGTGTTTTCTTTGATGATTTCAGGGTGAAGGATTGTTGATGCTACAATATGGAATTTGTCTCAAGGTGGAGTGTTATTTTATGGTGATCCAAATCCGATTCTATAAGTGAGATGGCTAACGACGGAGCGAAGCTGCCCCCGCGGTACGGTACGAGTTGTAACCGACCTGGACACCGCTTATCACCGACCTAGATTAGGTCAGGACCACTATAAATACGTCTTGTAAGCCGCCACCGGAGATAAGCCACACATTGTAAATCCCGGCGCGTTTGTAACCTTACCCCGAAATAGTGAAGTATTGCTGGCTGGCGCCCGTGGTTTTTCTCTTCCTTGTTGGAAGGGTTTTCCACGTTAAAATCTCGTGTCCCCCGTTGGTTTGATCTTGGTTAATTTCATCGTTGTTTTTCTATCGCGTGTAACAAGTGGTATCAGAGCCTTGGTTTCAGATTAGGGTTTTGCGATGGCATCGATGAAGTTTGATCTACCGTTGCTGGACTACAAGATGAGGTTTTCTCTGTGGCAAGTCAAGATGCGTGCGATTCTATCGCAGGCTTCGGATCTTGATGAGGCGATAGATGCGTTCGGAAAGAAGGACGCGAAGGAGTGGTCTCCTGAGGAAAAGCGCAAGGATCGTAAGGCTTTGTCATTAATTCAACTTCATCTATCTAATGATATCTTGCAAGAGGTGCTGCAGGAGAAATCCGCGGCAGCATTGTGGCTTAAGCTGGAATCAATCTGCATGTCCAAGGATCTAACCAGCAAGATGCACGTGAAGATGAAGTTGTTCTCGCAGAAGATGCAAGAAGGTGGTTCTGTGATGAACCACTTGTCGATCTTCAAGGAGATCGTGGCCGACCTAGTGTCGATGGAGGTAAAATATGATGATGAAGATTTTGCTCTTATGTTGTTATGTTCGCTGCCTAGTTCTTTTACAAATCTGAGAGATACCATATTGTTGAGCCGCGATGATCTAACCCTCGCGGAAGTATGTGAGGCCCTGCAAACCAGGGAAAAGACGAAAGGTATGGTGCAGACTGACGCATCACCCTCCAAGGGCGATGCATTGCAGGTTAGAGGCAGACCTGAGCAGCGAGATAACAACTACAACAACAACAGAGATAAGAGCAGAGGCCGTTCAAAGTCCAAAGGACGAGACAAGTTCTGCAGGTACTGTAAGAAAACCAATCACACCATTGATGATTGCTGGAAGGTGCAGAACAAGGAGAAAAGGAATGGTACTTACCAACCGAAGAATAAATCTGACGGTAATGGTAAGGTTGCTATTGTTGCAGGTGATAATAGTTCTGATGGTGAATTTTTAGCTATTTTTGCTGCATGTGTTACCCGTGATGATGAGTGGATTCTTGATACTGCTTGTTCGTTTCATATTTGCTGTAACAAAGATTGGTTCAGTTCTTATGAGATTGTGCAGACTGGAGATTTTGTGCGTGTGGGGAACGACAACAAATGTCACATTGTTGGCATTGGATCTGTTCAGATCAAGACCCATGATGGGATGATACGCACACTGACGGGAGTAAAACACATACCATCCATGGCGAGAAACTTGATCTCGCTGAGTACCCTTGACTGTGACGGGTACAAGTATGCCGGAGTGAATAAACGCGTGAAGGTATCGAAAGGTTCTCTTATTGTTATGGTTGGTGATATGAATTCTGCCAAGTTATATATTCTTAGAGATAGCACTTTGTCTGATACTGCTGCTGTTATTACTAATGATGATCCAAGTACAACTAACCTTTGGCATAAGCGACTTGGACACATGAGTGAACATGGTATGGCAGAATTGGTCAAGAGAGAACTACTGAAGGACTGCAATATGAGTAAGTTGCCGTTCTGTGAACACTGCGTGTTTGGTAAGCATAAGAGAGTTAAGTTCAATGCTTCCGTTCACACCACTAAAGGTACATTAGATTATGTACATGCTGATTTGTGGGGGCCTTCACGTAAACCCTCTTATGGTGGTGCTCATTATATGCTTACTATTATTGATGATTACTCAAGGAAAGTGTGGCCATATTTTCTGAAACATAAATCTGATGTTTTTACTGCTTTTAAAAAGTGGAAAGTTATGATAGAAAGGCAAACTGAGAGGAAGGTGAAGTTGCTTCGTACTGACAATGGTGGCGAATTTCGTTCGCACGAATTTGATGATTATTGCAGGCAGGAAGGCATTGTCAAGCATCACACCATCCCGTACACAACTCAGCAGAATGGTGTAGCGGAGCGGATGAACAGGACTATCATCTCCAAAGCTCGCTACATGTTGTCCAACGCCCGCATGAACAGGCGTTTTTGGGCTGAGGCTGCCAACACCGCCTGCTACTTGATCAACAGGTCACCGTCCATCCCCCTTGACAAGAAAACTCCTATTGAGGTATGGTCTGGTGAGCCGGCTTATTATTCACAATTGAAAGTTTTTGGTTGCACTGCCTATGCTCATGTTGATAATGGAAAGTTAGAGGCCTAGAGCTGTTAAGTGCTTATTTCTTGGTTATGGTTTCGGAGTGAAAGGATATAAGTTGTGGAATCCGGAAACCAAAAAGACTTTCTTCAGCCGGAGTGTTGTGTTTAATGAATCTGTTATGTATCAGGACAGTTTGACTACTGATGTTATGCCAGATTCTTCTGATAAGGACGAACCACAGGTTCATTTGCAGGTGGAGCAGGTGGAGCACTTGGATGAGGAGGTAACAAGAACTGTTGATGAGGAGATTGTGGAAACCTCACCTCCTATTTTGCAGCAACCGTCCATTGGTGCTGATCGGCCAAGGAGAAACATTGTTCCCCCTAACCGATTAATTGAAGAATGTGATGTTGTTTATTTTGCTCTGAGTTGTGCTGAACAGGTGGAGCATGAGGCTGAACCAGCTACATACACTGAAGCTATTGCTTCGGTTGATCGTGACATGTGGATTGGTGCAATGCACGTGGAGATACAATCACTTGAGAAGAATGGCACATGGGATGTTGTGCGCTTGCCTAAACAAAAGAAGACCGTCCGCTGCAAGTGCATCTTTAAGAGAAAGGAAGGTTTGTCTCCTAATGAGCCTCCAAGGTTTAAGACAAGGTTAGTAGCTAAAGGTTTCAGCCAAATTCCCGGTGTGGATTATAATGATGTGTTCTCCCCGGTTGTCAAGCATAGTTTTATTCGTACATTCTTCAGTATTGTTGATATGCATGATCTTGAGCTTGAGCAGTTAGATGTGAAGACTGCATTTTTGCATGGAGAACTTGAGGAGGAGATATACATGGACCAACCAGAAGGGTTCATAGTGCCTGGTAAGGAGGATTTCGTGTGCAAGCTAAAGAAGTCCCTTTACGGTTTGAAACAATCTCCTCGACAGTGGTATAAAAGGTTTGATTCTTTTATGATGTCACATGGCTTTAAGAGGTCTGAATATGATAGCTGTGTGTACATTAAATTTGTTGATGAATCGCCTATATACTTACTGCTATATGTTGATTGATGTAGCCCAACCCAACGACATCACCATGTCAAGCATGCCAACAAATGCCAAGTCACCATGGACGTCAAAGGTGAAGTCCATCCTCTTCGAGATCTCATTTCCTACCCTTTGGAATGGTATGCTACTTGAGCATCCGCCCATTTGCATTGCTAGGTTTGACACGATGGATACGAAGCTGATGGGAGGTGCCGAGGAAGCCCAAGAGTTGATTTCATCCAAGGCATACGCATGGATGAGGAGAAGGAAGCGTCATGGACAAGGAGAGGAAGAAGGAGGCGAAATCAGGCAGGCCGGCCTCCAGACCGGCCTAGGCCGGCCCCCAGGCCGGCACCCCACCAGAGCCGGCCGGCCGGCCTCCCAGCCGGCCCAGGCCGGCCCCGAGGCCGGCACCCCTCCAAACGACGCCGGCCTCCAGGCCGGCCCAGGCCGGCCACCAGGCCGGGCCCCCTACAGACGCCACCGGCCTCCAGGCCGGCCCAGGCCGGCCCCCAGGCCGGCCCCCAGGCCGGACCCCCACCCTTCAGCTCCTTTTGTACTAAGACTATAAATAGCTTTCCCCCTTTTCCATTTGAGGTAGAGAAGAATGAACTAGAGTTGAGCGTTGCTCCTTCCCGTGATGGGTTCCTCCGAGGAGGATGATGAATCTCTTGTTGTAGCTACTCTTTCACTTAGGTGTCTCTAGTAGTGCAAACCAATCTTTCACTGCGGTGATTCTATTGGATCGGTGGACCGGCCGGTAAGAGCAATCGGTTTCAACAAGAGTAAGTTTGGCTTTGATTCTTCGATCCAAAGGCTACCTTTTTGAGGGTTTGTTGTTGGGTGGAGTTCTTAGCAGGATTTGCTAGTTATCCTTGTGTTTTGCCCACGAATCTCCCTCGTTTCCCCTCGTGTTCTTCGTGTTCATCCCCGTTTCCCCCTCAAATCCGTGAAGATCGGGCCTAGCCCTACATCATATGGTATCAGAGCAAGGGTTGCCACGGATTTGCCTTTGTTTCCACCCCCATATCCACAAAAATTTTCTTTGATTTTGCTAATTTCGAAAATTTCCACCAAAAATAGCCTCAAATTGCTTTTGGTTCGATCTGAGATTCTTGTGAGTTTGGTAGGTTTTGATCCGTGGATCCATTGCTATACTTGTTGATCTACCCTCCCTTTGCGTTCCCATGGCCAAATTCCTTTGATTTCGCCTCCGATTTGGTGTTTTTCGGGCCGTTTTCCGCCCAAACTCGCCCATTTTCGCGTCCCAGAGGGTAGTGTCGGCCGGCCTCCAGCCCGGCCTAGGCTGGCCTCTAGGCCGGACCCCCGGCAGAGGCCGCCGGCCTCCAGCCCGGCCTAGGCCGGCCCCCAGGCCGGTTCCCCTGCTGAAATTTTGTTTTGGCCATAACTTTTCACTCCGGACTCCGTTTTTGGTGATTTTCGTCTCTAATCGAAGCTACGGACAAGCTCTACATCACCACGGCGGTTGATCCATCATCTATTGCCACCATATTTCGTGAGCAAGGAAGGGACATTCCACTCCACCGGGTGAAGATCGTCGACGAAAGGTATAACATCCCCGAACCTTCTCCCACCTTGCATCACTTGTTAGCCAAGCCATTTGTGCCTATCTTACCTTTGGAGACTAGCTCATCTATGATTGCTTGGGCTTTGCACACTTGATACCTCTTAGTGTTCCGAGCAAAACTTGTATGCGCTAGTTCATATAGTTGTTGTTGGCAAGCAAAGTGAGAGGCAAAATAGAAAAAGAGAGTAAGAGGCCAAAAGAGAATAGAAAAAGAATCAAAGGAGAGCAAATAAAAAGAAAGATCCTCTTTGCCATATCTCTTGTAGGTCACGCTAGCTCGATGAAAAATTCATAGGTGTGGTATCTTTGTGCAAATCTTGTAGCCCACCAATAAATTGCAATCGAGTTGGTTTCTCTCTTGTACTTGTGCGACTCGAGCTTTAGTCTTCGCTAGGTCCATCACTAGCTCATTTTTGGTTGCACGAGTCCCTCTCTTCAAAGCGTGTGTTTCTATGTGCTTCACTCATATCCTTTGAGATCGACTTGTATTTGCTTTGTGATCATCATGGTTCTCTACTTGCCTTTACAATATCTTGGTTTCCGGTTGTTCCAATTGCTTTCCACAATTCATACCTATCCACTCATAAGCCTTGTGTGTTTTGGAGTTGCCTTTGGATCTTTGAAACTCAAGTCACCCGCATTCTTGTGTATCGGTTTCTCTTGGCATCGTCCACTAGTTCCAATACTATCTACTAGGTGAGGTTGGTTTCTTAGTTCTTTCCACTACACATATATATACACTTGCCTTGTGATTGACCATGTCTAGTGAGAGCGGAGCATCCTATGGAGGCCATGATGACGAGAACATGATGAGCGACAACGACTTCGGCGCGCCAAGCATGGATGACATCATGAGCGACAACGACAACGGCGCCCCAAGCATGAATGAAATGGTGGACCACGACATCGACGTCACCTCCACGAGCATGGACTACATGGCGGAGCACCACCACTACCACGACTATGATGCCGCAACCGCCCGCGACATGGAGACCTACAATTACTTCGAGCCCACAAGCGTCAACTCCATGGTGGACCACTACTTCGACTACGGCTCCTCAAGGCACGTCAAGGATCTTCCACGAGGCTCTACACACCTTGTTGATGACGACTCCGACGATGAGTACCCACCTCGGCGCTCCTCAAGGCCAAGAACTCAAGAGCGCCACCGCCGTCACGCACCTACTTCAAGCTCAAGGAGAGGGAGCTCAAGGCATCTTCGCCTAGAGGACAAGGAGACACGCCCTCCTCCTCGACGTCAAGCTACTTCGCCCTCAAGACGGCGGCCAACGCAAAGTGCCTATGCACATGAGTCTTCGTCAAGGAACACCAAGGATCTTCATCGGCATACGTCTACTCATGATCATCATCGACGCCACTATGAGGACTCAAGCTACTCAAGGCCACGCCATCACGCATCTACATCAACTTCCAAGATGGCGGCAATTACACATCAAATGGAGCCTCCTCCACGTGCCACCACCAAAAGGGCGTCCAAGAGTAGATCACACTCCAAGAAGGACCGGGACATGCTTCTCAAACTCCAAGCCGACCTCGACAAGTTGAAGACCAAGCTCGACGCCGACAATGCCAACTTCGAGATCGAGCAAGCCGAGCTCAAGACCATCCGCGAGGACTTCATCGCCGGTTTATCCAAGTTCTTCAAGCCCTCACATGAGGCTTCACCAAGCACATTGTCCACTCCACTACAAGATGGTGACCATGAAGATGGCGAGAAGACGGTCGAGCATGGGATTTTACCTTCGACCAAGGAGGCGAGCATTGAAGAGGCTACCACTTGTGACGGCGAGCCAAGTGAAGAGGTTGAGCATGGGAGTGTCCCTTCAACCAAGGCGTCGAATGGAGTTGAGACTACCGAGCCTATCCCTATGTGCTTGAATAATAAAATGGTACCAATCCCATGTGAGCATGAGAGCCACCTAGCCCACTTGAGTGAGAGTGCAAGTGAGTTGAGTGCCTCCACCATATGTGAGATTGAGTGCTTCCATTTTGAGGGAATGAGTGATACACCACTTGAGTTGGGAGAGCTAGTTCATAGGTCAAGTGAGGCCATTTCGATTTCTAACAACTTACCCTCTACCTCTAGTGTGTTTACTCATGTTGTGCTAGGTCCCATGGATGATGCGACGCAAAGCCTCGACATGATGGTGCCTATG
The DNA here is from genome assembly GCA_012064385.1 of Puccinellia tenuiflora. Taxonomy (NCBI): domain Eukaryota; kingdom Viridiplantae; phylum Streptophyta; class Magnoliopsida; order Poales; family Poaceae; genus Puccinellia; species Puccinellia tenuiflora. Next base: position 1,575,025 of record QRDG01000473.1, on the reverse strand, counting down.
ATGGAGAAGATGTACATGGAGGATGAAGACGATGCCACCCCATGCTTACATGAAGATGTACAAGTCGGCTACATGGACGCCGCTACCTCTACCACAACACCTACCTCTCATGAGCGGGACTACAAAGGTACGCATATGGGTGTTGATGATGCCATGATCCCACTAGTGGACATGATGACTTGTGATTGCTTGCATGCTATGGATGATCCTTTTGATGTCACATATGCTTCATTCATATTCCCATGTGATACCTTGTTCCAAACCAATGTTGATCATGTGGAATTTCCTATGTGTGATGATCTTACCACATGCATGCCTTGCTATGAATCTTTCGAATTTTCTCCCATTGTTGCATCCAAGAAGTTGAACAATTTCTCTTTCCAATGTTTGGTTTGCAATAATGTTGATATGATGTCTTATGAGATTGCCCCCATAGCTTTCTCAAATTTGGAGATTCTTCCTTTTGCCATGTTGAGAATTTACCCTTCCTTTTGCATATTGACCACTCACATTTGTCATACATTCATTTTGATATTGGTGTGTTTGGTGATGTGCAAATGGATAGATGCGTCATAATGGATGATGCATTCATGTACCATGCACACAATTTCTTTTTATGGAATTTCGTGTGTAATGGCTCACGCTTCATAATGTCAACCTCAATTGAGCATGAGTTGACAAAAAGAGCTCTTGAGAGCATTTTCCATGAGAGTTGTGCCTCCGACCAACCTCTATTTCCTTTTCCATGTTTTGCATCGAACAAATTGAACAATTGCTCTTTCCTTTGGTTCGCGTGCAAACATGTGAGTGCTTTGGTTTTCCTTTGTGACATTCATGCTCCCTTGATCCTCCTTGTAAATGATTTATGTGTTGCAAAAAGTATGATGAACAATTGTTCTTTCCGATGGCTTGTTTACAACGATAATAATATTTTGAGCATGTCTTGTCATGAGGCCTTGAGATGTTATCTTCTTGGTGTGGCAACAAAATTGATGAACACTTGCTCTTCTCTTTGCTTTGTTTGCACCCATGATGGCGATGATAAGAGCCTCTCTCACCTTGTGTGGTTCACAAACCTCTCTTTCCGACGCTTTCAATGCAATGAACATCATATGGTTCAAAATGAGATAGCTTTCTTAGCCTTCTTAAATTTTCTTGGAGATTTTGTGTTCCCAAATTTTGAGGATGTTTGGACGAGTTGTTTGCACATTGACCTTGCATTTGTATTCCATTCCATATATTTGTGTTGTGCTAATGGTGTTATGAACAAATTGGGACATGTCATCAATGATGTGCTCCTCTATCATGCACGCACATGTTTTGCTTGGTCTTTGGTGCGTATAGGTACCAATGGCGGCATGGTGACTTCCACTTCAACGTCAAGCCATCTATCTCCTTCACATGATGAGGACGTGCTAGCGTCGAGGACGACGCTTTTCGAAGGAGGGGGAGATGATGTAGCCCAACCCAACGACATCACCATGTCAAGCATGCCAACAAATGCCAAGTCACCATGGACGTCAAAGGTGAACTCCATCCTCTTCGAGATCTCATTTCCTACCCTTTGGAATGGTATGCTACTTGAGCATCCGCCCATTTGCATTGCTAGGTTTGACACGATGGATACGAAGCTGATGGGAGGTGCCGAGGAAGCCCAAGAGTTGATTTCATCCAAGGCATACGCATGGATGAGGAGAAGGAAGCGTCATGGACAAGGAGAGGAAGAAGGAGGCGAAATCAGGCAGGCCGGCCTCCAGACCGGCCTAGGCCGGCCCCCAGGCCGGCACCCCACCAGAGCCGGCCGGCCTCCCAGCCGGCCCAGGCCGGCCCCGAGGCCGGCACCCCTCCAGACGACGCCGGCCTCCAGGCCGGCCCAGGCCGGCCACCAGGCCGGGCCCCCTACAGACGCCACCAGCCTCCAGGCCGGCCCCCAGGCCGGACCCCCACCCTTCAGCTCCTTTTGTACTAAGACTATAAATAGCTTTCCCCCTTTTCCATTTGAGGGAGAGAAGAATGAACTAGAGTTGAGCGTTGCTTCTTCCCGTGATGGGTTCCTCCGAGGAGGATGATGAATCTCTTGTTGTAGCTACTCTTTCACTTAGGTGTCTCTAGTAGTGCAAACCAATCTTTCACTGCGGTGATTCTATTGGATCGGTGGACCGGCCGGTAAGAGCAATCGGTTTCAACAAGAGTAAGTTTGGCTTTGATTCTTCAATCCAAAGGCTACCTTTTTGAGGGTTTGTTGTTGGGTGGAGATCTTAGCAGGATTTGCTAGTTATCCTTGTGTTTTGCCCACGAATCTCCCTCGTTTCCCCTCGTGTTCTTCGTGTTCATCCCCGTTTCCCCTCAAATCCGTGAAGATCGGGCCTAGCCCTACATCATTGATGATATGTTAATTGCTGCCAAGAGCATGAAGGAAATCACTACGTTGAAGAAACAGTTGAGTAGTGAGTTTGAGATGAAGGATCTTGGTCCTGCTAAGAAAATTCTAGGTATGGAAATTTCAAGAGACAGAAAATCTAGATTGCTATTTCTTAGTCAAGAGAATTACATTAAGAAAGTTCTTCATCGTTTTAACATGCATGGTGCAAAGTCTGTTAGTACGCCTATTGCTCCTCACTTTAAGTTGTCTGCATTGCAATGTCCTAGTACTGATGAAGATGTTGAGTACATGTCTCGAGTTCCATATTCTAGTGTTGTTGGTTCCTTAATGTCCATGGTGTGTTCTTGGCCTGATTTGTCTTATGCTATGAGCTTGGTCAGTCGATACATGGCTAATCCTGGTAAAGAACATTGGAAAGCTGTTCAGTGGATTTTCAGGTACCTTCGCGGCACATCCAATGCTTGCTTGAAGTTTGGCAAGACTGGTGAGGGACTCGTAGGCTATGTGGATTCAGATTTTGCTGCCGACTTGGATAAGAGGAGGTTCCTCACAGGTTATGTATTTACTGTTAGTGGATGTGCTGTTAGCTGGAAGGCTACCTTGCAGGGCGTTGTTGCACAATCTACTACTGAGGCTGAGTACATGGCTATTGCTGAAGCGTGTAAAGAATCTGTTTGGTTGAAAGGTCTGTTTGCTGAGCTTTGTGGAGATTATACTTGCATTAACCTGTTTTGTGACAGTCAAAGTGCCATTTACCTTACTAAGGATATTGATGTCAAATACAATTATGTGCGTGATATTGTTGCACAAGGTAAGCTGAAGGTATGCAAGATAAGTACTCATGATAATCCTGCTGATATGATGACAATGCCAGTTCCTGTTGCTAAGTTTCAGCTTTGCTCGAGCTTAGTTGGTATAACTGTTTAGCCCAAGAGGCTAGTTGGCGCCGAAAGTGTTTTCGTTGATGATTTCAGGGTGAAGGATTGTTGATGCTACAATATGGAATTTGTCTCAAGGTGGAGTGTTATTTTATGGTGATCCGAATCCGATTCTATAAGTGAGAAGGCTAACGACGGAGCGAAGCTGCCCCCGCGGTACGGTACGAGTTGTAACCGACCTGGACACCGCTTATCACCGACCTAGATTAGGTCAGGACCACTATAAATACGTCTTGTAAGCCGCCGCCGGAGATAAGGCACACATTGTAAATCCCGGCGCGTTTGTAACCTCACCCCGAAATAGTGAAGTATTGCTGGCTGGCGCCCATGGTTTTTCTCTTCCTTGTTGGAAGGGTTTTCCACGTTAAAATCTCGTGTCTCCCGTTGGTTTGATTTTGCTTAATTTCATCGTTGTTTTGCTATCGCGTGTAACACAACTCATGACAAATTGCAAACCAACTTTATTAGACATTAGATACAGTTTACTAAGCCTCAATGTGGCACTCCACCCCTAGAGTATCACATATGATGATGCTAAAGAGACAAATGCAAAATAAAAGCAGAATCTATCAAAATCTGAACAGTCTGTAAAGATCGAATTTTTCGAGGCACTTCTGCACCTCAAATAAAAAAACTAAAAACTAACGAAAGATAGATAAAAGCATCAGGCTGGCTGTCAGAAATTATCAGAAAAGATAAAATCCTGGCGATTTTAGGATTTTCATGCAACATGCGCACATAATCTGTTTTAGGACAGCACACTACAAGAAATCTGGTCTATTGCAACGGACAAAATCGTGGAAATAAGCGTCAAATCGTCGCAATAGGTACCTGTTGCATCAAAATCACTTTCGTTGGTCGTCGTTGCGAAAAACCGCGTGGTTTTAGCTTTTTTCCGCGGAACAAGTTTCGTGGCAAATAAATTTGCCTTCTGCAACCATTCATGCGGGGAATTGCCACGCGTTTTTTCGTGGCGGCACTCACCTAATGCAACCGTTTTTATTTGTGGGTATAGATCTACTGCATCAAGTACCGAACCGTGGCGAGTGACCACTATGTCAATGGGGCGTGTTTCGTGGCGCATGCTCTTTCATTGGAATAGTCCAGTTTATTTGCGACGTCCAATTTTGCAGCAAAAAACTATGCCAACAAACCTTATATTCGTGGCAAAAACGATTGGCGACAAAAAATTCAACCGTGGTAACAAGAATTTGTCTGGTTATCGCTACGGTCATAATTTTTGAAGCGACAAAGTATTGCGACAATGAAAAATTTTCGTGGCGATAATCTATCTCAACACAAATTATTTTGGTGGCGCCAAACAGTAGTCGTAACGTCGAAACTTTTCATGGAGATGCTCTATTCCAACAAATATTATTTCGGTGGCGCCAAATAGTAGTCGCAACGTGAAAACTTTTCGTGGCGATGCTCTATTTCAACAAATATTATTTTGGTGGCGACAAGTAGTAATCGCAACGGCCAAAATATAAGTAGCCATAAACTAGTGCCACAATTTAAACTTTTCGTGGCGATGCTCTATTCCAACAAATATTATTTTGGTGGCGACAAGTAGTAATCACAACGGCCTAAATGTTAATAGCGAGAAACTAGTGTGACAATTAAAATTCTTTGTGGCGATTCTCTATTTCAACGATGTAAAATGTTGGTGCCGAAAGTCTATTGCAACAAAACTTTAGTTGGTGGCGCCAAAATAGTTATTACAACGTCGGAACAAAACAACAAGTCGTGGCGACTGATAGTTGACGTAACACTACATTTACCATGGTAATAGTCTTTTGCCACTTTTAAAAAAATGAAGCAAAAAAAAATACGGGACACAAAAAATCCGCGCTTTGAATTAAAATATTCACAGCCGTACGTACAAATCATAATTCTCATACAATTCATAATTCTCATAGCTAATATCGATCAAATGAAACTCAAATATATCGCAGGTATCCTAATGTACGTGATGTACAATCCAGTGCAGCTATTTATTTCCATTTTCATTTGCATTTCCACTAACATTTGTATCCTGCAATCAAGAATAAAAAAAGTTAAGTTCATGTTCCTAGCTAGCACAAATCAGTTGTTTGTTTAAGTTGTGAGTCAACGCAGCAACAACACATGGATTCACATAAGAAGCAAGTGCAGCAAGGCTATAGTGTTGGTGCAGCAAGGCTATATAGTGTGGGTGATGCAAAAACAGTACCTGCTAGTACCAATTTGTACAAGTTTGTGACTTACCATTGCTTTCAACATTCGAGAACCCTGTAGCGTGCTGTGCGGAGGATATATTCTTTTAGAAGGGCTCTGTACAACTGGTGATTGCAGTTTTTGATTAATATTTTCTTTCTGGATTGGCCTCTTAGTCACCTGCAAAAAAGAAGTGCATTGTTAGCAATGCAAGTAAACAACTAAATCTTACGAGTTTGCAAGCATATTACTACCATCACCTGCAATGCATGCACCTTTTTTTGTTCCATTTGTTTGTAGAACTCTTGAAACTGTGTCTGAAACCGTGTCATCAAGTCCTTCTCAAATTCCTGTCTTGAGGTTCGCTCCATTTCCATCATTGTTTCTCGTTGAGCACGCTCTTCCTTTAACATCTCCTCAAGGTTTTCCCTCTCAGCACGCTCTGAATTAATCCTCTCATCTGTGCTTTCACGTTCAGCTTGTAACTTCTTTTCTAATTCAGTGACCTGCTGGCTGAGGACAGAGTTAACTTTTTGGGCCTGTGCAGTAGCACGAGCTTGCTCTTCAATCTGGAACTTAATCCTTTGAGAACTAGTTGGTAGTTTGGCCATGTATCCAAACCCACGAGGCTGCGATGACTTGCAGTTCACCATTTCTTTATATGCAGTCTGGAAAATATTGATTCTTTGTTCACTTGTAACTGGACCTTCAGTTTCCTTTTCTATATTTTCAATGTCTTGACATGCTTTTTCCTAATTACGAGAAAAAAATCCATTAAATGAAGAACCATCCACGATGAACAACTGTGAATAAGTTTGGAGTAGGTTCTAAGTCAGTATACTCACGTAAACTTTCTTGGACTCTTCGGTACTCCATGTTCCATTCTTGGTGTGGGCAATTTCCCAGAGAGCAATACAGTCTGGCTCTTGTCCAGTTTCCGAATTTCTCTGCAAGTAGTGACAAGCCGGTTGACGTACAGCCTCTTGCTGATGAGAGGAAGGATGATGCAGCATGTGTTCCAGTTCGTGTTGACATGGGAGTTCAGACCGATGACGTTGGTGCTGATCGTGTTCCGGTGCGTGTGGTACCGCGAGTAGGAGGTCGACGCTATGGCAGCACACTTGTGAGGCGTTTTGTTGGAGCAGCAGTGCGGATGCACAAAGGGAAAGATGGACATGTTCGTCAGTTGTGTGGCCCGGGCATTACCACTTTGCAAGGTCGTCCAGCGAAGGTTCATGTTCTGCAACACAAGGTTCCAGCAAGGGTTCCTAAGAGAGGGCAGGAGAAGATGGTGGCGCCACGGTTCATATGGAGAAGAAAATCAAGTCAAGCAAGCCGAGAGGGAGGATGTGGAGTGGAAGGCAAGCAAGACTTGAAGATGGCGAAGACGCGTGATGTTGTTGCTGCTATCACGCCACCCTTTCGAGCCGACCCTCAAGCGTTGAGGACAACGCTTCTTGAAGGGGGGGAGGATGATATGGGCACGACGGGGGAGGTGCAGCCCAATTTCAGGACTCCACCAAGCTAGATGTATTCGTCGTGTGTTGCTATTTTAAATAATTAGAGTTTTAATAATTATGAGTTTGGGCTTGGTTTGGGCCTGTCCAACCAAGTCAACGTTGGGCCCATTAGTGGGGCGGTACTGTAGCGCGGTACTGTAGCGCGGTACTGTAGCACCCCTCATATAAGGAGCTGCTAGGCATCGTTTTAGGGTTAGCTTTGAGTTTAGATTAAAACAGTCCATAGACTTTGAGCTCCATTGGTGAAGCTTCCCTCCGGGGACGGCGATGCCGTTTATCAGATTGTAATAGAGATTGCTGTGAGGGTTCTTGAGTGCATCAAGGATTATCAGGCTCAGGTTTGAGGCGTGGTGTTTATCTCCACGTTGCTTGCTGGATTCGTTCCTCACCTTCAGGTGACGATCATCATCGTTATTGGAAGATTCCTATTGGTGGATTCGCTGTGAAAGATCGGGACAATAATCATAGGATCAACCCCCTTGATTCTTTATCACGTGCAGCCTACCGTACCAACCCTGAGGAGACGAAAGAGATTGAACGACAAATTCAAGAACTACTCGACAAAGGTTATGTTCGTGAGTCTCTTAGTCCATGTGCTGTTCCTATTCTTTTGGTACCAAAGAAAGATGGTTCTTCTCGCATGTGTACTGATTGTAGGGCTATTAATAATATCACAATTCGTTATAGACACCCTATACCACGTTTGGATGATATGCTTGATGAATTGAGTGGCTCTACCATGTTCTCTAAAGTTGATTTGCGTAGTGGTTACCACCAAATTCGTATGAAATTAGGAGATGAATGGAAAACAGCATTCAAAACAAAATTTGGTCTCTATGAGTGGTTAGTGATGCCTTTTGGTTTAACTAATGCTCCTAGTACTTTCATGAGATTAATGCATGAAGTTTTGCGTGCTTTCATTGGACGTTTTGTGGTGGTCTACTTTGATGATATATTGATTTACAGCAAATCTTTAGAGGATCATGTGGCTCATTTGCGTGCTGTTTTTGATGCTTTGCGTGCTGCACGTTTATTTGGTAACCTTGAGAAGTGCACCTTTTGCACCGATCGAGTTGTGTTTCTTGGCTATGTTGTTACCGCACAGGGCATTGAAGTGGATCCCGCAAAGATTGAGGCGATTTCGAGTTGGCCGACTCCGCTAACGGTCACCCAAGTGAGGAGTTTCCTTGGCCTCGCTGGGTTCTACCGGCGTTTTGTCAAAGACTTTGGGTCTATTGCAGCGTCGCTGAATGAGCTTACAAAGAAGGATGTGCCCTTTGTTTGGGGCAATGCACAACAGGAGGCTTTCATGCTATTGAAAGATAAGTTAACACATGCTCCTTTGCTCCAACTTCCTGATTTTAATAAGACTTTTGAGCTTGAATGTGATGCTAGTGGAATTGGGTTGGGAGGTGTGTTATTACAAGATGGAAAACCTGTTGCATATTTTAGTGAAAAATTGAGTGGGCCTAGTCTGAACTATTCAACTTATGATAAAGAATTATATGCTCTTGTTCGGACTTTAGAAACTTGGCAACATTATTTATGGCCTAAAGAATTTGTTATACATTCTGATCATGAATCTTTAAAGCATATTCGTAGTCAAGCAAAACTGAACCGTCGTCATGCTAAGTGGGTTGAATTTATTGAGTCTTTTCCTTATGTCATTAAACACAAAAAGGGTAAAGACAATGTTATTGCTGATGCTTTATCACGACGCTATACTATGTTGTCTCAGCTTGACTTCAAAATTTTTGGATTGGAAACCATTAAAGAACAATATATACATGATGTTGATTTCAAAGATGTGTTGCAGAATTGTAAAGAAGGGAGAACTTGGAACAAATTCGTCCTCAATGATGGATTTGTGTTCCGCGCTAACAAACTTTGCATTCCAGATAGTTCCGTTCGTCTTTTGTTGTTGCAGGAAGCACATGGAGGAGGATTGATGGGTCATTTTGGTGTGAAGAAAACAGAGGACGTCCTTGCTGCACACTTCTTTTGGCCACGGATGCGTCGGGACGTTGAGAGATTTGTTGGCCGCTGCACAACATGTCAAAAAGCTAAGTCACGTCTTAATCCACATGGTTTATATATGCCTCTTCCTGTCCCTAGTGTGCCTTGGGAGGATATTTCTATGGACTTTGTTTTGGGATTGCCTCGCACACAGAAGGGGAGGGATAGTATTTTTGTTGTTGTGGATAGATTTTCGAAAATGGCACACTTTATTCCCTGTCACAAAATTGATGATGCCACACATGTTGCTGATTTGTTCTTTCGTGAAATTGTTCGTTTGCATGGTGTGCCAAATACTATAGTTTCAGATCGTGACACTAAATTTCTTAGCCATTTTTGGAGATGCTTATGGGCAAAGTTGGGAACTAAGTTGCTATTTAGTACTACATGTCATCCCCAAACTGATGGGCAAACTGAAGTGGTTAATAGAACTTTGTCTACTATGTTAAGGGCTGTTTTAAAACAGAATTTAAAAAAGTGGGAAGAATGCTTGCCTCATATCGAATTTGCTTACAATCGTTCCATGCATTCTACTACTAAAATGTGTCCTTTTGAGGTTGTGTATGGTTTTGTTCCTCGTGCACCTATTGATTTATTGCCTCTTCCATCATCGGTGCCAAATGATCTAGATGCTACACAACGTGCTGATTTGGTGTTAAAGTTGCATGCCACTGTTAAAGAAAATATTGAACGCATGAATGCAAAATATAAAATGTATGGGGATAAGGGGAGAAAGAAAATTGTGTTTGAACCTGGAGATCTTGTTTGGTTACATTTGCGCAAAGATCGTTTTCCTGATTTGCGCAAGTCCAAGTTAATGCCACGAGCTGATGGTCCTTTTAAGGTGTTAGAGAAAATAAATGATAATGCATATAAACTTGAGTTGCCTGCAGATTTTGGGGTTAGTCCCGCATTTAACGTTGCAGATTTGAAGCCATATTTGGGAGAGAATGATGAGATGGCGTCGAGGACGACTTCAATTCAAGAAGGGGAGGATGATGAGGACATCCCTGCTATAGATGCAACCGCCACTACTACACCACCTACATTACAAGGACCTATGACAAGAGCTCGTGCACGTCAACTTAATCAACAGGTACTTTCGTTCTTACAAGCTAGTCCTAATATTCATGAGAATATGATGCTGCCTAAATCAAATGTGTTTGTCTCTCTTAGGAATGATGGACCAAGCATGGATGAGAGGGACAAGCTATGGAGCATGTACGTTGGAGGAGATGGCAGCAGGAGTACAACCAACGGAGATGATGATGCTACCAATGGAGACTACCGTGATTTGAAGCCACCATAAAGATGCTTGAAGGCTTGGACGAATTTTAGAAGATATCAATTAATGAATTTCGTCCAAGGCTTTTCTTAGGTGCTGCGCCACCTCGTTTTTGGGCCAGGCCCATGTATTTTCGAGATACCTTTTAATAGGCAGTTTTAGAGTCCGTATCTAAGGAGGAAAGCCTTCCTAGGGTAGGATTCGGCCGCCACCCCATGGCTGGACGAAATCCCACACCTCTCCTCCTTATATACCCCCGTTAGGTCGTCCTTTAGACTCGGATTTTGTTTAGTTAAAAGTTAGCCAACTGCTGCAACTTCGTGTACTCGGTTTGTGTCCAACGACCAGATCAAGACCGCTTCTCGGAATCCCACCTTTTAAATAAAGCTCATCTTTCATCCGCAATTTCGTGATTGCAATTTCGGTTCTTACTTGTTTCTCGATCGCAGGTAGAACTAGACCTTTTTGGTCAGGCCGATCGTGCTGCTGCAAGGTTGGTAACTCACGGAGATTGGTTTAGCGATTGCATAGGCGCTGCGTACTTGTACGTGGAAGTCGGATCGCCAAGGTCGAACTCCACCAGAATCGACGTATCTCATCTCATCGAAAGATCGGACTACCTTAGCCATATCACGTGTTGTCGTGAGGAGGGGCAAGAGGAGCATCATCAGAATGGAAGGAGGCGCCACCGAGCAAGACTTGGACAACGAGCCAAAGATCGAGGAGGAATTCGACAAGTTCTTCGACATGCCTACCAGTAGTGCACAAAGAAGGAAGACCTCCGTACCTACTAGAGGTTGTCCGTTCACGCGAAGAAATCTCAAGGTCACCGGCCTAAAGTTTTCAACCGCGAAGAAGGGAAAGAAGAGAATGTAGCTTGCGGAACCGAGACGGAGAAGCGACTTTTTTGGTGTATTTAATTTGTATGTGTGTGTGTGAGAGAGAGACAATGCAAGCATAAGAGACATTGTTTGTGTGTGAGACAATGCAAAAACTCAAATCCAATGAATATGTGTGTATTTGTGTTGCAAAACTCAAATCCAATGAATATGTGTGTATTTGTGTGTGTGAGATCCAATGCAAAACTCATATCCAATGAATATGTGTATTTTGTATTTTGTAACCAAAAATATTTTGTAAAACTCATATCCAATGCAAAACTCAAATCCAACTCATAAGAGACATTGTATTTTGTAACCAAACTTAACCAACAATATTTCAAAGGAAAAAAAAGAAAAGGAGACAATGAATATGAGCACACAGTTGTTTTAATTCTGTCAAGATACAGCACACAGTTTTTTTAACTGTTTAGGCGTTTTAATTCTGTGGCGCACCGCTGATGGGGTGCGCCACAGAATCTTACATTTCTGTGGCGCACCTCCCAGGACATGCGCCACAGAAATGTAAGATTCTGTGGCGCACCCCGCCCGCGGTGCGCCACAGAAATTTGGAGCTGCCACTTACATGTGGGCCAGCCCCGCGCTGCCGTTTCATTCCCAATTTCTCTAACTTCCCGCGCGCGCGCGTCGACGACGACGTCCTCCCGCACCCCGGCCTCCCGCGCTCGACGACCACCGCTCGCCGCCGGCAGCCCGCCGCCACCGGAGGAGTCGCCGGCAGCCCGACGCCACCGCCGCCATCGGAGGAGACGTCCACCGGAGGAGCCGCCCGTGCACGAGCACCTCCCCTGTGCCCTCGATCGGACGACCTTGACACCGGCCTCCCCGCCACCGCCGCCACCGGAGGACCTCGACACCGGCCTCGACGCCGTCCCCTGCGCAGGTCTATCTCCTCCCTCCTCCCTCCTCTCTCCCTGCCATCTTCCTCCTCCTCCCTGCTCTCTACCGAACTATGCACTCTAGGTGCTTGTGGAAATGCGTGTGTGTCTAACTTCAAATTTGTGTGACCTTGAGTGTCCTCCTCCTCCCTGCTCTCTCCCTCCTCTCTCCCCTGCCCCCTCCCTCCCCTTCTCTGCCGCCGGTGTTCCTGCACGCAAGGTGCTCGACATAATGGCCGAGCATGCTTCCTGCTAGTGTTGATGCAAATGTTGGTTAGATTTATGTGTCTATCCATTTATGTATGATGTGTCTATCCATTTGTGTGACTGAATTGAGCACTTGTTGATGTAAAATGTGTATATGCAAATGCTTGTGTTGATGTGTCGACCTAGCCCTAGCATCTGTGTATGTGTCTGTGTATATGTGTATATGCAAATGCTTGTGTTGATGCTTGTGTTGATCCAAAATCTAACCAACATGTAAAATCTAACCAATGTGTATATGCAAATGCTATGTTTTATCTGTTTTTTGAAAAACCTGAAGAAACTGCCAAGTCTGAAAACAGTGTAGATTAGCCCCCCTTGCATGCAAATTGTGGGAAATATGCTCCACCAAAATTTGTAAATTTTACATCATTAGAAAGAGCTAAACCTATAGATTAATATGCATCAATTGTTTGTCCAAATTCAAAACTATAACAGACTAAATCATGTAGGCCAAAATGCTATATTTTATCTGTTTTCTGAAAAACCTGAAGAAACTGCCAAGTCTGAAAACAGTGTAGATTAGCCCCCTTTGCATGCAAATTGTGGGAAATATGCTCCACCAAAATTTGTAAATTTCATATCATTAGAAAGAGCTAAACCTATAGATTAATAGGCATCAATTGTTTGTCCAAATTAAAAAATATAACAGACTAAATCATGTAGGCCAAAATGCTATGTTTTATCTGTTTTCTGAAAAACCTGAAGAAACTGCTAAATCTGAAAACAGTGTAGATTAGCCCACTTTGCATGCAAATTGTGGGAAATATGCTCCACCAAAATTTGTAAATTTCATATCATTAGAAAGAGCTAAACCTATAGATTAATAGGCATCAATTGTTTGTCCAAATTAAAAATTATAACAGACTAAATCATGTAGGCCAAAATGCTATGTTTTATCTGTTTTCTGAAAAACCTGAAGAAACTGCTAAATCTGAAAACAGTGTAGATTAGCCCACTTTGCATGCAAATTGTGGGAAATATGCTCCACCAAAATTTGTAAATTTCATATCATTAGAAAGAGCTAAACCTATAGATTAATAGGCATCAATTGTTTGTCCAAATTAAAAATTATAACAGACTAAATCATGTAGGCCAAAATGCTATGTTTTATCTGTTTTCTGAAAAACCTGAAGAAACTGCTAAGTCTGAAAACAGTGTAGATTAGCCCACTTTGCATGCAAATTGTGGGAAATATGCTCCACCAAAATTTGTAAATTTCATATCATTAGAAAGAGCTAAACATATAGATTAATAGGCATCAATTGTTTGTCCAAATTAAAAACTATAACAGACTAAATCATGTAGGCCAAAATGCTATGTTTTATCTGTTTTCTGAAAAACCTGAAGAAACTGCTAAGTCTGAAAACAGTGTAGATTAGCCCCCTTTGCATGCAAATTGTGGGAAATATGCTCCACCAAAATTTGTAAATTTCATATCATTAGAAAGAGCTAAACCTATAGATTCATAAGCATTATTTGTTTGTCCAAATTAAACACTATAGGAGACTAAATCATGTAGGCAAAATTGCTATGTTTTATCTGTTTTAAACTCTTAATAACATTTAACCTAAATTCTGTTTTATCATGTAGGCAGCCCGCCGCCACCGCCGCCACCGGAGGAGCTCATCGACAAGTGGTGAGAAATGTGTTGATGAATATATGTGTGTCCACGACCATCGTGTCGTTGTTGTTTGTGCTCCGACCATCGTGTCGTCGAGATGTTGATACTATTTCAGAGATGCTTGTGCAGGTACCCCGTGAGGCCCTTGAGATTGTCGGAACGTCGATTAACTTCCGTTCTGGCAAATTCGGGGTACTCCATATGTCCCTTTTTTAGCAAAGGTCATGCCGAAATTTTTCGTGAATTTTGGCATGACTTTGCTAAAAAAAAGGGACATATGGGGTATTGCGACTAATGCATGGGCCGGGGTATCTTAGTACTAAATTAAGTGAAGTTTTTCTTATATTTTGTTGTACTAACTTTTGCCTCTTTTTAATGAAGTGCAAACATGTCGGCCGACGCGCCCGGCCCTTCTAAGCACATGAGCGTCGAAGAAGAAGCACGAGAAAAGAACAAGTCGTTCTGGGACGTGAACCCGGAGATGGGGGATGCGGAGGCCGCCGAACTGGCTCGTGACGGCGATGGTGACTTCCAATTAGCAGAGATGGAGATGGAGGATGCGGAGGACACCGACGGAGATGGGGACACAACCACCACCACCGATGGCGGCGACCACACGGATGTCGGGGGTGACGACCACACGGATGGCGGTGGTGGTAACACGACCGCTAAGAAGCTTAAGAAGCAGAGGAAGGAGCGGACACCGCAAGTGGTCGGCACCGTCACCGACACGTTCACTAAGGTCTCCAAAAGTGGCCAACCCCATGAGCCATGGGGCGTCGCAAAAGGGTACGGAATGCAACTAGGGTGCATCCTCCGGGAAACCGTGTCGATCAACACGTATGACCTCAGGAGCGCGGAGAATGAGGCTTTGCGCACACAACTCCTCAAGAGGCTTCACGAACGATACATTTTCCCGGACGATGGAAACAAAGGGTGGACAGCTTCGCCATCACGAAGATGAACAATTGTTTGACCAGCTGGAGAGGCCGGGTGAAGGCGAAGATTGAAAAGGGTCTTAGCTGGGAAGAGATCAGTGCCAAAGAGCCGTACATCGACATAGAAGAGTTCGAGGCATTGAAGTTGTCCTTGGCATCTCCGGAGGCTGAAAAATGGACCGAGTGGGGGAAGCAAATGCGGGCAATGAACTTAGGCAACCACCATTTGGGAAGCGGTGGTTACGCAGGAAAAAAAGCCTGTTTGGGACAAGGAGGATGCCGAGGTTGCGAGACTTGGGAAAGAGAACCCTTGGCATAAAATCACGGACGAGCAAGTTAGGAACTTTGTTCGGTCCCGCTACTATCTGAAGCCGGGGACGGGGGAATTTGTTACCGACTACAAAGATGTGCTGGATTTCGAGAAAGTTCTGGTAAGGAACTTAATTACCGCGGATATCTCAAAGTCCATTTTCGTTGATTTCTATACATGGGTTCACGTTTATTTGCTTTGTCCGCAGGAGGCTGAGTTGAAGGCTGCGGCTGAGGCCGGCCCGTCGTCCCAGGAGGCAGCCGGCCCGTGGGACACGACTTTCAACCGGGCGATGAACGTTTACAAGGGGAGGGACAAGTCAAAGCCTCCGACGTCAGCAGGCCGTGTGACCGGCTTTGGTACGTCGATGAAGTTCATCGAGTACTACAGCACGGACACCGACACGAAAAGGGAGAGGAGGAAGCCGGCTAAAGATAAAGCCGAGGTTCTCGAGCTAAGGAAGAAGCTGGAGACACTAGAGAAAGAAAAGGTGGACTCTAGCATGGTGGACAAGATAGTGGCCGAGAAGCTGGAGGAGAGGCTCCGGACTTTCTTACCCCCTGGATTGTATGAGGGATTAGCTGCTTGGCAAGCGGGAGGTCAACAGGGGCCGATACACTTGCCCAGCTTCGACGGCAGCACCTCCAGCAATAACGTGTCGCCGGTCCTGCTGCCCCCTGTCGTGTCGCCGGTCCTGGTGACCCCACCGGTGCCCCCCCGGCAGGAGAATAATGACAATGCGCACGAGCGCCCGGACAATGATAGGCCGGCCGCCGGCACCGGCGCCCTTTTCTCGACATTAGCCGAGCTCAACGCCATCGACAAGGTAACTAATTAGTTAGTCCGCGACATCTTTTATGACTACATATGCCTTTGATGACTGCCATATCTCATGCATGCATGGTGCCCAACATGTGTTGACTCCCAGGACACGCCTCGCATACTCCTGCATAGGGTGGGGGCCGGCGGAGAGTTGAAGGAAGTCGCGTTGGCCAAGATAGTACAACCTCTGACCCGCGATATACACAACACTCGAGTGAGTGAGGCCGTGATGAAAGTCAATGTCACGGAGGTACTGCCTGAGTTCCGTGACATCGACCCCCCCACGCAACCTCCGGGAGCTGAGAAACACATGAAGCTTGGCGAATGCGGAAAGTGGATGATGGAATGGCCGAAGACCCAGATTCGTCTTGGGGATGTTATTCATGGGGTCGGTCGCACCGGCGGCGCCACCTCGAGGCCTCGGCTCCTGCTCGTTCGGCCCCCGTCGAGGCGGCCGCAAAAAACTATTGCGGAGGAACCGGCGCCACAAGTAGCCGTCGCCACCACCCAGAAGGAACCGCCGGTCGCCGCCCTCACCAGCCGGAAGCTACCGCCGGTCGCCGCCGTCGCCGCCACCACCGGCCGGAAGCTACCGCCGGTCGCAGCCACCACCGGCCGGAAGCTACCACCGGTCGTCGCCGCCACCAACCGCCACAAACAGTTGTTGGGAACGTCTTCACCGGTTAGTTCTGACTTTCCGAATTCCCCGACTTTCCGACTTTCCTGACTAACGGATGTGCTATCGTTTATGTTTAGGACAAAGCAGTTGCACCTGAACTTGGTGGCAACGAGGATGAGGACAATGATGTCAACCTCGATGACTACATCAACACTGGCGCCTGCAAGGATGATATGTACATGCCTCATGTGGATGAAGAACCCTTCCGCGACCACCGCGGTCAAGCTGCGCGTCCCACTTCATGCACACAATGCCTGGCCTTCATGCCTCCGGATGCCGGCGATCATCAAGCTCCCCCGGGTAACGTTTTCAGCCCCAACACTCTGATGGAAACTGTTAAAGCGGGGTTCACTGCACCCCCACAATCCCCAGAGAAGAAGAACAAGATCAAGAAGCATAGGAAGAGAAAAGGATCCTCCACCTCTGCGAGCCAGCCAGCTCCTAAGATCCGGGGTCTTGAAGACACGATTCCACCCCGTGCGGATGGCTTCCCCCGAGTTCATGTAGCTGGTGAACCTATCTTGTCTGGGGACTTGCTCCGCCTCGCAGAAGGACCCATGGTTGCTTTGCAGCAAAGTATCTTGTATCTGGAGGAGCAGCTTCTTAAAGAAAAGCATCCGAGTTACCCGGCGTTCGCGGTCCAGGTGCCAAAGGAGCTGGTGGACTTCGTCCAGGAAGACCCTGCGGATGTGTTCTTCATCGCGTACGAGGACATCTTCAAACTCTTTCACACTCAACGGCTGGACTATAACATGGTCCGTCTATATGCGCTCGATATGGCGATGAAGATCAGGAGAGATGCGACCCCGTACGTCGCGATAGTGGATCCTTACTACATGCGCGACAGCCATCTGGAGGAAGGGTCAAAGACAAGGGAAACGGCCAAGGAGTACCTCGTAAGGGTCATGCTGGCCAACAAGAGGAAGAGCACCCTTCTTCTGCCTTTCTTTTTCGAGTAAGTACACATCCGCTCGCCACCGTCGTATCTTATGCCTTCTTGTACATTTCTTCCATCGCTGATCCTTTGTCCAACATTCCGTTTCAATTGTGTTGAGCAGGGACAAGTACTGCGCACTCATCTCCGTAGCCCCGAGGTGGTCCATTGCCACTTATTTGGACTCGGGGAATAAATCCACGCCGAGACGATACACCAGAATAAAGGGTGTTCTGGATGACGCTCTCGAGGCCTATGCCCAAAAGGGCGGCCCATTCCATAACAAGTCGGAATTTTTCACGGATGAAAACACACACAAGTTTCAGCATGGGACCGGATTCCATTGCATCAAGCAACTGGATGGCAGCGTGAAGGAGGCCTACTACGCCCTCCATCACGTTAAAGGAATTGTCCGGGATTGCGAGAAAACGAAGTTTCCATCGGGTCTCGCAGAATACACCAAATCAGAGGATGCTCTCACCGATGCTGATTACAGAGCAGACTTCCATCGCATCCGGCTGCAGTTGACAACGATCATCCTCGAAGATGTCCTTCACAGATCAGGGTCCTACCACCACCACAGAGGTATTATATATAGAAGTGCATGCGTAGGGTTATCTATTATATATATGCTATGCTATGAAACCCAAATAGGATAGCCATATGATTGTCTTGCCTCTCTACTTAGATGAATAAATTATACTCTATTTTATATCACTAACCTATATATATATCCCAATTTATCTTCAGTGTTGTCTCAGAGGAGTATCGAAGAACGACTATGATGAGGATATAATAGGCGTACATGATGATTATACATGCTTGAGCTGGAAGGAATTATTGAGCCTCACTGATATTCATTATAAGGTGAATTCTTTCCTAGTAATAAATAATGTTTGTGTTTATGAGAATGTTATACTACCTAAGCCTATGAATTTATGTATGATTAGGTTTACTAATAACACAAACATGGATGGAGGAGAGGAAGCAATGAGCACAAGAAGGAGGCGTGGAAAACAAAGTTGCTGCCATGGAAAACAACATCAAGGAAATGATATTTCAGTTCGGACTGGCAGAAGTCCCGAATTTGAAATAGTCATGGATTCTTCATACTGGCTCCAAATAAAGCAAGGAAGCACAATCCGGAAAGGAAATTCGAAGAGCTTTCCAATGTATCCAGCCCCATCTACAGATTCGACTCGTACAAGGCGTGGTGACCAAAACAAGTCACGAATCGTTTTCTGCCAGCTTCCAAATAGAGTCCAATTGGCTGAACCCATGTTGGGCTCGGTTTGTAATGTCTTGGTGCACCAAACCGAGTAGGAATAGGTTAGGGGGCGCTTTGGCTGGCTTGGCCGCACCCCCTCCCCCCTTTAAATACCTAGGCCACGAAATTAGAAAGATTAGACTCGTTAAAATTAAACCCTAGATTCCAGACATGAACAATGTTCATCTGAATTTATCCTCACCAGTTTGGTGATTGTTACTGCTGCAAAGTTTACGTGCTATCTTACTGTTCCATTGGGAATCAGGGGGATACAGGACCACTTGTGATCTTTGATTGCATGTGCAAGAGTGTGTAGTTGAGAATAGCTAAAGGGATTGATTGTTGTTGCATTTGCAGCAAGGATTAACCACGGTGAGATCTCAGTGTAGCACTAGTTTATCAAGTTACCAAATCATCCACAAACCATCCACCCTCAAATTCGAGTTGCTCACAAGAGAAGATCGGGCCACCCCTTATCAGACTAGAGGCACAGTATGACACCAGGGAGTGGAGGACGAAACAAGGCTTTCTACCGTTGCCGGAGCCGCGAAAGTAGAGGACTCATGATATGCATGCTCCGGATCATAGTTAGGCGGCGAACACTTGATTTGTAATGTGTAGTGTGAAATGTTGAACTTTTGGTTGTATATACATGACTAGCTAATTTTGTTTACATTCGGCACTTTTGTGACTATGTGTATATATATATGTATCTCGATCGGGCCACTAATTAAGTAATATATATGTGTGATGACATATTGATTAATATCATTGTCTGTTTATATACCTGTCAAATATACCTGTATTTTCTGTATAAACCTATATAAATACTGTATATACGTGTATTTATACAGTAAAATAAAAAATACAGTTTTTCTGGTTAATACTTCTGTGGCGCACCTTTTTAGTTTTGTGGCGCACCACTTTCTGTGGCGCACCAAGGGCAGTGCGCCACAGAAAGACTCTCCATAGGGTCCTGGCGACCTATTTCTGTGGCGCACAGACAGGGGTGCGCCACAGAAAGTTGAGATTTCTGTGGCGCATATCCTTGGTGCGCCACAGAAAATATTTTTGTGGCGAGAATTCTGTGGCGCACCAGGCTAGCCCACAGATGCGCCACAGAATTGCAAAACCATGCGCCACTGATAGCCTGTTCTGTGGTAGTGTGTAATACCTTTCGTCAATGATGTTCACCCGTGGAGTGGAATGCCTCTTCCTTGATCATGGAATATGGTGGCACTAGATGATGGATCAACCGCTATGGTGATGTAGAGCTTGTCGGTAGCTTCGATTAGAGATGAAAATCACCAAAAACGGAGTCCGGAGTGAAAAGTTATGGCCAAAACAAAAATTCTGCAGGGAGGTCGGCCTGGGGGCCGGCCTGGGCCGGGCTGGAGGCTGGCGGCTTCTGCCGGGGGTTCGGCCTAGAGGCCAGCCTAGGCCGGGCTGGAGGCCGGCCGGGCTACCTTCCCTTGACGCGAAAAAGTGCGATTTGGGCGGAAAAACGTCCCGAAAAACACCAAATCGGAGGGGAAATCAAAAGAATTTGAGGCGGGGAAGAGGATGAACACGAAGAACACGGAGGTGGAAACGAAGAACACGAGGGGAAAAAGGGCAAATCGTGGGGATAACTCGTGAAGCCTACAAGGGAGAATCACCCGGCAACAAACCCCCAGCGGAGCAGCCTCCGGATCCCAAAACCCAAGTCAACAACACGCTTAATGAAACTGATTTCTCTTACCGGCCGGTCCACCGATCCAATAGAATCCACAAGGGAAAGATTGGTTTGCACTACTAGAGACACCTTAGTGAAAGAGTAGTAGCAACAAGAGATTCATCATCCTCCTCGGAGGAACCCATCACGGGAAGGAGCAACGCTCAACTCTAGTTCATTCTTCTCTACCTCAAATGGAAAAGGGGGAAAGCTATTTATAGTCTTAGTACAAAAGGGGGGGTGAAAGGTGGGGGTCCGGCCTGGAGGCCGGCGGCGTCTGGAGGAGGCCCGGCCTGGGAGCCAGCCTAGGCCGGCCTGGAGGCCGGCAGCGTCCGGAGGGGTGCCGGCCTGGGGGCCGGCCTGGGCCGGCCGGCTCTGGTTGGGTGCCGGCCAGGGGGCCGGCCTAGGCCGGCTGGGAGGCCGGCCGACTCTGGTGGGGTGCCGTCCTGGGGGCCGGCCTAGGCCGGGCTGGAGGCCGGCCTGCCTGTCTTCGCCTCCTTCTTCCTCTCCTTGTCCATGACGCTTCCTTCTCCTCATCCACGCGTATGCCTTAGTTGATTGGAGTCCATGGAGTTCCTTGCCACCCATTGGAGCCCTTGGTGGCTTGTCGTACGTTGGAGTGCTTTACATGGTGTTGTCGTTGGGTTGGGCTACATCAATTGGGGCATGGGACAGAGCATCTTGGCCCGGGAATTGCATGTTTTCGGGCATTTTTTTCCATGAAAGGCATGAAACTAGTGCCGAATCACCCATTTCAATCGTGACCCGGGGTAACTAGTTGAAATGCCTAAATTTATCACAAAGTAGTGAGCTTGATGGAGTGGGATGCAAGGATTTCATGGTTTGTGGTGAACATGCAACGAAAAGGCCCAAGTATCGTCCCGGTTAATTAACAACACGTCTGGTGATTCGATGGTATAGCCAATGGGATTGTACATCAAACAAGTTGTGGAATGGGTTCAAACATTTTGTGAGTGGTCACATGACCATGTGTGACTGCCATGGTCATCTGGACAATTTTCTAGGCATCCTAGGTGGGAGAACCATTTTTTTCACCGAAAAGGCCCGAAAATAGCTACGACTTAAGATTTGTATGGAATTTGATATTTAAATCGAAATTTCCATATACCAAACATGCAATGTTGTTGAAATGAGGTGAGGTTCTTGCAGATGCTCTATGTTTGCAACATTGGGGCATAGGACAGAGCATGTTGGCCCGGGAATTGCATGTTTTCGGGCATTTTTGGCCATGAAAGGCATGAAACTAGTGCCGAATCACCCATTTCAATCGTGACCCGGGGTAACTCGTTGAAATGCCTAAATTTATCACAAAGTAGTGAGCTTGATGGAGTGGGATGCAAGGATTTCATGGTTTGTGGTGAACATGCAACGAAAAGGCCCAAGTATCGTCCCGGTTAATTAACAACACGTCCGGTGATTCGATGGTATAGCCAATGGGATTGTGCATCAAACAAGTTGTGGAATGGGTTCAAACATTTTGTGAGTGGTCACATGACCATGTGTGACTGCCATGGTCACGTGGACAATTTTCTAGGCATCCTAGGTGGGAGAACCATTTTTTTCACCGAAAAGGCCCGAAAATGGCTACGACTTAAGATTTGTATGGAATTTGATATTTAAATCGAAATTTCCTGATGCCAAACATGCAATGTTGTTGAAATGAGGTGAGGTTCTTGCAGATGCTCCATGTTTGCAACATTGGGGCATGGGACAGAGCATGTTGGCCCGGGAATTGCATGTTTTCGGGCATTTTTGGCCATGAAAGGAATGAAACTAGTGCCGAATCACCCATTTCAATCGTGACCCAGGGTAACTAGTTGAAATGCCTAAATTTATCACAAAGTAGTGAGCTTGATGGAGTGGGATGCAAGGATTTCATGGTTTGTGGTGAACATGCAACGAAAAGGCCCAAGTATCGTCCCGGTTAATTAACAACACGTCCGGTGATTCGATGGTATAGCCAATGGGATTGTGCATCAAACAAGTTTTGGAATGGGTTCAAACATTTTGTGAGTGGTCACATGACCATGTGTGACTGTCATGGTCACGTGGACAATTTTCTAGGCATCCTAGGTGGGAGAACCATTTTTTCACTGAAAAGGCCCGAAAATGGCTACGACTTAAGATTTGTATTGAATTTGATATTTAAATCAAAATTTCCAGATGCCAAACATGCAATGTGATGAGGACATCCCTAGTGTGTCTACTACTTCTCCAATTGAAGATGTTGCTGTCCAAGATAATTCTAAAGAAGTGAGACTTGGTCCAATGACAAGGTCAAGAACCAAGTTGATAGAACAACAGGTGAATTCTCTCCTAGCTGATTGTGATAATTTAATTGATGAGAATTTTATACTACCTAAGTCTATGCATTTATGTGTGATTAGGTTTGTTGATAACACAAGTGCTAATGGAGGGGAACATCAAGACATGAAGGCATGTGATGACACATATGATCATGGAGACGCTTGCCATAATGAAGGCACATGAAATCATGGAGACACATGAAGGCCATAATATTACAAGTGTGAAGACTTCGTATCTTATAT
Source organism: Puccinellia tenuiflora (assembly GCA_012064385.1). Lineage (NCBI taxonomy): Eukaryota > Viridiplantae > Streptophyta > Magnoliopsida > Poales > Poaceae > Puccinellia > Puccinellia tenuiflora. The sequence goes on along the minus strand of QRDG01000473.1, from coordinate 1,551,788 downwards.
ATACATATGGGCCTGCGTGTCATCTAGGCCGAACCCATCATGGGTCGGTTTGTATCTTCCCTTAAGTCGAATTAGAGTCCAGTCCAAGTTGGAGAAGGAGTGCTTGCGCAAGGGACTTGTGGCCGCACCCCCTCTCCCTTAAGTAGCCGCCACCTGCGTGTGGAAGAGTTAGAACAAGTTTAAACCAAAAACCCTAGCCTCCAGATTGTAAGCTCAAGCTTTCATCTTGAAGTATTACCTTTGCAAATCTTACGTGCTATCTTGTTGTTCCATTGGGAATAAGGGGATACAAGACCACTTGTGATCTTTGATTGCATGTGCAAGAGTGTGTAGTTGAGAATAGCTAAGGGATTGATTGTTGTTGCATTGGCAGCAGGGATTATCCACGGTGAGATCTCAGTGTAGCACTAGTTATCAAGTTACCAAATCATCCACAAAACATCCACCTTAAAATTCGAGTTGCTCACAAGAGAAGATCGGGCCACCCCTTATCACAATGTTGTTGAAATGAGGTGAGGTTCTTGCAGATGCACCATGTTTGCAACATTGGGGCATGGGACAGAGCATGTTGGCCCGGGAATTGCATGTTTTCGGGCATTTTTGGCCATGAAAGGTATGAAACAAGTGCCGAATCACCCATTTCAATCGTGACCCGGGGTAACTAGTTGAAATGCCTAAATTTATCACAAAGTAGTGAGCTTGATGGAGTGGGATGCAAGGATTTCATGGTTTGTGGTGAACATGCAACGAAAAGGCCCAAAAATGGCTACGACTTAAGATTTGTATTGAATTTGATATTTAAATCGAAATTTAAACAGATGTCACAGGTTATTAATAGCCTTCTCGCCCGCATCGTCTCCTTCCGCATCCAGATTGCCCCCAAATCTAGCAAAAACCCGCGCTTGTCTCCTCTGCTCCACTCCGCGCCCGTCTTCTCTGCATCCGTTCACACTCCCTTCACAGCCGGCCGCAACTCAACAGCCTCCGGCGATGCATCGAGGAACCGTTCATCCGTCAGACGAGAAGGTCGTTCCGGGGGCAGAGTGTGCCGTGGTGGAAGCAGCAGCCGGTCTTGGCGGTCAGAGACCTGCTCCTGCCGTTGTTTCCGAGGTGGACGCGAGGGGCATACTCGCTCCTGTCCCAGATCTGCAGCAGACGGATGCAGTTTTGAATGCAGTCACCGCGGATTCGGTTGGCGATGGCCGTGAGACTCCTTCTCCTCATGTCGTCACGGCCGTGGATGAGGAGGTACGGTTTTTTTATTTCACGTAGGATTTGCTCCTGCCTGAGAGGGTTTGCCCGTGCATCTATCACTGATTTCATGTATGATAAGTTCGTGCTAGTTAGGGTTTGTTAATGCTCGTTAGGGCGTCTCCAATGCTTAATTTCGATTCATAACATAAGCTGGGCCCCGTAGCTTATGCTAATGCAGCCTAAAATCCCCACAATGTTAAAAATCGAGGTGAGCATTAAGGTGGACTCCACATAGCAGAATTTCTTTACAAATGTCCACATGCAAACATTGTAAAGTAAGTGAGACAAACAACGAGTTGATATTAAACATTGATGGTTTTAATGAATTATACATGAGTTTAAAAAAACCAATTTGACAAATTCAGACTGGTGGGATTCACGCTACGTACATTGATGTCCTGTTGGGGATATTAATATTTGCTTGGTCAATTACTTCGGTTAGTAATATGCACATAAATGTAAGTAACAAATATGTATGTTGGCTTGCTGGAATTATCTAAGTGCAGCATTGTAGCAAGTTGTCATTTGGATTATGTGCTGATATGAACATATATATGCAAGTTAAACATGTATGGAACATATCATTTATTGACATTACTGCAGGAACCTGTTGAAGTTTCGGAGAATGAAAAAGAAATAAGAGATAAAATCTACTTCTATCGCGCAATTGATTCTGATGATTATCAATCCGACAGTGATGAGGACAATGATGACGAGGACGAACGCATTGTGGCTACAAGGGGTAAATTTTGGAACCTGACAAACTATATAGTTATATTTGAAATTCATGCATGCATGCAACAATATAGTTATATTTCAAATTATTTTTCTTTCATGTACGTCCTTGTAATCAGGGGAGAGCAGAGTTCGAAAAGTACATATTTTATGGCAACGCTTTAAATTTGTCAGCCAGAAGGTGGAAATTTCTCAAGAGACAAGTCTCCAAGTTCAAACCACACATACCTTTCTATGTATGCCAGATCACCTCTTCTTCAGTAGACGAAAAAACCCCAAGATGGTGAGAACTTGAATTTTTTTAATATCTCATTTCAAGAATTAGACATACCATAAACTGCTGATCGCTAAGTTATTGTGTTTTTAGTACTTCTCAAAAGATTACAGTCAGACTTTCCTCAAAAGATTACCATATACAGCAAGACCTCTACGTGTCACCAGCGAGTATTATACAGGTCCTCGTCAAGTCAGGATATCGATGACCAAGCATGGCGGGCGTGCGGTCATCAGTACAAACTGGCCAAAGGTTGCTACAGATGCTCAGATCCTACCAGGTGAAATGGCTATCTTCTGGTTCCAGGAGGAAAAATATGGTCTTCGTCTCAACGTGTTCACCGGTATACCGGTTGATGACATGTTTCCGTCTTGGGTTTAGGGTTTGTGAACTTCATGTGGCCTGCGTTGCCAATATAAGAACTTGTATGTATCGTCCGTGAGGTTCTTCAAAATGCACCATGTTTGCAACATTGGCAAGTATCGTCCCGGTTAATTAACTTGCATCGTCCGGTGATTCGATGGTATAGCCAATGGGATTGTGCATCAAACAAGTTGTGGAATGGGTTCAAACAATTTGTGAGTGGTCACATGACCATGTGTGACTGACATGGTCATTGGGCCAATTTTCTAGGCATCCTAGGTGGGAGAACCAATTTTTTTCACCGAAAATGGCTACGACTTAAGATTTGTATTGAATAATTAAATCGATGGCATAGCCAATGGGATTGTGCATCAAACAAGTTGTGGAATGGGTTAAAACATTGTGTGAGTGGTCACATGACCATGTGTGACTGCCATGGTCATTTGTACAATTTTCTAGGCATCCTTGGTGGGAGAAGAATTTTTTTACCGAAAAGGCCCAAAATGGCTACGACTTAAGATTTGTAAGGAATGTGAGAATTAAATCGAAAATTCTATATGCCAAACATGCAATGTTGTTGAAATCAAGTGAGGTTCTTGCAAATGCACCATGTTTGCAACATTGGGGCATGGGACACAACATGTTGGCAACCGAATTGCACGTTTTCGGGCATTTTTTGCCATGATAGGCAAGACACTACTGCCGAATCACCCATTTGAATCGAGACCCAGGGTAACTAGTTGAAATTCCTAAATTTATCACAAAGTAGTGAGCTTGATGGAGTGGGATGCAAGTATTTCATGGTTTGTGGTAAACATGCAACGAAAAGTGCCAAGTATCGTCCCGGTTAATTAACAACACGTCCGGTGATTCGATGGTATAGCCAATGGGATTGTGCATCAAACAAGTTGTGGAATGGGTTCAAACAATTTGTGAGTGGTCACATGACCATGTGTGACTGACATGGTCATTGGGCCAATTTTCTAGGCATCCTAGGTGGGAGAACCAATTTTTTTCACCGAAAATGGCTACGACTTAAGATTTGTATTGAATAATTAAATCGATGGCATAGCCAATGGGATTGTGCATCAAACAAGTTGTGGAATGGGTTAAAACATTGTGTGAGTGGTCACATGACCATGTGTGACTGCCATGGTCATTTGTACAATTTTCTAGGCATCCTTGGTGGGAGAAGAATTTTTTTACCGAAAAGGCCCAAAATGGCTACGACTTAAGATTTGTAAGGAATGTGAGAATTAAATCGAAATTTCTAGATGACAAATGTGCAATGTTGTTGAAATGAAGTGAGGTTCTTGCAAATGCACCATGTTTGCAACATTGGGGCATGGGACACAACATGTTGGCAACCGAATTGCACGTTTTCAGGCATTTTTGCCATGATAGGCAAGACACTACTGCCGAATCACCCATTTGAATCGTGACCCGGGGTAACTACTTGAAATGCCTAAATTTGTCACAAAGTATTGAGTTTTATGGAGTGGGATGCAAGGATTTCATGGTTTGTGGTAAACATGCAACGAAAAGTGCCAAGTATCGTCCCGGTTAATTAACAATATGTCCGGTGATTCGATGGTATAGCCAACGGGATTGTGCATCAACCAAGTTGTGGAATGGGTTCAAACATTTTGTGAGTGGTCACATGACCATGTGTCACTGACATGGTCATTTGGCCAATTTTCTAGGCATCCTAGGTGGGAGAACCATTTTTTGGACCGAAAAGGCCCCGAAAATGGCTACGAATAAAGATTTGTATGGAATTTGAGAATTAAATCGAAATTTCTAGATGCCAAACGTGCAATGTTGTTGAAATGAAGTGAGGTTATTGTAAATGCACCATGTTTGCAACATCGGGGCATGGGACACAACATGTTGGCAACCGAATTGCACGTTTTCGGGCATTTTTTGCCATGATAGGCAAGACACTACTGCCGAATCACCCATTTGAATCGAGACCCAGGGTAAGTAGTTGAAATTCCTAAATTTATCACAAAGTAGTGAGCTTGATGGAGTGGGATGCAAGTATTTCATGGTTTGTGGTAAACATGCAACGAAAAGTGCCAAGTATCGCCCCGGTTAATTAACAACACGTCCGGTGATGCGATGGTATAGCCAATGGGATTGTGCATCAACCAAGTTGTGGAATGGGTTCAAACATTTGGTGAGTGGTCACATGACCATATGTGACTGACTTGGTCATTTGGCCAATTTTCTAGGCATCCTAGGTGGGAGAACCATTTTTTGGGACCGAAAAGGCCCGAAAATGGCTACGACTAAAGATTTGTATGGAATTTGAGAATTAAATCGAAATTTCTATATGCCAAACATGCAATGTTGTTGAAATGAAGTGAGGTTTTTGCAAATGCACCATGTTTGCAACATTGGGGCATGGGACACAACATGTTGGCAACCGAATTGCACGTTTTCGGGCATTTTTTGCCATGATAGGCAAGACACTACTGCCGAATCACCCATTTGAATCGTGACCCGGGGTAACAACTTGAAATGCCTCAATTTATCACAAAGTAGTGATTTTTATGGAGTGGGATGCAAGAATGTCATGGTTTGTCGTAAACATGCAACGAAAAGTGGCAAGAATCGCCCAACATATATTTTGTTATTTTTCCAATTTTATATCATTTTCCAAAACGTTCAAAAATTGAGTCAACAAATAATGACGTTCCCGCCAATGTAGTTTATGCCAAAAATTTAAAACCTCCCGCTAAAAGGCCCGTACTAAGAGTCCTTACGGAATTTTTTGTTCCCACCAAAAACGAAAAATATCCTTTTAACCTTCCCGCTAAACTCTCTGCATAACTACCCACGACAAACAATCTAAACGTAATCACCGCGGCTTACAGGTCGCGATTGGATCTGAGCTCCCTCGTCGTCCTCACGGCGATCGACATGGTGGCGTCGACACTGGAGTCAATGGGACTCCAATTTTCTCAGGTTATTCCTTTCACACCGGCTCCCTTTCTAGCCTAGAACTACATGGTGGCAGTGGCGATCGTTGCCACGTTAGGCGCCGCTGCCGCTGCTTCGCCCGCGACGGCGAAAGCGATCTGGCCATTGCACGGGTCGGCAAGTGGAGCGGCGTGGGGTAGTTCTCCTTGGTCGGGTACCCGGTGTCAGTGATCTCGCCTTTTCTTCTCTGTTCTCCAAATTGGTTTTTCTGATTTGTTCTTCATTTGCTCCAAGCGTAAATCTGTGTATGAACGCACCTCCTCGACCCTTGGTCTAGCTGGAGATCATGTGTGATTTCAGTTTGTCGTGTTGGTGCGAAAAATTCATTTTTTTCGATCTTCCTACACTTCTTGGGTTCCCCAAAATGATATTTTTAAACAATTACAGCAAGCTATAACATACTTGTATTTCAAATTTGACCAAGTTTTCATAAATCGGCTTAAGTTTATTTAAATGCGCAAAACTAGATAGCAATCGACAAAATTAATAATACTTCGTTCTGCTTACACGTAACATATGTCCCTATATCTATGGTACTTGTGTTCATTCTATTTTTCACCTTATTTATGATACTTGGTTCACATAAAAACTCCTATTTGACGCTTACTGATTCAAAAAAAAATTCAAACAAATTTCAAAAAGATAAGTTCGTCATCAACATTGTACTGATTTCTAAACCGCCACATCATGCTGAAAGTGTTTTACATACAACTGAGCTAAACCACATTGGTCAGATAGCTGTTAAAGTGACACAAAAGCGTGCACATACGGCTAAACTAAGTTCAGGAATACTACATATTAACAGTACGGCATATAAACAGTATGGAACATATCGAGCGCTTCGTGCTGCTCACTTCCCCCTGGAATTGTCATCGTCCCCCACTGTGCCCTAGTTCCACGCCCTATACCTTTTGCGGTCATCCGCATATGTGTCATCCTCCCACTTGTTTCGGTTGCTGGCGCTGGTGGAAGATGTTGAGGGTGCAGATACTGTGGGAATGACCAGTGGTACTTTTGGTTTAGGTTGAAGACAAATCAGCTCCTTTAGGACGCACTGGAGAACCCGGTACAGCTCGAACGAGACAAATCCATCGACAGCAGCATATTTGATGTTAACGTCGTCAAGTGGCTGCTTCTCCCAGGATTTGTGCCCATCTTTTGGGAAATCGGTCTTCATGGTTAAATAAGATTTGTTGATGAGTTCGCCTGCAAGGTCAGCCATTCCAATCCTCCCGTCGCGCCCTAATCCTGGTATGTGGTAGATTTCTTGGATATCCACATGGTACTTCCTTGGGATTTTAAAACCCCAGGTTCTTTGCATCACCTCCCTGTCACGCCTTATATCGACGCTGGCAAATTTACACGTCCGCTCCATGAAAAACTCGAAAAGCTTTTCACAGTACTCCCTTGGCCTACAGTAGTTAGAAAGTATAAATTATAAGTTTGCAAAAAGTACAGTTTAGATTTACATATCAAGTATATGCCCACAGGAGAACGGACATAATTTATTGCATAAGAATTCTAATGGATATTAAATGTACAACATATACTTCATATTCAATGAAGTTCTGTTAAATACATCCCACATACTTAGCCCAGTATGTCATAGTTGCCAGTAGAGATCGCCGTCGATTAATCCAAATCAGATAATTGAAATCCATTGTAAGCATGCACATCTAATTAACATAGCTTTCCTATAAACTGGATTCATGAATTAATTAATAGAACACTTAAGCAATAAAAGCTTAAATTTACACGTCCGCTCCATGAAAAACTCGGAAAGCTTTTCACAGTACTCCCTTGGCCTACAGTAGTTAGAAAATTTAAATTATAAGTTTGCAAAAAGTACAGTTTAGATTTACATATCAAGTATATGCCCACAGGAGAACAAGGTCGAACTAACAGAAACTCTCAATCAGATTTCAGTTCATATTGGCATAATGATATATAGTGCAATACGGTTTAATGGTAGAGTTGACACAAGAATCAGCATATATAGGAGAAACTAATTATCTTCACAACTCATACGTCTCCGACGTATCTATAATTTCTTATGATCCATGCTTGTTTTCATACCTTTTGCTACATGTTTTGTTTACATCTTATAGCATTTTTATGCATTTTTGGAACTAACATATTAACAAGATGCCCCAGTGCCAGTTCCTGTTTTCTGCTGTTTTTCTGTTTCAGAAAAGTACTTAAGGAAATATTCTCGGAATCGGACGGGACAAAAACCCAGGATCTTATAATTTCGTCACGCACACGGAGTCCAAAGGGGAGCCGAAGACGCACCAGAGGGCGACCACACCCTAGGGTGGCGCGGCCCACCTGTCTGCCGCGCCACCAGGTGGTGTGGCCCCCTCGGGCCTCCACCGACGCCGCCCTTTCGCCTGTAAAATCCCCCCGACGAGAAAACCCTAAGTACCCGATCAAAATTCCAGAAAAACATCCATCGCCGCCGCCGTCGTCAACCCTAGTTCGGGAGGATTCTGAAGCTCTCCCCGGCACCCTGCTGGAGAGGGGAATCATCGCCGGAGGGCTCTACACCACCATGCCCGCCTCCGGACAGATGTGTGAGTAGTTCATCCTTGGACTACGGGTCCATGCAGTAGCTAGATGGTAGTCTTCTCCTCTTGTGCTATCATGTTTAGATCTTGTGAGCTGCCTATCCTGATCAAGATCATCTTTTGTAATGCTACATGTTGTGTTTGCTGGGATCCGATGAATAGAGAAGTACCTTGTGATGTTGATTATTGATATTATCATGTCTATGTTATTTGTGATCTTGCATGCTTTCCGGTACTTGTAATTGCCTTGATCAAGTAGTTGCTTGTATCTCCAAGAGGGTGATATGGGCACGACGGAGGAGGTGCAGCCCAATTTCAGGACTTCGCCAAGCTAGTATATTTTGTATCAGTATTATTTGTAATAATTGGTTTTAAATAATTATTAGAGTTGAGTATGGGCATGTCCAACTCAACTAGGGCGTGGCCCACTAGTGGGGCGGTACTGTAGCGCATACTGTAGCTACAGTGCGGCCGCGCCCCCTCACCTGCATATAAGTTTAGGGCTGCGAGTTAGAAGGGGGCCAGAAAATTAGTCTAAAACTATTGTGTTGTGTTTCCGTGGTGAAGCATCCCTCCGGGGACGGCGATGCCGTTTTATCTATCATATTGATTTGCTGCGGAGGTTCTTGTGTTCATCAAGGATTGTCGTGCTGTGGTTTGAGGCGTGGTGATCTTCATCACGTTGCTTGCTGGATTCGTTCCTCTTCTCCAGGTTTGCGTTCATCGTGTAATTGGGTGAATTATTACCTTGGTTGTCTCGCTGTGAAAGATCGGGCAAAACTCCGGGATCATTGGCTTGATCCTTATCATGTGGTATCAGATTTCTGGGTTGATCACGGCGAGGTTGTATTGATCGATCTCATCTAGATCGGTTGATTGGGAAGAGTTTGCTTGGAGGCTCTCGTGCAGATTGCTGTTGCGTTTGTGTAGATTGGTTTCCGGTTAGATCGATTTGTGTGGAGGCTGCTAGCAGATTCAAGGAAGGAAGGAGAACGTGCTACAGATTCGCGATCTACTGTAGCTACAGTACCGCGATCTAACCTCATCTGCTGAGGAGCAGCGTGACCTGCGTGGACTAAGGCAGGAAAGGCACGCGTGTGCAAAAAAAAAAAATAGAGGACGGGACTTAGCGAAGGAGAGATCCCTGCTGGACTGCACTACTGCTGCTGCTACCTACAATACTCCGTGCTACAGTAATCCGTGAATATGGGCAGATTTTTCAAATCGTTTCCGGGGGATTTTTATGGCAAGAGGTGTGTTTCTGGTGAACGGTCCGGTGATGTGTTCAATGACTATCTCGATAAATTGCACGGTGTGACTTCAGTTGCATCGAAGGTCACGTGGAGACTTACTCATGTTGCAACAGCTCAAGAATATGAGTCATGGGAAAGTCTTATGCTTCAGGGTTTTCACAGATGTGATACTTGGGAACGAGTGGATCAGCCTACGCGTGTGTTTCTTGCACTCCGACGTGTGGATGAGGAGGTTGCTCGTTGGTGGACTAAGGAGAGGCATGGGAAGGAAAGCACATATGGGCTTTGGCATGATTTCACTAAATTTTTGCGTGCTTATTTTCTGTCTCCTCACCATAGGGAACCTTGTATTAAACCTATGAAGTTGACAAACATTGTGCAGAGGAGGACTGAATTTGCCACGAGGCTGCAGCCTTGTTCTAAGGACAGTGCTATGTCTATTCCGCCTCCTGCAATGAGTGTGAAGGCAGTAGTTCCAGTGCAAATGATCAGCACAGCAGTTACAAAAATTTCTGAAGCGAAGCACTCTGATGTTGATAAGGTTGTTGTGTGCGCTGAAACTGCAGTGGAAAAGGTTGAACCTTTGAGTGGGCTGAATATGCAACTCAAAAGGGTACATGATGAGGCTTGCAAAATAGTTGACAAGTGTCAGCGATGGAGTTTATTTCAGACTCAGTGCATGATAAAAGGCAAACACTGTAAGCTCATGATTGATGGTGGTAGCTGTACTAATGGCATTAGCAAGGCAATGGTGGCAGCATTAGGGTTGTCTACTTGGCGTATTCCTGAACCTAAGCATCTGGAGTGGTTAAATAATTGTGGTATGCTGAAGGTTACTCATAAGGTGCGTGTGTCATTTACAGTTGGTGACTATGTTGATGAGGTTGAGTGCAATGTATTGTCATTGGAGGTGTGTGGGCTGTTACTTGGTCGACCTTGGCAGTATGATCGCAATGTTACTCAGGCTGGGAGAGCAAATACATATTCTTTAATGCATGATGGTAATGATATGGGCACGACGGAGGAGGTGAAGCCCAATTTCAGGACTCCACCAAGCTAGATGTATTAGCCGTGTGTTGCTATTTTAAATAATTAGAGTTTTGATAATTATGAGTTTGGGCTTGGTTTGGGCCTGTCCAACCAAGTCAAGGTAGGGTCCACTAGTCGGGCGGTACTGTAGCGCGGTCCTGTAGCGCGTTACTGTAGCGAGGTCCTGTAGCACCCCTCCCCTCCATATAAGGCTAGGGGCTGCGAGTTAGAAGGGAGTTCAGAATTTTAGTCTAAAACTATTGTGTTGTGTTTCCGTGGTGAAGCATCCCTCCGGGGACAGCGATGCCGTTTTATCTATCATATTGATTTGCTGCGGAGGTTCTTGTGTTCATCAAGGATTGTCGTGCTGTGGTTTGAGGCGTGGTGATCTTCATCACGTTGCTTGCTGGATTAGTTCCTCTTCTCCAGGTTTGCGTTCATCGTGTAATTGGGAGAATTATTACCTTGGTTGTCTCGCTGTGAAAGATCGGGCAAAACTCCGGGATCATTGGCTTGATCCTTATCATGTGGTATCAGATTTTGATGTAGGGCTAGGCCCGATCTTCACGGATTTGAGGGGGGAACGGGGATGAACACGAAGAACACGAGGGGAAACGAGGGAGATTCGTGGGCAAAACACAAGGATAACTAGCAAATCCTGCTAAGATCTACACCCAACAACAAACCCTCAAAAAGGCAGCCTTTGGATCGAAGAATCAAAGCCAAACTTACTCTTATTGAAACCGATTGCTCTTACCGGCCGGTCCACCGATCCAATAGAATCACCGCAGTGAAAGATTGGTTTGCACTACTAGAGACACCGCAGTGAAAGAGTAGCAACAACAAGATCTACCTCAACGAGGCACCCTAGCTACGAGGGAGGAGGAGCATAGCTCTCACAAGTCTCAGATTCAGTCTAACCTCGAAATGGGGAAAGTGGAAGGCTATTTATAGTCTATTACAAAACGGGCAGGAAAGGCGGGGAACCGGCCTGGGGGCCGGCTGGCTCTGGCGGGGAACCGGCCTGGGGGCCGGCCTAGGCCGGCCTGGAGGCCGGCCGGCTCAGGTGGATGACCGGCCTGGGGGCCGGCCTAGGCCGGCCTGGAGGCCGGCTGGGAGGCCGGCGCGTGGGCCGGCGGCGTCGGGAGGTGGCCCGGCCTGGGGGCCGGCCTGGGCCGGTATGGAGGCCGGCCTGGGCCGGCCGGGAGGCCGGCGGCTTCGGGTTGGTGCCCGGCCTGGAGGCCGGCCTAGGCCGGCTGGGAGGCCGGCCACCCAGTCTTCGCTCCTTCCCTCCTCTTCTTGTCCATCTGCTTGGGTCTCCTCTTGTCCATCTTCTCCATCATCTTGGACCTTCTCTTGGCCATCTTCTTGACTCCATTGTGGGTCATCTTCCGGGTGGATCCTGAGTATGCATAAGGTAGTGGCATGAGGTAGCAAGCAATTCAAAGGGAGGTCAAGATCACTCAACGAGAGGAGCGAGGTCACCTTTTCGTGAAGAGCCTTGACTCTTGATCTTGTCATTGGGCCATTTGGCATGGTGTCCATGATGTTGTCCACATGTGGGGCTACATCATCTCCCCCCCTTCGGAAAGAGTCGTCTTCGACTCGTCATCCTCTTGAACGCTTGCATCTCCGTGGAAAGGGGATAGGTCGGCGACGTTGAACGTGTCATGCACCAAGTACTTTGAGGTTGGTATGTCGATCTTGTATGCGTTGTCGTTGATGCGCTTGAGCACTCTGAAAGGTCCGTCACCGCGAGGAGCAAGCTTGGATTTCCTTTCATCCGGAAAACGGTCCTTGCGGAGGTGTAACCACACAAGGTCTCCTTCTTCGAATACCATGGGCCTCTTCAACTTGTTGATCTTGGTGGCTTGGCGCTTTGTGTGCTCCTCTAGAGTTGCTCGTGTTGACTCATGTAATGTCTTCATGTAGTCGGCTCTTTTGTCGACGTCCATGTCGGTGCGCTCGTGTAGCGGAAGTGGTAGGATGTCTAGGGCGGTGTTGGGGTTGAACCCATAGACAACCTCAAACGGGCTTCGCTTGGTCGCTTGGTGGGAGGCACGGTTGTAGGCGAACTCGGCGTGCGGTATGCATTCCTCCCAACCCTTGATGTTTGGCTTGATTAATGCGCGAAGGAGAGTTGATAAGCTTCGGTTCACCACCTCGGTTTGGCCGTCGGTTTGTGGGTGGTAAGCGGTGGAGAAGAGGAGCTTGACTCCTAGCTTTGCCATCAATGCCTTCCAAAAGTAGCTTGTGAACTTGACATCGCGGTCCGAAACAATGGTCTTCGGCACTCCATGTAGACGAACGATTTCCCTAAAGAACAAAGTTGCAATGTGTGAAGCATCGTTGGTCTTATTGCAAGGAATAAAGTGTGCCATTTTAGAGAAGCGATCGACAACAACAAATATTGAATCTTTGCCATTCTTTGTGCGGGGTAATCCTAAGACGAAATCCATGCTAATGTCGGACCAAGGTGTGTGTGGTATTGGTAAAGGCATATAAAGGCCATGAGAGTTCAACGTGGACTTAGCTTTGAGGCAAGTTGGGCAACGGCGCACCAAGCGCTCCACATCACGCGTCATCCGTGGCCAAAAGTAGTGTGTAGATAACATGGCGAGTGTCTTGTCACGTCCAAAGTGTCCCATGAGTCCTCCACTATGTGATTCCTGTAGAAGCAACAAACGGAGCGAGGACTCGGGAATGCATAGTTTGTTAGCCTTAAACAAGAAACCCTTGTGCAAGTAGAAATCATCGCAACCTTTGTCAATTGTGCACTTGGTAAAGATAGGACCAAAGAAAGAATCGGAAGCATAGAGTTCTTTAAGGTCATCAAGACCCAAAACATTGATTTCAAGTTGGGTGAGTAAGATCATCTTGCGGGAAAGAGCATCCGCAACTATATTGTCCTTGCCTTTTTTGTACTTCACCACATAGGGAAAAGACTCGATGAATTCAACCCATTTGGCATGCCTTTTGTTCAAATTGGCTTGGGTTTTCAAATATTTCAAAGATTCATGGTCGGAATGGATAACAAACTCTTTGGGCCAAAGGTAGTGTTGCCACACTTCCAAAACACGTACTAAGGCATAGAGTTCCTTGTCGTAGATTGGGTAGTTTAGGCGAGCACCATCAAGTTTTTCGCTATAATAGGCAACGGGACGGCCACATTGCATGAGGACGCCACCGATGCCAAGGCCACTAGCGTCACACTCAAGTTCGAAAGTTTTGGAGAAATCCGGTAAAGCAAGTAAAGGAGCTTCGGTCAATCTCTTCTTGAGTTCATTGAAAGCCGATTCTTGAGCATTGCCCCAAATGAAGGGTACATTCTTTTTGGTAAGCTCATTCAAGGGGCAAGCAATTGTGCTAAAATCTTTCACAAAGCGACGATAAAACCCAAACAAACCAAGAGCACTACGAAGTTGAGCAAGATTAGTTGGCGTTGGCCAATATGTGATTGCCTCAACCTTAGAGGTGTCAACTTCAATCCCTTTTGACGAAACCACATAACCCAAGAATACAAGCTTGTCGGTGCAAAAGGTGCATTTCTTGAGATTGGCAAAAAGCGAAGCATTACGAAGGGCCAACAAAACTTGCTTCACATGGTCGACATGTTCATGCAAGGATTTGCTATAAACAAGGATATCATCAAAGTAGACAACCACAAACTTGCCAATGAAAGTCCGCAAGACGTGATTCATAAGACGCATAAATGTTGAAGGAGCATTTGAAAGACCAAAGGGCATGACAAGCCACTCATAAAGACCAAGTTTTGTTTTAAATGCGGTTTTCCATTCATCTCCTTCATGCATACGGATTTGGTGATAGCCACTTTTTAAATCAATTTTGGAGAAAATAGTGGCACCACTAAGCTCATCTAGCATGTCATCAAGTCGTGGGATAGGATGTCGATACCTCACCGTGATATTGTTGATGGGACGGCAATCCATGCACATTCGGAGTGTGTCGTCTTGCTTGGGGACGAGGATTACCGGAACGGCGCACGGACTCAAGCTTTCACGAACATGTCCCTTGGCGAGGAGTTCTTGAATTTGGCGCTCGATCTCCTTCGTCTCCTCGGGGTTGGTGCGGTATGGCGCCCTATTGGGTAGAGGGGCGCCGGGAATGAGGTCGATGCGATGCTCGATTCCACGTAGGGGAGGAAGGCCTTGAGGAAGCTCATCCGGAAAGACATCTTTGAATTCCTGCAAAATGGACAACATAGACGGAGGAACTTGGGTTAAGTCGTTAGTGTCTTTGCCATCTCCTTTGCATAAGAGCACGAAGTGGAAAGTGGATGGGTTTGCTCTCACTTCTCTCATCTCACTTTTGGTGGCTAACAAGACTACGCCGGGACTCACTCTTTTCCCTTTCTCACTCATATTTGGCTTGTGGCTCTCACTCACGTGAATGTGGTTCGCTCTCTCACCACTCAACTCACTAGGGGATTGTTTTTCTTGCGCTCTTACAATAGTCTTGGCGTTGTCGGCGATGATTTGGCTTGGAGTCATTGGGCGGAGCACTAGGATCTTATTGTTCCACTTGAAGCTATAGTAGTTGGTGCGCCCATCATGAGTAGCGGCCTTGTCAAATTGCCAAGGGCGGCCAAGAAGTAAGTGGCAAACCGACATTGGTACCACATCACAATCCACCGTGTCCTCGTAAGAGCCAATCTTGAAGGATACTTGAACCGTGTGTTGGATCCTCACGGTGCCGGAGTCACTAAGCCATTGCACATGGTAAGGATTGGGGTGCTTCTTGTATGTCAAGTTGAGTTTCTCACATAGCTCCTTACTTGCCAAGTTGTGACAACTCCCACCATCAATGATTACCTTGATTGATTTGCCGTTGATGCCGGCCTTGGTTTGGAACAAGTTGCATCTTTGAGCGTCATCACCTTGGTTGATTGTAGTCAAGACTCGAGTGACAACTAGAGTGGGGTTGGGGTCACCATCACAATAGATGTAGTCATCGTCGTCATCCAAGCTTTGCATCGTGGCCACCTTGTTCAATGCGTGGTACTCATCTTCACTCATGGACTCATAGTCTCCATTTTCATTGACTATCATCACCTTTTTGTTGGTGCATTCAAATGACTTGTGCCCTTGACCTCCACACTTGTAGCAAGTGATATATGACTTGACGGCTTGTGGTGAGGGCGTCGTCTTCTTGGAAGTGGTAGTGGGTTGCGGTGTAGAACTTTTGGCATTGCCTTGGGCTTGGACTTGAGTCATGGGTTGTGTTGACGATGAAGCTCTAGTGGCGAAGAAAGACTTGGCCTTGACATACTTGAGCTCTTCGGCGACTTGGCGCTCGGCCTTCATGGCTTGATGCACGAGCTCAACAAGGTTCTCATAAGGTTGGAATTCCACTATCTTCTTGATGGGGTACGTGAGGCCGTTCAAGAAACGTGCCATTGATTGTTCCTCGGACTCTACAATGTGTGCACGGGAGAGAGTGGACTCCATCTCCTTGTAGTACTCGTCGACCGTCTTGAGACCTTGCTTGAGTTCTTGTAGCTTCTTGTACAAGTCGCGTGCATAATGATGTGGCACAAAGCGCTTGTGCATTTCCTTCTTCATGTCATTCCATGTGTCTATTGGGTCTTCAAAGGATGCTTGGAGTTGTTCCCACCATAGTTGCGCATAGCCTTCAAACTCGAGGGATGCGAGGTCAACTCGTTTGTCTTGCGGCACCTTGTAGACTCGAAATAGCTTGGAGACCTTGGATTCCCATGCTATGTAGTCCTCCGGGTCGTTGGTGCCGTGGAACTTAGGAATGACGAGCTTGGGAGGATTGAATCGGTTCTTGTGATCATCCTCATCATCATCATCATGGTGGCGATGGCGGTCTCGGTGACGATGCCTTGGATGGTTGTGTGGAACATAATCCTCGTCATCTTCAATATCAACATGATTGTCGGCCAATGGCACTCGGCGGGCTCGATGTGGAGGGAGATCATGACGATGATGTCGATTGTCCTCATGGCGGTGTGGGGGATCCAAATTAACATTTGGAATTGGAATTTCTTGTCGATGGCGATCTTGATGTTGATGATGGTGTACGATCGCCTGGGGGTGCGGCTCTTCTTGACGATGTTGGTCTTGGTGTTGTTGAGGATCCATGTTCACTTGTTGATTAGGTATCTCTTGGCGATGGCGCTCTTGGCGATGGCGATGCCCTTGATCATTCTCACTCCGTGCGTGGCTTCTTGCGGTGGAGTGGCGAGAGCTTCGCGAACTTGACCTTGAAGAGTGTCGACGATCTCGTTCGAGGAGCTCTTGGATGTGAGCGAAGCGCTCATTGTTCTCACATTGAGCGGCTTGATGGCGCTCCTCATACCGACGGAAGTTGTCGTCAATGTACCGCCTAAGGGCCTCCGCTTGTTTGCCGAAGTCGACGTCTTGTTCTTCCCTAGCCATGAGAGGCAAACACAAGTGATATGTGGAATATGTGGTGGCTAAAAACCGCTCTTACCTTTGGTTGATAATATTGGACAAGTGGGCTTGCCGTCCGAGACAATGGTGTCACAAGAGTAAAATTGTTTGATTAGCAATCCAAAAGCGACCCACACACACACTTATGAGGAGCTTGGGTATGGTAAAGTGGCAAGAAATCGAAACGAAACCAACGAAAAGGCTATTGCAAGAAGTGGAGGATAACCACAAAGACCACGAAACAAAAGAGACTAACCACACTATCCGAGAAACAAAAGAGACTCACACGTGGAGACAAACGTGGATGGTGCGACTATAGGGAGGAGCAACTTGGACCTAACGAAGACTATGCTCGTGCCGCACCACCTCTCGAAGGACAACTAGCTCAAGTGTATGTGAAGGAGCACCCGATTTGCACAAGTGTACCCATTTATCTATTGGTAATTGGAGCTTGAGGATAACTAGGATCACGGCTCGGCTTTTCTCTTTTTTTTTTTTTTTGAATCTTTTCTATTTCTCTTTTGCTTTTATGCTTTTGCCCGAGCCGAGTCCGCTACAACTAGATGCTCACAAGATTATGATATGGTTACTTGGTGTCACACAAGTGCAATGCTCACACTATGAAGAGCTAGCTCCTAGGAAAAAAGTTTCGCGAAATGGAAAGGGATGTGTCGGAAGCTATACCTTTGATGTCGTCGAGGTAGCGATGAAGCGACACGAAGATGAAATCGGTGAATAGTCGTGCGGCGGTAGCACCGGCCGAACGGGCGGTAAGACCGATTGCGGGCCGTAGTAACGGCCGTTCGGACGGTAGTACCGCCGGCGACGAATTGCGCGGCACGCTTGGGCTTGGAGCGGAAAAGGCCTTCGGAAGACACCAACGGAAAGTGGGGAAAAGGTCTTAAGCACGAGATCCGTGGATCAAAACCACAAATCGCTCACCAAATCGAAAGATCGAACGAAATCCATATGGGCTATTTTTTTTGGAATTTTCGAAATTGGTATGGGAAAGAAAAATTTTGGTGGAAAATGGCTAATAACGGTGGAAACACGATCCAAATCCGTGGAAACCCTTGCTCTTGATACCAAATGATGTAGGGCTAGGCCCGATCTTCACGGATTTGAGGGGGGAACGGGGATGAACACGAAGAACACGAGGGGAAACGAGGGAGATTCGTGGGCAAAACACAAGGATAACTAGCAAATCCTGCTAAGATCTACACCCAACAACAAACCCTCAAAAAGGCAGCCTTTGGATCGAAGAATCAAAGCGAAACTTACTCTTATTGAAACCGATTGCTCTTACCGGCCGGTCCACCGATCCAATAGAATCACCGCAGTGAAAGATTGGTTTGCACTACTAGAGACACCGCAGTGAAAGAGTAGCAACAACAAGATCTACCTCAACGAGGCACCCTAGCTACGAGGGAGGAGGAGCATAGCTCTCACAAGTCTCAGATTCAGTCTAACCTCGAAATGGGGAAAGTGGAAGGCTATTTATAGTCTATTACAAAACGGGCAGGAAAGGCGGGGAACCGGCCTGGGGGCCGGCCTAGGCCGGCCTGGGGGCCGGCTGGCTCTGGCGGGGAACCGGCCTGGGGGCCGGCCTAGGCCGGCCTGGAGGCCGGCCGGCTCAGGTGGATGACCGGCCTGGGGGCCGGCCTAGGCCGGCCTGGAGGCCGGCTGGGAGGCCGGCGCGTGGGCCGGCGGCGTCGGGAGGTGGCCCGGCCTGGGGGCCGGCCTGGGCCGGTATGGAGGCCGGCGGCTTCGGGTGGGGGCCCGGCCTGGAGGCCGGCCTGGGCCGGCCGGGAGGCCGGCGGCTTCGGGTTGGTGCCCGGCCTGGAGGCCGGCCTAGGCCGGCTGGGAGGCCGGCCACCTAGTCTTCGCTCCTTCCCTCCTCTTCTTGTCCATCTGCTTGGGTCTCCTCTTGTCCATCTTCTCCATCATCTTGGACCTTCTCTTGGCCATCTTCTTGACTCCATTGTGGGTCATCTTCCGGGTGGATCCTGAGTATGCATAAGGTAGTGGCATGAGGTAGCAAGCAATTCAAAGGGAGGTCAAGATCACTCAACGAGAGGAGCGAGGTCACCTTTTCGTGAAGAGCCTTGACTCTTGATCTTGTCATTGGGCCATTTGGCATGGTGTCCATGGTGTTGTCCACATGTGGGGCTACATCAGATTTCTGGGTTGCTCACAGTGAGGTTGTGTTGATCGATCTCATCTAGATCGGTTGACTGGGAGGAGTTTGATTGGAGGCTCTTGCGCAGATTGATTTGCTTGGAGGAGATCGTGCATTGAGGCTGCAGACTGCTGTTGTGTTTGTGCAGATTGGTTTCTGGTTAGATCGATTTGTGTGGAGGCTGCTAGGGGATTCAACGCAAGAGACAAGGAAGATACGTGCAGATTGGCAAATTCGCGATCTACTGTAGCTACAGTACCGCGAAAAAAAAACAAGGCAGCTTGGTTCGATCGCTGCATGCAGTCCAGAAACGATCGTTGATTTGTCTTAGACACCACGGCCTGTAGGAGACGAACCGGGGGCTGTGCGCATACCCATTGGAAAGGTCACGAAATTATCTTTCCAAAGAGTCCTTATTTGCCACGTTTGGATCTCGTATGAAGGTGTTGCATCCGTTTTAAAATTCAGGACTCCTGTCTGTCCGAGTTGGCAGAGATCCGATTTTTCCCTGCACCAAAATTGGGGAGAGAAAAGAGAAAAAAAGAGTTTTGCAACAAGTCAGATATGGCAGCAAGTCACTACAACGATCAGTGGTTAGGCGAAATTGACGAAGCGCCTATGATTGACAGCAGGAATATTGCGGCAACACGGGCGTTAGGAGGTCTCAAAAGACTTTGGCTGAAAATAGATGCAACACCGGAAGAATATCTTGCATGGGAGGAGGTGATGGAACGTTGGTTAAAACCACGCATTGGCGACTACGGGCCGTACACTTGCTATTCTGCAGCTCTTGATCGCTTTGAAAAATCAACCATGTCTTGGTGGAGACGTTTACAATATGATCTGAAGAAGGAAGGCAATAGTTGCAGCTACACTTGGGAGGACGTGAAGCGCCTTGCGAGGCAACGGTTTGTACAAGCAGATTTTGAAGATAAGAAGGTCAACAAGGCAGCAATATCAATCCCAATTTTTAAGAACAAGGCTGATGTTGACAAGGTTTTGGTGTGTACTGAAACTACAGTGAAGGAGGTCGTACCATTGAGTGGGCTGAATATGCAACTCAAGAGAGTACATGATGATGCTTGCATGACGGCGGATAGAGGCCAGCGATGGAATTTATTTCAGGCGCAGTGTATGATCAAAGGCAAAGCATGCAAGTTGATGATTGACAGCGGTAGCTACTGTAATGGCATTAGCAAGGCGGTAGTGGAAACTTTGGGGTTGTCCACATGGCGTATTCCTGAACCGAAGCATGTTGAGTGGTTGAATAGCTGTGGTATGCTGAAGGTTACTCATAAGGTGCGTGTATCATTTACAGTTGGTGACTATATTGATGAGGTAGAGTGCGATGTGTTGCCATTGGAGGTATGTGGGATGTTACTTGGACGTCCATGGCAGTATGATCGCAATGCTATGCATGCTGGAAGAGCAAATACATATTCGTTTGTGCATGATGGCAAACAGCGGACTTTGAAGCCTATGCAAGATGATCAAATCAAGTCCGATGTGGTGCTGGTGGTGCGCAAGGAGAAGTTGCATAAAGCTAAGCCAAAGCCAAGGCTAGCTAAGTTGCAGCAAGACGAGCATGATGCAAGGAGCGTTGGTACGGAAACTGATTCAGCCGTGCATGTAGATGACGAGCCAGTTGTTCTTGTTGGTGACAAGCCGGTTGAAGAAAGGAGTGATATTGCAGCATGTGTTCCAGTTTGTGTTGACAAAGGTGTTCAAACCGATGATGATTGTGCTGATTGTGTCTCGGTGCGTGTGGTACCGCGAGTAGACGGTCGCAGCTATGTCAGCACACCTGTGAGGCGTTTTGTTGGAGCAGCAGTGCGGATGCATAAAGGCAAGGATGGACGTGTTCGTCAGTTGTGTGGTCCAGGCATTACTATTTTGCAGGGTCGTGCAAAGAAGATTCATGTTCCACAAAGGGCTCCATCCAGATTTGAGAAGAAGGTAGTGGCGCCAAAGTCCAACCTCATGTGGAGAAGAAAAGAGGCGCCAAGTGCTGTATCAAGTCAAGTAGGCCGAGAGGGAGGATGTGGCGTGGAAGGCAAGCAAGACTTGAAGACGGCGAACAAGCGTGATGCTCTTGTTTATATACCTCCACCTTTTCGAGCAGACCCACACGCATTGGGGACAACGCTTTTTGAAGGGGGGGAGGATGATATGGGCACGACGGAGGAGGTGAAGCCCAATTTCAGGACTCCACCAAGCTAGATGTATTAGCCGTGTGTTGCTATTTTAAATAATTAGAGTTTTGATAATTATGAGTTTGGGCTTGGTTTGGGCCTGTCCAACCAAGTCAAGGTAGGGTCCACTAGTCGGGCGGTACTGTAGCGCGGTCCTGTAGCGCGTTACTGTAGCGAGGTCCTGTAGCACCCCTCCCCTCCATATAAGGCTAGGGGCTGCGAGTTAGAAGGGGGTTCAGAATTTTAGTCTAAAACTATTGTGTTGTGTTTCCGTGGTGAAGCATCCCTCCGGGGACGGCGATGCCGTTTTATCTATCATATTGATTTGCTGCGGAGGTTCTTGTGTTCATCAAGGATTGTCGTGCTGTGGTTTGAGGCGTGGTGATCTTCATCACGTTGCTTGCTGGATTCGTTCCTCTTCTCCAGGTTTGCGTTCATCGTGTAATTGGGAGAATTATTACCTTGGTTGTCTCGCTGTGAAAGATCGGGCAAAACTCCGGGATCATTGGCTTGATCCTTATCATGTAAACAGCAGATTTTGAAGCCTATGAAGGATGATCAAATTAAATCTGATGTGGAGCTGGTAGTACACAAGGAGAAGTTGCATAAAGCTGAACCAAAACAACGGTTAGTTAAGTCGCAGCAAGTGGAGCATGATGC
Source organism: Puccinellia tenuiflora (assembly GCA_012064385.1). NCBI lineage: Eukaryota > Viridiplantae > Streptophyta > Magnoliopsida > Poales > Poaceae > Puccinellia > Puccinellia tenuiflora. The sequence continues at coordinate 1,529,860 of QRDG01000473.1, read as the reverse complement.
AAGGAGCGTTGGTACAGAAATTGATTCAACCATGCATGTAGATGACAAGCTTGTGCTTGTTGGTGACAAGCTAGTTGAAGACAAACCTCTTATTGATGAGAGGAAGGATATTGCAGCATGTGTTCCAGTTCGTGTTGACATGGGTGTTCAGACTAATGACGGTGGTGCTGATCGTGTTTCGGTGCATATGGTGCCGCGGGTAGTTAGCCACAGTTTTGTGAGAACACCTCGGAAACGTTTTGTTGGAGCAGCAGTACGTGTGTATAAAGGCAAGGATGGACGTGTTTGTCAGTTGTGTGGCCCAGGCATTACTCATCTTGTGCAGGGTCGTGCAAAGCAGGTTCATGTTCAGCAACACGAGGTTCCAGCAAGAGTTGAGAAGAAGAAGATGGTGGCGCCTAGGTCCAAGCTCATGTGGAGAAGGAAAAAGATGCAGCCGCCCAATTCTGTATCAAGTCGAGCAGGCCGAGCGGGAGGATGTGGTGAGGAAGGCAAGCAAGACTTGACGATGGAGAAGACGCGTGCTGATTTTGTTGACATCACGCCACCCTTTCGAGCAGACCCTCAAGCGTTGGGGACAACGCTTTTTGAAGGGGGGGAGGATGATATGGGCACGACGGAGGAGGTGCAGCCCAATTTCAGGACTTCGCCAAGCTAGTATATTTTGTATCAGTATTATTTGTAATAATTGGTTTTAAATAATTATTAGAGTTGAGTATGGGCATGTCCAACTCAACTAGGGCGTGGCCCACTAGTGGGGTGGTACTGTAGCGCATACTGTAGCTACAGTGCGGCCGCGCCCCCTCACCTCCATATAAGTTTAGGGCTGCGAGTTAGAAGGGGGCCAGAAAATTAGTCTAAAACTATTGTGTTGTGTTTCCGTGGTGAAGCATCCCTCCGGGGACGGCGATGCCGTTTTATCTATCATATTGATTTGCTGCGGAGGTTCTTGTGTTCATCAAGGATTGTCGTGCTGTGGTTTGAGGCGTGGTGATCTTCATCACGTTGCTTGCTGGATTCGTTCCTCTTCTCCAGGTTTGCGTTCATCGTGTAATTGGGTGAATTATTACCTTGGTTGTCTCGCTGTGAAAGATCGGGCAAAACTCCGGGATCATTGGCTTGATCCTTATCAGAGGGAGTATTTATGCTAGATAGTGGGTTCGGTCCCTGTGTGCCTTGGCTTGAGTGACAGAAACATATAAGGACGGGGGAGTGCCGTTGCTACTAGGGAGTAAACTTTATGCACAGTTCTTCATGCAATTGTCTGTTGCTTGCAACTTAATACTGGAGAGATTTTACGGTATGTTGTCTCAAAGGTGGACTATTTAGGCATAGGTGTATGGTTGGAACAGCTATCTATGTATTTTGTCGTAATGCCCAAAGCATCTCATATAGACATCATCATCCTCTGTATTATGCAATGTTCATGCATTGTCATGCATTCTCTATTCTGTCAATTGCCCAGCTGTAATTTGTTACCCAGCATGTGTAGTATTTTATTTATGGAGAAGACACCACTAGTGAACTGTGGACCCCGGTCTATTCTTTTACATCTGCAATTAAATCAACTGCTCTACTGCTTTCATTTACTGCAAACAAGCTTCCTTCCACACATACATTTAATCCTTTGTATTCAGCAAGGCCGGTGAGATTGACAACCTCACTGCTTCGTTGGGGCAAAGTAGTTTGATTGTGTTCTGCAGGTTCCACTGTCTCCCCTGCAACAGCTCTTTTCCTGGCGCCATTGCAGTTGTGGACAACCTTCTGAAGCATTCCTCACTCCTACTGGTTCGATAACCTTGGTTTCTAACTAAGGGAAAACTTGCTGCTGTGCTCCTCAAACCTTCCTCTTGGGGTGCCCAACGAAGCGTGATTGATTAACACCTCTCGCGCTATCAAGCTCTCTTTCTGGCGCCATTGCCGGGGAGTTAAGAGTGCTCAGTAAGAAGCTTCTCGAAGTACCAAACTTCTCACTCCTCCGTCAACAGCTCTTTCTGGCGTCGTTGCCGGGGAGTAGAGAAGCTTCTGCAAGGGGAGTCTCTCAGTTCCAATCTCTTTACTTTGTTTTAGTCTTGCTTATTATTATTGCTTTGTCTTGTTTTGCTTTCTTATATCAAAAACACAAAAAAATTAGTGTAGAATTTATCTTGTTGCTTTCCTTTATCAAAAACCCAAAAAAATTAGTTAATTGTTTAATCTTGTTCAATTCGGTTTACCTTGTTTTTATCAAAAATGAGTACTGCTGAAAACACTAAGTTGTGTGACTTCACTAGTACTAATAATGATGATTTCATATGTACTCCTATTGCTCCACCTGCTGCTAAGACAGATTTTTATGAGATCAAACCTGCTTTGTTAAATCTTGTTATGAGAGAGCAATTTTCTGGTGCTAGTACTGATGATGCCGCTGCTCACCTTAATAATTTTGTTGAACTTTGTGAGATGCAAAAGTATAAGGATATGGATGGAGATATTATAAAACTGAAATTGTTTCCTTTCTCTTTGAGAGGGAGAGCTAAAGAATGGTTGTTATCTTTGCCTAGAAATAGTATTGATTCATGGACTAAATGCAAAGATGCTTTCATTGGAAAATATTATCCTCCTGCTAAAATTATATCTTTGAGAAGTAGCATCATGAACTTTAAACAAATGGATAATGAACATGTTGCTCAAGCTTGGGAAAGAATGAAATCTTTGATAAAGAATTGTCCCACCCATGGACTGACTGCTTGGATGATCATCCAAACCTTTTATGCAGGATTGAATTTTTCTTCAAGAAACCTATTGGATTCAGCTGCTGGAGGAACCTTTATGTCCATCACTTTGGGTGCAGCAACAAAGCTTCTTGATGATATGATGGTAAACTACTCTGAATGGCACACTGAAAGGGCTCCACAAGGTAAGAAGGTAAATTCTATTGAAGAAACCTCTTCCTTGAGTGAAAAGATTGATGTGATTATGTCTATGCTAGTTAATGGTAAATCTTTTGTTGATCCAAATAATGTTCCCTTAGCTTCTTTGGTTGCCCAAGAAGAGCATGCTGGTGTGAACTTCATTAAAAATAACAATTTCAACAACAATGCCTATAGGAACAATTTTGGTAACAACAACTATAAGCCATATCCTCCTAATAACAATTATGGTTATGGTAACTCTTATGGTAATTCTTACAATAATAATAAGAGTGTTTCCTCTGATCTTGAAACCATGCTAAAAGAGTTTATCAACACACAAACCGCTTTTAACAAAACTGTTGAGGAAAAGTTGGGTAAAATCGATGTTCTTGCTTCTAAAGTTGAAAGCCTTGCTCTTGATGTAGATCTTTTAAAATTAAAAGTTATGCCTAACAATGATAAAGAGAGCAAGCCTTTTGCTAAAATCAATGCCATCCAAGTTAGAATTGATGACAATGTTAGAATGTTGGCTGAACTACATGCTAGGTGGGAAAGAGAAAGAGAAGCCACTAAAAAGGACAATATGGTTAAAGTTTACACCATCACCACCACTAGTAATGTTCAGGTTTCACATGATAACAAGTCTATTAATGATAATGGTAAAGATATCAATGTTGGCAATGTTTCCACTTCTCATGAAAAACGCTTAAAACTGCCAAAAGATACCAAAACTGCTAGTGATAAAGGAGCTGAAATTTTTCGAACTATGGGAGATCCTTCTTCCATTACTTTTGATGATAATGATTTTGATTTTGATAATTGCAATATCTCTGAAGTCATAATGTTGTTGCAAAAGCTAGCTAAGAGTCCTAATGCTAGTACTATAAACTTGGCTTTTACAAAACATATTACCAATGCTCTCATGAAAATTAGGGAAGAAAAGTTAAAACTTGAAGCTTCTATCCCTAAGAAATTAGAAGATGGTTGGGAACCCATCATTAAACTGAAAGTAAATGATTTTGATTGTAATGCTTTATGTGATCTTGGTTCAAGTGTTTCTATTATGCCTAAGAAATTCTATGATATGCTTAACTTGCCACCATTGGAGAGCTGTTGTTTGAACATTCATCTTGCTGATAATTCTACAAAAACACCTTTGGGAAGGCTTGATGATATTCATGTTATGGTTAATAATAACCTTGTTCCCATTGATTTTATTGTCTTGGATATTGAGTGCAAAGCTTCTTGTCCTATTATTTTGGGAAGACCTTTTCTTCGAACTATTGGTGTTGTTATTGATATGAAAGAGGGCAACATTAGATATCAATTCCCTCTTAAGAAAGGTATGGAACAATTCCCTAGGAAGAGAATGAAGTCACCTTTTGACTCTATTGTTAGAGCAAATTATCGTTTTGATGCTTCTTCTCTTGGAAATACTTGATGTTCACTTTCTGCGCCTAGCTGAAAGGCGTTAAAGAAAAGCGCTTATGGGAGACAACCCATCATTTTATTTTCAGTATCTTTTCTTTTATTTGAGTTAAGAAGTTTGTTTACTTCTGTAGCAACTTCTTTGTATCTTTATTTTCTTGCAATGTTGTGCCAAGTAAGGTCTCTAGTAGAAAGTTTTTGCTATATTTGGATTTCTGCACAGGAAACAGATTTCTGTCTGTCACCGTTAAATTCGTCATTTATTCCAGAAGCGACGAAATGCTTTGAGATTTTGTGTGCTGAATCTTCATATATGTATGAAACTTTTTCTAGTTCAGTGATTTTAGATTTGAGCAACTCTAGTGCCTCGAAAAAATTCGTCTTTACAGACTGTTCAGATTTTGACAGATTCTGCCTTTTATTGTGCATTGCTTCCCTTGCGATGTTTATTTGGATCTTTTTGATTCTTTGAGCATCAGTGGCTGTAGCTAATGTTATAATGCATTAAGGTGTGCTTGTGTCACAGTAGAACTTGTGAATTTTTGGTTTATGCACTAACCCTCTAATGAGAATTAATTTGAGTTTGATGTGGTGGAAGTTTTCAAGTAAGCAAAAGGGACGATATGATGAGATCAAGAAGAGTGAAAAGCCTAAGCTTGGGGGTGCCCCGGTGGGTCATCCCCAGCAAATTCAAGAAGACTCAAGCATCTAAGCTTGGGGATGCCCAAGGCATCCCCTTCTTCATCGACAAAACTATCAGGTCATCTCTAGTGATACTATATTTTTATTCCACTACATCTTATGTATTTTGCTTGGAGCGTCTGTTTTTATTTTGAGTGTGTGTTTTAGTTTGCTTAATAAGTTGCATCCTAGCATTCTTGTGTGGGAGAGAGACACGCTCCGCTTTTTCATATGAATACTCTTGTGCTTCGCTTATATTCAGTGAGTATTCTTAGCTACTGTTTGTTTTCTAGTAAGCTCTCGCTTTTAGCATGTTATCTTGTTTAGAGCTGCTAGTTCTTTGTGTTAAGCTCTCTTGTGTTTCACTCTTATTTGTTAGAGAGTTGTTTTAGTTGCTTGGTTGATGTGTTAGATTAGAAAATGCTATGCTTGTGATAGTGGTATGAAATAGAGAAAAGTTGCATAGTCTTGTAGACCATTGTGTAGATAACTTGCTCCTCTTCAATTGTTTTGAGGTATTAAAATAACTAATGGTTAAAATATGTTGGTTAATGTTGTTAAGAGCTGATTAGTGAAGATGTGTTAGTAGAGCGTGGAGCCGTACTTTTCTGAACTAAAAACAACTTAAGTCAATAGTGCTTTAGTGTCGTGATTTCCTCTTAGTTGAAAAGAAGTTTCTAATGGTATAGTTACTGCAACGGTCGGGGAAGCCAACGGGGCACTTGTGTCGCCGCCACGATCCCTCTCGGGGTGTCTCTAACCATTTGTAAAACTTTGATACTGTTAGTTGTTTGCAATATACGACATGCTATGTGAGTTTTTGGTTTTTGGCACTTCCACGTCCATATTTTGCTAGCCTCTTCGGTACTTTGCATTGCCCTTTTTCACATTGAGATTGGTGCATACTTCGCAAGTGCATCCAACCCCGTGGGAGATCTTCATCTTGTTCTCCTACACATAAGCCAACTATCTTCCTCAAAACAGCCACCATATCTACCTATCACAGCATTTCCATAGCTATTCCGAGATACATTGCCATGCAACATCCATCATTTACATTACATGACTTTATGTCATTTTTACTTCATTACCATATAGTATTGCTTGACCATTTGAGTTAGTGTGATGCGTGGTTTTCCACATGTGTTACATCTTTTCCACACTACGCTCGGTCTTGCATATCCACCATACACCATGTATTAGTCTTTGAGTTTTGAGTACACCAAAAAGTGTGATGATCATCTTGTAAAATAGAGTGTTGCCTCTACCTGTGAGCATATTGAAAAGAGTCCAAAGTGGCCAATCAAAATAGTCCAAAAGAGACCAATGAGAGAAAAATATAAAAGAGCCACAAAGGCCTCAAAAAGCAAAAAGCAAAAAGAGAAAAAGAAAAAAAGAATATAAAATGAGAGAGGGGGCAACACTACTATCCTTTTATTCCACACTTGTGCTAGTAGCACCTACATCATTGTAGTGAGTTTTCATGCTTCATTAGTATAACTATGTGGGGACCAAACGTTATAGAACTTGGCTTGTATATTCCAACGATGAGCCTCCTCAAGTGAGCTCTAGGTCTTCATGAGCAAGCAAGTTGGATGCACCCCCACTGATGAGGACATCCCAACTATAGTTACAACCACTAGTCCTACCACTACACAAATACAAGGACCTATTACTCGAGCTCGTGCACGTCAACTAAATTATCAGGTACTTTCATTTCTTGGAACTCTTCCAAATTTACATGAGAATATGCTACTGCCTAAAACCGATGTGTTTGTTACACTTAGGAATAATGGACCTAGCGAGGAGTTGATGGACAAGTATTGGAGCATGATCGTCCATGGAGCTGGCAGCAGGAATGCAAGTGCTGAAGAGGATGCTGTCACGGAGGGAGTCTACCGCAGCCTGAAGCCATCGTAATGCCAAATGAAGTCTTGGACGAATTATACAAGTTACCACTTTATTATTTTCATCCAAGACCTATTATAGGTGTTGCGCCACCTTATTTTTGGGCCAGGCCATGTATTTTCGTCATACCCCTTTGTGGGCAGTTTTTAGAGTCCGTATTGATGGGAAAAGGAGGTTTAGGCTGGATTTCGTGGCCCCACCCATGGGAGCACGAATTTCCCCTCTTTTCCCCCATAAATACAACACCTAGGGTTTCTTTTAGACTTGGGTTTTGTTTAGTCAAAAGTTAGCTAGCCGTCGCTGCAACTTCGTCGTACTTCGTTTGTGCCAGATCGGCCAGACCAAGACCGCTCTTCGGAACCCCACTTTCATCTCTAATCATTCATATTTGCAATATTCAGATTGCCAATACTTAGTTCTTGCTTGTTCTTCGATTGCCTGCAGGAATTAGACCTTAGTTGGTTTGGTCGATTGTGCTACGGTGCTGTCATAAACCTTCCCGGAGTTGGTGTACCGATTGCTAAGGCGCAGCGTCCTCGCACGTTTGTAGTCGGATCGTCAACGTCGACGCCACCCAAATCGATAGTATCATCTCATCGAAAGATCGGACACCTTTGCCTCTATCACCCACTAGTTCCATTGGAGAGCTTCCATTCATATAGCTCTATGTGCATCCGTTGCATGGCAACCACTACTCCTCATTCAGTGTCTACTACGGACTTCCTCTTGTCTTGTGGTTACCTCTTCCACTGTTTGAGCCTTTCTTTTTGGCCTTCCAAACCCCCATTATTATTCTCTTTGCCATAACTCATGGTGCCAAGCCTTCTTCTTGCTTGTATNGTGTAAGCGATTGCTAAGGCGCAGCGTCCTCGCACGTTTGTAGTCGGATCGTCACCGTCGACGCACCCAAATCGATAGTATCATCTCATCGAAAGATCGGACACCTTTGCCTCTATCAAGTGGCATCAGATTTCAGGTTGATCGGTGAGATTTACAGTTACTAGTGTAGATTGAATCTGTTCTTCATACCTACAGTCCACGAAAAACCACAAAAATATAATTAGGTTAGATCCTTCCGTCCTAGAACCAATCTAACCTTTGCATTTTCTTTTCAGTGCATTGCATCGTTGAGTTTACGTCTGCATCGTCGTGTCGAGTTGCTAGTCTTAGCGCCTAGTCCCGTAGAGTTTCGAGTTCTTCGCACAATTTGTCATCGCCGCTGCCGCATCAACTTGTACGCTTGCAGATCACCGCCGCCCCGCCGCTGTACCGCCGCCAACACCATCCACCGTTGCTCGTGCATCTCCATCTACCCATCGCACCGCTCGCATCTACCACCGCTTCCACGCATCCCACAACAGCCACCATCACCTCTGTTCCACAAGCTCACATTGCGCCGCCACCACCACGTTCTTATAGTGCGCCGCCTCCAAAAGCCCTCGCACGAGCATACCGATCCTCCACACCACCGAGCCGCCGCATACGCCGCCACCACAGATATTCGTGATCTAAAAGAGTTCTGATAGGTTTAGTCTTCTATTTTCGCGACCTACTGTAAAAAAAAAATCCACCCGACCATAGAGACCGTCTGTGGTCTAGCGTGAGCAGTTTTGTATAAAAAAAATCCCTTCTTTCGTGCAGCTTTTGTTACCGCGGTTGATCCTCCTTTTTGCTTGTTTGCTTGTTGTTGCCACGTCGTGACGTCGTTGGTGTTATAGGCTCGCGTCTCTAAAACGGTCTAGCCTAGGACCAGCACAGTACCGTCGTTGACCGTTTATTCAACTTGCATTCCTGATTGGATCATTGCTAATCCTTGCTAAGCCTTCCTAAAGCTCCATAGATTTCTACATCGTGCGTTGTGATTCTCTCCTGGCAATCGCTTCATCTAATCTTCGACGAGTTTTGACAGCGTTTGTTGCCAATCACCTACTGCTGCTTGGTAAGAACTTGTAAGAGCTTTGCTTTTGGTTTGACGGATTACACATTCTTTCCACCACCGCCTAGTAGTTCATAGGAACATATTCTTGTGATTTGTTTCTTGTCTTCTACTAACCATGTCAGGCTCGGGTGACGAATGGGAGAGCATGACGAACAAAGAGTTACACACTAAGTTCGCCAAGCTTGTGATGGATAACACGCAGGACATCGACAAACGACTTGGCGAGGCACTTGAAAAGATAACCGGCCTCGAGCAATCCTTTGATACCAAGCTTGATGCCAAATTCAATGAGTTGCTCGCTCGTCTTCCACCACCGCCAGCTGTTGCTCCTCGTCGTCCCGGGTATGTTGGGCACGCTCAACGTGTACCCCGTGAGCAAGGCCAAAATTCTGGAGTAGCTGCGGCTGTCGATGAGCCCTTTGATTACTACGAGGGTGAGGATGAGTATGAAGGAGTAGAAGTGCAGCAACAACCACCTGGTCGGCCGCGCGCCCACATTCGTAATGGTAATGCTGCACCACGCCCTCAGGTATTGCATGATGATGACCATGTTGCTAAACTGAAGTTATCGATTTCACCTTTTGAGGGTAGATATGATCCTGATGCTTATCTCACATGGGAATTAGAAACTGAACAACGTTTTGCATGCTTACATTACCCTGAAGATAGACGTGTTCGAGCTGCTGTTTGTGAATTTACTGGGTTTGCTTCTATTTGGTGGTCTGAATATTGTAGAGTCAATCCTAATGTCATCCCCACCACTTGGACCTTCTTAAAAACTGCTATGCGTACTCGTTGGGTGCCTCCATATTATCAACGTGATTTGCTTCAAAAACTGCAGCAACTAAAACAAGGCAAAAATTCAGTAGAGGAATATTATCAACAATTGCAAACTGGGTTACTTAGATGTGGTGTTGTGGAAGATACTGAACCTATGCTTGCACGTTTTATTGGTGGATTAAATAAAGAAATTCAAACCATTTTGGAGTATAAGGAGTATCATACCATTACCCGTTTGTTCCATCTTGCTTGTATTGCCGAACGTGAAGTGCAGGATAGGCAAGCTTCGCGGACTAATTTCCCTGCAGGACGGACTACATCATGGACTGGTCGTGCACGTTCTACGCGCACCCCGTTCCCTCCTTCTACTTCTGCTACCACTCCCAGCAAAGAGACGTCAAGCAAGGCAGCGCCACCACCCCCCTTTAAGGCTACTCCTGCTGGTTCCACACCAAGTTCATCTTCCATGGCTTCCATGGGCAACACTAGCAAAATTCAATGCCGCAAATGTGATGGTTGGGGTCATTACGCACGTTAATGCACAAACAAGCGTGTGATGATTGCTCGTGAAGATGGAGGATATGATTCTGCTAGTGATTTCGATGACGAGACTTTGGCTCTTATTGCACACGAGGAACAAGGCGCTAATGACTGTGAACAAGATGTACAATGCATGGCTGCTGATGATGCGGATAGGTATGCTTCGTTAATTGTTCAACGAGTTCTGAGTGTGCAGGTAATTAAGGCTGATCAAGACCAGCGCCATAATCTTTTCCACACTAAGGGAGTTGTGAAAGAACGGTCTATACGCATCATTATTGATGGAGGAAGCTGCAACAATTTGGCAAGTGTAGAGATGGTGGAGAAGCTTGCGCTCACAACGAGACCACATCCTCGTCCTTACTACATCCAATGGTTCAACAATAGCGGCAAGGTTAAGATCACTCGTACTGTTCGTGTGCACTTTAGTATTGCTGCATATGTTGATTTTGTTGATTGTGATGTCGTCCCTATGCAAGCATGTTCTCTTTTATTGGGTAGGCCATGGCAATTTGATAAAAAATCTGTACATCATGGTAGCACTAATCAATATACTCTTGTTCATAATGATAAGAAAATTGCGTTACTACCCATGTCTCCTGAACAAATTTTAAAAGATGATATTGCTAGAGCTAGTAAAGCAAAAAGACAGGAGCAGCAAAAGAGTGAAAATCAGATTGTGGCTAAGGAATTTGTGCAGCAACACAAGACTAATAATGTATCAGCCAATAATGTTGCTACTGAAATTAAATTGACCAATCCATGTTTGCTTGCTAGCAAGTCTAATATTACTGATTTGGATGTTAATGAATCTGTTTGCTATGCCATTGTTTGCAAAGAGGTATTGTTTTCTTTTGAGGATATGCCTCCCTCTTTGCACCCTGCTGTTGCTAACATTTTGCAGGAGTTTGTGGACGTTTTTCCAAGTGCTGTACCACTGGGATTACCACCTATTCGAGGCATCGAGCACCAAATTGATTTAATTCCCGGTGCATCACTACCGAACCGTGCTCCTTACCGTACCAATCCTGAGGAGACTAAAGAGATTCAACGACAAATTCAAGAATTACTCGATAAAGGTCATATTCGCGAGTCTCTTAGTCCATGTGCTGTCCCAATTATTTTGGTACCTAAGAAGGATGGTTCTTCCCGCATGTGTACTGATTGTAGGGCTATTAATAATATCACAATCCGTTATAGACACCCTATACCACGTTTGGATGATATGCTTGATGAGTTGAGTGGTTCGACCATGTTTTCTAAAGTTGATTTGCGTAGTGGTTACCACCAGATTCGAATGAAGTTAGGAGATGAATGGAAAACAGCTTTTAAAACTAAGTTCGGTTTGTATGAGTGGTTAGTCATGCCTTTTGGTTTAACTAACGCTCCTAGTACTTTCATGAGATTAATGAACGAAGTTTTACGTGCTTTCATTGGACGTTTTGTGGTGGTTTATTTTGATGATATACTCATATACAGCAGATCTTTGGAGGACCATTTGAATCATTTGCGTGCTGTTTTTGATGCTTTGCGTGCTGCGCGTTTATTTGGTAATCTTGAGAAGTGCACCTTTTGCACCGATCGAGTTTCGTTTCTTGGATATGTTGTTACAGCGCAGGGCATTGAAGTGGATCCCGCCAAGATTGAGGCGATTTCGAGTTGGCCGACTCCGCTAACGGTCACCCAAGTGAGGAGTTTCCTTGGCCTCGCTGGGTTCTACCGGCGTTTTGTCAAAGACTTTGGGTCTATTGCAGCGCCGTTGAATGAGCTTACAAAGAAGGACGTGCCCTTTGTTTGGGGCGATGCACAACAGGATGCGTTCATGATGTTGAAAGATAAGTTAACCCATGCTCCCCTACTCCAACTTCCTAATTTTGATAAGACTTTTGAGCTTGAATGTGATGCTAGTGGAATTGGGTTGGGAGGAGTGTTGTTACAAGAGGGAAAACCTGTTGCATACTTTAGTGAAAAATTGAGTGGGCCTAGTCTGAACTATTCTACTTATGATAAGGAATTATATGCTCTTGTTCGGACTTTAGAAACTTGGCAACATTATTTATGGCCCAAAGAATTTGTTATACATTCTGATCATGAATCTTTGAAACATATTCGTAGTCAAGCTAAACTAAACCGTCGACATGCTAAGTGGGTTGAATTTATTGAGTCTTTTCCTTATGTTATCAAACACAAGAAGGGTAAAGATAATGTTATTGCTGATGCTTTGTCTCGACGTTACACTATGCTTTCACAACTTGACTTCAAAATTTTTAGTTAGGGACCATCAAAGATTTGTATATGCAAGATGCTGATTTTAAAGAAGTGATGCAGAATTGTAAGGATGGTAGAACATGGAACAAATTCGTCCTCAGTGATGGATTTGTGTTTCGTGCTAACAAGCTATGCATTCCAGATAGCTCCGTTCGTCTTTTGTTGTTACAGGAGGCGCATGGAGGAGGACTCATGGGACACTTTGGCGTCAAGAAGACCGAGGACGTACTAGCCGCGCATTTCTTTTGGCCAAAGATGAGACGGGATGTTGAGCGTTTTGTTGCTCGCTGCACTACTTGCCAAAAAGCTAAGTCACGACTTAATCCTCATGGTTTATATATGCCTTTACCCATACCTAGCGTTCCGTGGGAGGATATATCCATGGACTTTGTTTTGGGTTTACCTAGAACAAAGAAGGGGAGAGATAGCATATTTGTTGTTGTGGATAGATTTTCTAAGATGGCACACTTTATACCATGTCATAAAACCGATGATGCTGCTAATATTGCTGATTTGTTCTTTCGTGAAATCATTCGCTTGCATGGTGTGCCAAATACAATTGTTTCAGATCGTGATAGTAAATTTCTTGGCCACTTTTGGAGATGTTTATGGGCTAAGTTGGGGACTAAACTGCTTTTTAGTACTACATGTCACCCTCAAACTGATGGACAAACTGAAGTTGTTAATAGAACTTTGTCTACTATGCTTAGGGCTGTTTTAAAACATAATTTGAAATTGTGGGAAGAATGTTTGCCTCATGTTGAATTTGCTTATAATCGTTCGCTGCATTCTACCACTAAGATGTGCCCTTTTGAGATTGTGTATGGTTTTGTACCTCGTGCACCTATTGATTTATTGCCTCTTCCATCTACGATGCAAAATAATCTTGATGCTACACAACGTGCTGAATTGATACTAAAATTGCATGAGACAACTAAAGAAAACATTGCACGCATGAATGCTAAATATAAATCGTATGGAGATAGAGGAAGAAAGCATATTGTGTTTGATGTTGGAGATCTTGTTTGGTTGCATTTGCGCAAAGATCGCTTTCCTGACTTGCGCAAGTCCAAGTTAATGCCACGAGCTGCTGGTCCTTTTAAGGTGTTAGAGCGTATAAATGATAATGCATATAAACTTGAGCTGCCTGCAGACTATGGGGTTAGTCCCACATTTAACATTGCAGATTCGAAGCCCTACTACGGTGAAGAAGATGAGGTTGTGTCGAGGACGACTTCAATTCAAGAAGGGGAGGATGATGAGGACATCCCAACCACAACCACTAGTCCTACCACTACACAAATACAAGGACCTATTACTTGAGCTCGTGCACGTCAACTAAATTATCAGGTACTTTCGTTTCTTGGAACTCTTCCAAATTTACATGAGAATATGCTACTGCCTAAAACCGATGTGTTTGTTACACTTAGGAATAATGGACCTAGCGAGGAGTTGATGGACAAGTATTGGAGCATGATCGTCCATGGAGCTGGCAGCAGGAACGCAAGTACTGAAGATGATGTTGCCACGGAGGGAGTCTACCGCAGCCTGAAGCCATCGTAATGCCAAATGAAGTCTTGGACGAATTATACAAGTTACCAATTTATTATTTTCGTCCAAGTCCTTTTATAGGTGCTGCGCCACCTTATTTTTGGGCCAGGCCCATGTATTTTCGTCATACCCCTTTGTGGGCAGTTTTTAGAGTTCGTATTGATGGGAAAAAAGAGGTTTAGGCTGGATTTCGTGGCCCCACCCATGGGAGCACGAATTTCCCCTCTTTTCTCCATAAATAAAACACCTAGGGTTTCTTTTAGACTTGGGTTTTGTTTAGTCAAAAGTTAGCTAGCCGTCGCTGCAACTTTGCCGTACTTCGTTTGTGCCAGATCGGCCAGACCAAGACCGCTCTTCGGAACCCCACTTTCATCTGTAATCATTCATATTTGCAATATTCAGATTGCCAATTCTTAGTTCTTGCTTGTTCTTCGATTGCCTGCAGGAATTAGACCTTAGTTGGTTTGGTCGATTGTGCTACGGCGCTGTCATAAACCTTCCCGGAGTTGGTGTAGCGATTGCTAAGGCGCAGCGTCCTCGCACGTTTGTAGTCGGATCGTCAACGTCGACGCCACCCAAATCGATAGTATCATCTCATCGAAAGATCGGACACCTTTGCCTCTATCAAAGCTCTTCGATCGAGATCATAGTCGCTCTTCAAGGTCAAGTTCGCGAAGCTCTCGCCACTCCACCGCAAGAAGCCACGCACGGAGTGAGAATGATCAAGGACATCGTCATCGCCAAGAGCGCCATCGCCAAGAGATACCTCATCAACAAGCGAACTTGGACCCTCACCAACACCAAGACCAACATCGACAAGAAGCGCCTCACCCTCAAGCGAACGTAGACCCTCAACAACATCAAGATCGCCATTGACAAGACATACCAATTCCAAATACTAACTTGGATCCCCAACACCGCCATGAGGATAATCGACATCATTGTCATGACCTACCTCCACATCGAGCCCGCCGAGTGCCATTGGCCGACAATCATGTTGATCTTGAAGACAATGAGGATTATGTTCCACGCCACCATCCAAGGCATCATCACCGAGACCGCCATCGCCACCATGATGATGATGATGAGGATGATCACAAAAACCATTTCAATCCTCCCAAGCTCGTCATTCCTAAGTTCCATGGCACCAACGACCCGGAAGACTACATTGCATGGGAATCCAAGGTCTCCAAACTATTTCGAGTCTACAAGGTGCCGCAAGACAAACGAGTTGACCTCGCATCCCTCGAGTTCGAAGGCTATGCGCAACTATGGTGGGAACAACTCCAAGCCTCCTTTGAAGACCCAATAGACACATGGAATGACATGAAGAAGGAAATGCACAAACGTTTTGTGCCGCATCACTACGCGCGCGATTTGTACAAGAAGTTACAAGAGCTCAAACAAGGCCTCAAGATGGTCGACGAGTACTACAAGGAGATGGAGTCAACTCTTTCCCGCGCACACATTGTAGAGTCCGAGGAACAATCAATGGCACGCTTCTTGAACGGCCTCACGTACCCCATCAAGAAGATAGTGGAATTCCAACCTTATGAGAACCTTGTTGAGCTCGTTCATCAAGCCATGAAGGCCGAGCGCCAAGTCGCCGAAGAGCTCAAGTATGTCAAGGCCAAGTCCTTCTTCGCCACTAGAGCTTCATCATCAACACAACCCATGACTCAAGTCCAAGCTCAAGACAATATCAAAAGTTCTACACCGCAACCCACTACCACCTCCAAGAAGACGACGCCCTCCCCGCAAGCCGCCAAGTCATATATCACTTGCTACAAGTGTGGAGGTCACGGGCACAAGTCATTTGAATGCACCAACAAGAAGGTGATGATCGTCAATGACAATGGAGACTATGAGTCTATGAGTGAAGATGAGTACCACGCATTGAACAAGGTGGCCACGATGCAAAGCTTGGATGACGCCTATGACTACATCTATTGTGATGGTGATCCCAACCCCACTCTAGTTGTCACTCGAGTCTTGACTACAATCAACCAAGGTGATGATGCTCAAAGATGCAACTTGTTCCAAACCAAGGCCGGCATCAACGGCAAATCAATCAAGGTAATCATTGATGGTGGGAGTTGTCACAACTTGGCAAGCAAGGAGCTATGTGAGAAACTCAACTTGACGTACAAGAAGCACCCCAATCCTTACCATGTGCAATGGCTTAGTGACTCCGGCACCGTGAAGATCCAACACACGGTTCAAGTATCCTTCAAGATTGGCTCTTATGAGGACACGGTGGATTGTGATGTGGTACCCATGTCGGTTTGCCACTTACTTCTTGGCCGCCCTTGGCAATTTGACAAGGCTGCTACTCATGATGGGCGCACCAACTACTATAGCTTCAAATAGAACAATAAGATCTTAGTGCTCCGCCCAATGACCCTAAGCCAAATTATCGCCGACAATGCCAAGACAATTGTAAGAGCGCAAGAAAAACAATCCTCTAGTGAGTTGAGTGGTGAGAGAGCGAACCACATTCACGTGAGTGAGAGCCACAAGCCAAAGGTGAGTGAGAAAGGGAAAAGAGTGAGTCCCGGCGTAGTCTTGTTAGCCACCAAAAGTGAGATGAGGGAAGTGAGAGCAAACCCATCCACTTTCCACTTCGTGCTCTTATGCAAAGGAGATGGCAAAGACACTAACGACTTAACACAAGTTCCTCCGTCTATGTTGTCTATCTTGCAGGAATTCAAAGATGTCTTTCCGGATGAACTACCTCCCCTCCTGATATGGGCACGACGGAGGAGGTGCAGCCTAACTTCAGGACTCCACCAAGCTAGAGTTGTCAATTGTAATTTTATTTACGTCTTTGCTATTTTTAATAAGTGTTCGGTTTGGGCCTGTCCAACCGAACTAGCTAGGCCCATTAGTGGGGCGCCCCAACTAGGTCGGTACTGTAGCTACAGTACGCGCTACAGTACTCACTACAGTACGCCCCACCTCATCCATATAAGGAGCTGGCCGAGTTAGGGTTTAGGGAGTTCAATTCATTAGTCAAAAACACTTATAGTTTTGTGCTCCATTGGTGAAGCTTCCCTCCGGGGACGGCGATGCCGTTTATCAGATTATAATAGAGGTTGCTGTGAGGGTTCTTGTGTTCATCAAGGATTATCAAGCTCAGGTTTGAGACGTGGTGTTTATCTCCACGTTGCTTGCTGGATTCGTTCCTCACCTTCAGGTGACGATCATCATCGTTATTGGAAGATTCCTATCGGTGGATTCGCTGTGAAAGATCGGGACAACAATCATAGGATCAACCCCCTTGATCCTTATCACCTCCGTGGAATCGAGCATCGCATCGATCTCATTCCCGGCGCCCCTCTACCCAATAGAGCGCCATACCGCACCAACCCCGAGGAGACAAAGGAGATCGAGCGCCAAATTCAAGAACTCCTTGCCAAGGGACATGTTCGTGAAAGCTTGAGTTCGTGCGCCGTTCCGGTCATCCTCGTCCCCAAGCAAGACGACACACTACGAATGTGCATGGATTGCCGTCCCATCAACAATATCACGGTGAGGTATCGACACCCTATCCCACGACTTGATGACATGCTAGATGAGCTTAGTGGTGCCACTATCTTCTCCAAAATTGATTTGAAAAGTGGCTATCACCAAATCCGTATGCATGAAGGAGATGAATGGAAAACCGCATTCAAAACAAAACCTGGTCTTTATGAGTGGCTTGTCATGCCCTTTGGTCTTTCCAATGCTCCTTCAACATTTCTGCGTCTTATGAATCACGTCTTGCGCGCTTTCATTGGCAAGTTTGTGGTTGTCTACTTTGATGACATCCTTGTTTATAGCAAATCTTTGCATGAACATGTCGACCATGTCAAGCAAGTTTTGTTGGCCCTTCGTAATGCTTCGCTTTTTGCCAACCTCAAGAAATGCACCTTTTGCACCGACAAACTTGTGTTTTTGGGTTATGTGGTTTCTTCCAAAGGGATTGAAGTTGACACCTCTAAGATTGAGGCAATCACAAATTTGCCACCGCCAACTAATCTTGCTCAACTTCGTAGCGCCCTAGGTTTGTTTGGGTTTTACCGTCGCTTTGTGAAAGATTTTAGCACAATTGCTTGCCCATTGAATGAGCTTACCTAAAAGAATGTACCTTTCATTTGGGGCAATGCTCAAGAATCGGCTTTCAATGAACTCAAGAAGAGATTGACCGAGGCTCCTTTACTTGCTTTGCCGGATTTCTCTAAAACTTTTGAACTTGAGTGTGACGCTAGTGGCCTTGGCATCGGTGGCGTCCTCATGCAATGTGGTCGTCCCGTTGCCTATTATAGCGAAAAACTTGATGGTGCTCGCCTAAACTACCCAATCTACGACAAGGAACTCTATGCCTTAGTCCGTGTTTTGGAAGTGTGGCAACACTACCTTTGGCCCAAAGAGTTTGTTATCCATTCCGATCATGAATCATTGAAATATTTGAAAACCCAAGCCAATTTGAAAAAAAAGGCATGCCAAATGGGTTGAATTCATCGAGTCTTTTCCCTATGTGGTGAAGTACAAAAAAGGCAAGGACAATATAGTTGCGGATGCTCTTTCCCGCAAGATGATCTTACTCACCCAACTTGAAATCAACGTTTTGGGTCTTGATGACCTTAAAGAACTCTATGCTTCCGATTCTTTCTTTGGTCCTATCTTTACATAGTGCACAATTGACAAAGGATGCGATGATTTCTACTTGCACAAGGGTTTCTTGTTTAAGGCTAACAAACTATGCATTCCCGAGTCCTCGCTCCGTTTGTTACTTCTACAGGAATCACATAGTGGAGGCCTCATGGGACACTTTGGACGTGACAAGACACTTGCCATGCTATCTACACACTACTTTTGGCCACGGATGACGCGTGATGTGGAGCGTTTGGTGCGCCGTTGCCCAACTTGCCTCAAAGCTAAGTCCACTTTGAACTCTCACGGTCTTTATATGCCTTTACCAATACCACACACACCTTGGTCCGACATTAGCATGGATTTCGTTTTAGGATTACCCCGAACAAAAAATGGCAAAGATTCAATATTTGTTGTTGTCGATCGCTTTTCTAAAATGGCACACTTTATTCCTTGCAATAAGACCAACGATGCTTCACACATTGCAACTTTGTTCTTTAGGGAAATCGTCCGTCTACATGGAGTGCCGAAGACCATTGTTTCGGACCGAGATGTCAAGTTCACAAGCTACTTTTGGAAGGCATTGATGGCCAAACTAGGAGTCAAGCTCCTCTTCTCCACCGCCTACCACCCACAAACCGATGGCCAAACCGAGGTGGTGAATCGAACCTTATCAACTCTCCTTCGCGCATTAATCAAGCCAAACCTCAAAGGTTGGGAGGAATGTATCCCGCACGCCGAGTTCGCCTACAACCGTGCCTCTCACCGGGCGACCAAGCGAAGCCCTTTCGAGGTTGTCTATGGGTTCAACCCCAACACCGCCCTAGACATCCTACCACTTCCTGATTGGGTAGAGGTAGTCCGATCTTTCGATGAGATGTGATAAGTCGATTTTGGTGGAATTCGACCTTGGCGATCCGACTTCTACGCACACGTACGTAGCGCCAATGCAATCGCTAAACCAATCTCCGGGAGTTACCAATCCTGCGAAAGCATGATCGGCCTGATCTAAAAGATCTAGTTCTTCCTGCAATCGAGAAACAAGTAAGAACCAATAATGCAATCAAGAATTGCGGATGGAAGATGAACTTTATTGATGAAGGTGGGATCTTGCAAGTGCGTAGTACAGGAGGTCTAGCCGACACTCGTGCCTATGGCGAAGACTAGCAAAAGCTGAGTTCTTTTTAACTAAACAAAATCCGAGTCTAAAGGATGACCTAACGGGGGTATATAAGGAGTAGAGGTGTGGGATTTCGTCCAGCCATGGGGTGGCGGCCGAATCCTACCCTAGGAAGCTTTCCTCCTTAAATATGAACTCTAAAACTGCCTATTAAAAGGTATCTCGAAAATACATGGGCCTGGCCCAAAAACGAGGTGGCGCAGCACCTATGAAAAGCCTTGGACGAAATTCATTAATTGATATCTTGTAAAATTCGTCCAAGCCTTCAAGCATCTTTATGGTGGCTTCAAATCACGGTAGTCTCCATTGGTAGCGTCATCAGTCTCCGTTGGTTGCACTCCTGCTGCCATCTCCTCCAATGTACATGCTCCATAGCTTGTCCCTCTCATCCATGCTTGGTCCATCATTCCTAAGAGAGACAAACACATTTGATTTAGGCAGCATCATATTCTCATGAATATTAGGAGTAGCTTGTAAGAACGAAAGTACCTGTTGATTAAGTTGACGTGCACGAGCTCTAGTCATAGGTCCTTGTAATGTAGGTGGTGTAGTAGTCGCGGTTGTATCTATAGCAGGGATGTCCTCATCATCCTCCCCTTCTTGAATTGAAGTCGTCCTCGACGCCATCTCATCATTCTCTCCCAAATATGGCTTCAAATCTGCAATGTTAAATGCGGGACTAACCCCAAAATCTACAGGCAACTCAAGTTTATATGCATTATCATTTATTTTCTCTAACACCTTAAAAGGACCATCAGCTCGTGGCATTAACTTGGACTTGCGCAAATCAGGAAAACGATATTTGCGCAAATGTAACCAAACAAGATCTCCAGGTTCAAACACAATTTTCTTTCTCCCCTTATCCCCATACATTTTATATTTTGCATTCATGCGTTCAATATTTTCTTTAACAGTGGCATGCAACTTTAACACCAAATCAGCATGTTGTGTAGCATCTAAATCATTTGGCACCGATGATGGAAGAGGCAATAAATCAATAGGTGCACGAGGAACAAAACCATACACAACCTTAAAAGGACACATTTTAGTAGTAGAATGCATGGAACGATTATAAGCAAATTCGATATGAGGCAAGCATTCTTCCCACTTTTTTAAATTCTGTTTTAAAACAGCCCTTAACATAGTAGACAAAGTTCTATTAACCACTTCAGTTTGCCCATCAGTTTGGGGATGACATGTGGTACTAAATAGCAACTTAGTTCCCAACTTTTCCCATAAGCATCTCCAAAAATGGCTAAGAAATTTAGTCTCACGATCTGAAACTATAGTATTTGGCACACCATGCAAGCGAATAATTTCACGAAAGAACAAATCAGCAACATGTGTAGCATCATCAGTTTTGTGACAGGGAATAAAGTGTGCCATTTTCGAAAATCTATCCACAACAACAAAAATACTATCCCTCCCCTTCTGTGTGCGAGGTAATCCCAAAACAAAGTCCATAGAAATATCCTCCCAAGGCACACTAGGAACAGGAAGAGGCATATATAAACCATGTGGATTAAGACGTGACTTAGCTCTTTGACATGTAGTGCAGCGACCAACAAATCTCTCAACGTCCCGACGCATTCGTGGCCAAAAGAAGTGTGCAGCAAGGACGTCCTCCGTCTTCTTCACACCAAAATGTCCCATCAATCCTCCTCCATGCGCTTCTTGCAACAACAAAAGACGAACGGAACTATCTGGGATGCAAAGTTTGTTAGCGCGGAACACAAATCCATCATTGAGGACGAATTTGTTCCAAGTTCTCCCTTCTTTACAATTCTGCAACACATCTTTGAAATCAACATCATGTATATATTGTTCTTTAATGGTTTCCAATCCAAAAAATTTGAAGTCAAGCTGAGACAACATAGTATAGCGTCGTGATAAAGCATCAGCAATAACATTGTCTTTACCCTTTTTGTGTTTAATGACATAAGGAAAAGTCTCAATAAATTCAACCCACTTAGCATGACGACGGTTCAGTTTTGCTTGACTACGAATATGCTTCAAAGATTCATGATCAGAATGTATAACAAATTCTTTAGGCCATAAATAATGTTGCCAAGTTTCTAAAGTCCGAACAAGAGCATATAATTCCTTATCATAAGTAGAATAGTTCAGACTAGGCCCATTCAATTTTTCACTAAAATACGCAACAGGTTTTCCATCTTGTAATAACACACCTCCCAACCCAATTCCACTAGCATCACATTCAAGCTCAAAGGTCTTATTAAAATCAGGAAGTTGGAGCAAAGGAGCATCTGTTAACTTATCTTTCAATAGCATGAAAGCCTCCTGGTGTGCATCGCCCCAAACAAAGGGCACGTCCTTCTTTGTTAGCTCATTCAGCGGCGCTGCAATAGACCCAAAGTCTTTGACAAAACGCCGGTAGAACCCAGCGAGGCCAAGGAAACTCCTCACTTGGGTGACCGTTAGTGGAGTCGGCCAACTCGAAATCGCCTCAATCTTTGCGGGATCCACTTCAATGCCCTGCGCGGTAACAACATAGCCAAGAAACACAACTCGATCGGTGCAAAAGGTGCACTTCTCAAGGTTACCAAATAAACGTGCAGCACGCAAAGCATCAAAAACAGCACGCAAATGAGTCACATGATCCTCTAAAGATTTGCTGTAAATCAATATATCATCAAAGTAGACCACCACAAAACGTCCAATGAAAGCACGCAAAACTTCATGCATTAATCTCATGAAAGTACTAGGAGCATTAGTTAAACCAAAAGGCATCACTAACCACTCATAGAGACCAAATTTTGTTTTGAATGCTGTTTTCCATTCATCTCCTAATTTCATACGAATTTGGTGGTAACCACTACGCAAATCAACTTTAGAGAACATGGTAGAGCCACTCAATTCGTCAAGCATATCATCCAAACGTGGTATAGGGTGTCTATAACGAATTGTGATATTATTAATAGCCCTACAATCAGTACACATGCGAGAAGAACCATCTTTCTTTGGTACGAAAAGAATAGGAACAGCACATGGACTAAGAGACTCACGAACATAACCTTTGTCAAGTAGTTCTTGAATTTGTCGTTCAATCTCTTTCGTCTCCTCAAGGTTGGTACGGTAGGCTGCACGGTTTGGAAGCGAGGCACCCGGTATGAGATCAATTTGGTGCTCTATTCCTCGAATGGGTGGCAGCCCCGGTGGCATCTCCTTGGGAAAAACGTCCGCATACTCCTGCAAAATGTTAGCAACAGCGGGTGGCAAAGAGGAAGGCATATCCTCAAAAGAAAACAGGACCTCTTTGCATATGATTGCATAACAAACAGAAGTATTCACATCCAAGTCAGAAATATCAGATTTGGTAGCAAGTAAAGTTGGATGCTTCAAACGAATTTCATTAGGTAATTTGGAACCAGATTTAGTAGTATTCTTATGTGGCATCACTTCATTAGCAACAATCTGGTTTTCACTCTTTTGTTTCTCCTGATTTTTTGCTCTACTAGCTCTAGCAAGATCATCTTTCAAAATATGTTCAGGAGTCATAGGTTTAAGACCAATTTTCTTTCCATCATGCATAAGAGTGTAATGATTAGTTCTACCATTATGCACCGATTCTTTATCATATTGCCATGGTCTACCAAGTAACAATGAACAAGCTTGCATGGGCACAACATCACAATCAACAAAATCAGAATATGTCCCAATATTAAAATGCACACGTGTAGTTCGTGTTACCTTTAGTCTACCTGTGCTGTCGAACCATTGAATATGGTATGGGTGGGGGTGCTGCCGTGTAGGGAGAGAAAGCTTCTCCACCATCTCAATGCTTGCTAAATTATTGCAGCTTCCACCATCAATGATGATTCGAATAGCACGGTCCTTCACAACACCGCGTGTGTGAAACAAGTTGTGGCGCTGATTCTGTTCTTGACTAAGCTGCACACTCAAAGCGCGATGTGCAACCACGCTCCTATAAGTATCAGCATCCTCATCGCCCATGACCTCTATGTCCTGCTCAGAATCTTCATTACCTTCTTGTTGTGCAGAAATAAGCGCGAGAGTCTCTTCATCGTAATCACTTGCAGAATCATACTCTCCATCTTCACGCACGATCATCACACGCTGTGTCTTGCACTCTCTCTCGATGTGACCATATCCCCAACAACGGCGGCATTGCACATCCCTTGTTCTTCCCGTGGACACCGAACTCCGAGCTGGCCCATTAGATGTTGATGGAGGACTCGGTGCCGGAGTGCGTGATGGTGGCATGCTAGACTTATTGGTCGAAGGAGGAGGTGCAGAACCGCGGGAGCTGGCCTCCGGTTGGCATGGCGTCCATGAAGACGTACGACCTGTAGAAAAATTAGGCCTTGTCCGCGGTTGACGATCCTGCACTTCACATTCAGCTTTGCAAGCAAGATGAAATAAACGGGTGATAGTATTGTACTCCTTATATTCAAGAATTGTTTGAATCTCCCTATTCAACCCACCCAAAAAGCGTGCAAGCATAGCTTCATTATCCTCAATAATACCACAACGAATCAAACCTGTTTGCAATTCTTGATAATACTCTTCTACAGATTTTTTTACCTTGTTGTAAACAGGTGAGTTTTTGTAACATTTCACGCTGATAATAAGGAGGTACAAAACGAGTACGCATAGAACGTTTTAAATTATCCCAAGTATTAGGAATATTATCATGATTCAATCTACAATATTCAGACCACCAAACGGAAGCAAAACCAGTGAATTCACAAGTGGCAGCACAAACACGTCTATCCTCGGGATACTGTAAACATGCAAAACGTTGTTCCACTTCTAGTTCCCATGTAAGATAAGCATCCGGATTATATCTACCCTCAAAAGGTGGAATAACTAATTTCAGTTTAGCAACATGTTCATCTTCGCGTACCTGCGCTTGCTGCCGGTGTGCAAGGTTGCGTGGATGTACATGTGGACGACCCGGTGGATAGTCGGCATCAGCCGCATATCCGTCGCCATGCTCACCAGGATTGGAGACATGAGCAGCAGCCGACGCAACCGAACCTTGTGGATCCTCCTGAAGTACACGACCTGCCCGTGGAACGGTGTTGCCTTGCAGCACGGGAGGCGATATGCATGGTGGCTGTAACTGTCCCAACAAGCGATCAAACTTGCTGGACAGGCCAGCCAAGGTGGTGTTGACATCGTCGAACTTCGCGTTGAAAGCAACCTCCAAGCCGTCAATCTTGTCCATAGCACCACGGATCCGGTCCTCAGTGTCCAAAGCGTGGTCCGTAACCATCTTCTCAAAGTGCTCCTGCTTCTCCTTGTTGGTCATCTCGGCCTTCTCGTCCCCTGACATGATTAGTTGAAAACAAGAAACAAATACAAGTATATGTTCCTATCAACTACTAGGATGTGGTGGAAAACACGCAATCCGGCAAGCAAAATATAAGGCTCTTACAAGTGTCTTACCAAGCAGGAGGGCGTCACGGCGACCACAAAGATTAGTACTCCGATGATTGGACAAAGCGATTACTAGGCGAGGTACAATGCACGTAGTAGAAAGTATGTGGAGCTGTAGGAAGGCTTCAATATAGTGGATTAGCAATAATCAAATCAGGAATGCAAGTTGAAGCAACGCTCAAAGATGGTACTGTTTTGGTCCTAGGCTAGACCGTACTAGAGACGCGAGCCGATATCACCAACAAAGTCAAGGCGTGGCAACAACAAGCACAAATGGATAGCTCGTAACAGCAAGATATAAGTGAAGACCACAGAAAAGTAACGGATACGTGAGTAAGATACCCACAACAATATGCACGAAAGCGAGATGGTATGCTCTGTGAGGCGTGCGACGCGCTGAAAACGCGAAAAGTCGCAAAAATATCACTATGATGGCAATTGTCTCAAAAGAATCCCCGTACTGAAAAACGAGGGTAAGCTCAAATTTTTTTCCGAAAGTGCTCTGCAAATTCACGCAGTGCTCTGAAAAGCGTGCGAAATTTGTTTTTGATTTTTTTTTTGCGGATGGGTGGGGCTACGCGAGCAAGGATTAACCGAGATGAACTCTACCTCGTTAGCGTATACTTGGCGGATAAGGAAACAAACTGAAAACGAATCTCCAAGGGATGGCGGCACAACAACGGATGTGGCGGCGAGAGGGTATAGCAGTGAGGCGGTGGTGTGATGGGGTAGGTGTGGAGGGAGTTTGGCGGCGGAGAGTAGTGGTGGATGTTGGTAGGGGCGGCGGAAGTACTGGTGGATGGAAGGCGGTGATCTGCAAGCGTGGAAGATGGTGCGGCGGCAGCGATGACTAGATGTGATTCGAACTCGAAAACTCTAAGGGACTAGACACTAAGACCAGCAACTCGAGACAACGATGCAGACGAAGACTCAACGATGCAATACACTGAAAAGATTATGCAACAGGCCCGGACTGGTTTTAGGACGGGATGATCTAACCCTAATATTTTTTGGCTTTTTGTGGACTGTAGGTATGAAGAAAACAGATGCAATCTACACTAGTAAAACTGTAAATCTCACCGATCAACCTGAAATCTGATACCACTTGATAGGGCAGAGGTAGTCCGATCTTTCGATGAGATGTGATAAGTCGATTTTGGTGGAGTTCGGCCTTGGCGATCCGACTTCTACGCACACGTACGCAGCGCCAATGCAATCGCTAAACCAATCTCCGGGAGTTACCAATCCTGCGAAAGCACGATCGGCCTGATCTAAAAGATCTAGTTCTTCCTGCAATCGAGAAACAAGTAAGAACCAATAATGCAATCAAGAATTGCGGATGGAAGATGAACTTTATTGATGAAGGTGGGATCTTGCAAGTGCGTAGTACAGGAGGTCTAGCCGACACTCGTGCCTATGGCGAAGACTAGCAAAAGCTGAGTTCTTTTTAACTAAACAAAATCCGAGTCTAAAGGACGACCTAACGGGGGTATATAAGGAGTAGAGGTGTGGGATTTCGTCCAGCCATGGGGTGGCGGCCGAATCCTACCCTAGGAAGGCTTTCCTCCTTAAATACAAACTCGAAAACTGCCTATTAAAAGGTATCTCGAAAATACATGGGCCTGGCCCAAAAACGAGGTGGCGCAGCACCTATGAAAAGCCTTGGACGAAATTCATTAATTGATATCTTCTAAAATTCGTCCAAGCCTTCAAGCATCTTTATGGTGGCTTCAAATCACGGTAGTCTCCATTGGTAGCGTCATCATCTCCGTTGGTTGCCCTCAGTGGCGGAGCCATCATTTGAACTCTGTGATGTCAAATACACGTCTTTTTCCTGCTTTTTCATTTTTTTTCTTCATGATTTGTGCTCATATACAATGATTTGTCAAAAACCTGTGTAGTCAGCTAACCACATTGGTCACAACGTGGCTCCGCCACTGGTTGCACTCCTGCTGCCATCTCTTCCAATGTACATGCTCCATAGGTTGTCCCTCTCATCCATGCTTGGTCCATCATTCCTAAGAGAGACAAACACATTTGATTTAGGCAGCATCATATTCTCATGAATATTAGGAGTAGCTTGTAAGAACGAAAGTACCTGTTGATTAAGTTGACGTGCACGAGCTCTAGTCATAGGTCCTTGTAATGTAGGTGGTGTAGTAGTCGCGGTTGTATCTATAGCAGGGATGTCCTCATCACTTCCTCTACACGAGCGCACCGACATGGACGTCAACAAAAGAGCCGACTACATGAAGACATTACATGAGTCAACTCGAGCAACTCTAGAGGAGCACACCAAGTGATAGAGGCAAAGGTGTCCGATCTTTCGATGAGATGATACTATCGATTTGGGTGGCGTCGACGTTGACGATCCGACTACAAACGTGCGAGGACGCTGCGCCTTAGCAATCGCTACACCAACTCCGGGAAGGTTTATGACAGCGCCGTAGCACAATCGACCAAACCAACTAAGGTCTAATTCCTGCAGGCAATCGAAGAACAAGCAAGAACTAAGAATTGGCAATCTGAATATTGCAAATATGAATGATTAGAGATGAAAGTGGGGTTCCGAAGAGCGGTCTTGGTCTGGCCGATCTGGCACAAACAAAGTACGGCGAAGTTGCAGCGACGGCTAGCTAACTTTTGACTAAACAAAACCCAAGTCTAAAAGAAACCCTAGGTGTTGTATTTATGGAGAAAAGAGGGGAAATTCGTGCTCCCATGGGTGGGGCCACGAAATCCAGCCTAAACCTCTTTTTCCCATCAATACGGACTCTAAAAACTGCCCACAAAGGGGTATGACAAAAATACATGGGCCTGGCCCAAAAATAAGGTGGCGCAGCACCTATAAAAGGACTTGGACGAAAATAATAAATTGGTAACTTGTATAATTCGTCCAAGACTTCATTTGGCATTACGATGGCTTCAGGCTGCGGTAGACTCCCTCCGTGGCAACATCATCTTCAGTACTTGCGTTCCTGCTGCCAGCTCCAATACTTGTCCATCAACTCCTCGCTAGGTCCATTATTCCTAAGTGTAACAAACACATCGGTTTTAGGCAGTAGCATATTCTCATGTAAATTTGGAAGAGTTCCAAGAAACGAAAGTACCTGATAATTTAGTTGACGTGCACGAGCTCGAGTAATAGGTCCTTGTATTTGTGTAGTGGTAGGACTAGTGGTTGTAACTGTAGTTGGGATGTCCTCATCATCCTCCCCTTCTTGAATTGAAGTCGTCCTGGACACAACCTCATCTTCTTCACCGTAGTAGGGCTTCAAATCTGCAATGTTAAATGTGGGACTAACCCCATAGTCTGCAGGCAGCTCAAGTTTATATGCATTATCAATTATACGCTCTAACACCTTAAAAGGATGTAACATCCCAATCTTTTATTTGGATGTTTTGCATTTAGAGCATGTGCATTTCATCATGGCATCATTTGAAAATTTTGCATTTGCTTGTTTGCATCTTTTCCCAAAAGATTTAAACTCTAAAACCCTATTTTGATTTAATCAAAATTCAACAAACTATATATATGCTTGTGGATTTGTGCAAAAGCACCCTTTTATAGTCAAATATGACAGAGGGCAATTTTACAAATTTTTCAAACGTGGTTTGACTCAATTCTGAGTTCAAATTCAAAAGTTATACAGAAAACAGTAAAATAGAAAAAGAAAAATAGAAAAGAAAAAAAAACGAGTGGGCAAGCTAGTTGGGCCGCAGCCCAACCAACGCACCGCGCGCGCGCAGCCAAGGCCGGCCCATTTCTTTTTTTTTCCGCACCGGCCGGCCCATCCTTCTTTTTCTTTTCTTTTCCTTTTTCCCTGCCCGCAACCTGTTCGACAGAATGACTCCGAACCGGGCACGGCTCCGTTCCGAGAAAATCTCAACAAACTCTTGACCCCTCGGCCAAGACTCGACGCCTATATATACCCCCTACCCCGTGACTCGATCTCCACCAAAATTTGCAAACCCTAGCTCGAGTTCGAGCTCGGGAACGCGATCGACGTCCGCCGCCGCCGCCACCGAAGGTTCCGAGCTAGATCTTCGCCACCACCGTACAATCCAGCACCTATAACCTTGTCTTTCTAGTTCCCCTATCAATTTCGCATCCGGCTTATATTTTCTTTTTGCAAACGGAGGTCTACAGCTCTCGAAATCTTCGCCGAAGCACCGTCAGATCTGAGCTCGAGATTCCATCGTCACCGTCGTTTGGAGCACCGTGAGCCGCCAACGAGGACATACCCGACACCAACGTGAGCTCATCTACCTGCTGGACATCATCACCGAGCAGGGGAGTCAACGGAACGCCGGCAGCCTCGACGTCCACGCCGCAAGGTGAGCACCAGCGCGTTTCCCAGATGCATTCACCCAGATCCGTCGGATCTCGATCTGGCGATCCAGATTAGATCACTTATATGAAGGGGTACGGGCCAGTCAGATCGCGCCATGTGTCTGCCTGCGTCAGCGCGCATCGGCCCTAGGGTGTCAACGGAATCTTTTCCGTTTAACCCGAATTAAAATTCCAGGAGATTTCCAAATCTTGCAAAATTCATATCTCTTTAACCGTAACTCGGAAAATTATGATCTTTATACCAAAATTCGTAGAAAAATAATATATATCCAGATCTAAAATAATATTTAACTTCTAAATTATTTTTATGTGCTGTATTTTCTAAATCTTGTTAATTGGTATTTTGTTAATAACTTTTTATCTATAGATCTATTTGATTTAATTCCTTCGGCTAAAAGTCTCAAAATTAAATCTTCTGACCAGAAAACTTTAAAACTAATTTTATGAACTAAGTTTTGAAAAATTATTAGTTGTAGATCCATGTTTAACCTCTTATCAACATTAACTCGATCTTAATTGTCTTGTTGCATTAAAAAAATATTTCCCATGCATCATATAATTCAGAGAACTAAAGTTAATGTTTTGTGCCCAATTAACATGTCATGCATGCATATGTGTATGTTTGATTTATTTCTTATTGTTGTGAACGTGTAATCGTGTAGAGAACGACGCTTGTGACTGTTGCTGCAACTGTGAGGATTGTGTGAACCCCTACGAACATTAAGGCAAGTGATGCAACCATACCTCCTATTATTTTCCTACTATGCATCTAGTCTTATTTTTGTAGATATGCATGAGTAGGAGTTGAATTGTACACTATGCTAATAGGTGACTCACTAAACCCCAAGTGAGTTACCATATGTATCCTTGTAGGATAGTTCCACCATGAAACCACCGTTAAAACCTGCTTAATTGCTTAAACGTGGTTGTGGGATCACATTATTGAGAATGAAGTTGTATTCATAGTTATTCTTTTGCAAATCTAATAAAACAACATTAATTTAATTTGATATCTGGGTGGTGAATGGTCGGTATTGGTGGGAAATAGTTGAGTGGCTGCTCGGGTCCGTAGTATCCGAGTAGGTGCACTTGTGAACGGCCACCCAGGTTCCTGAGAATAAATGTGGAGTCTTTGTTTAGTAGCTTACGAGTACAGCCGTAGGTCAACAATGATATGGGCGTTGACTTAACCAAGTAAGTTGTGGTTCTTGTACCTACCGTGACCAGCAGATGTAGCGTAGTAGGTTTGAACAGGGTGCGGGGA
Organism: Puccinellia tenuiflora; assembly: GCA_012064385.1. NCBI lineage: Eukaryota > Viridiplantae > Streptophyta > Magnoliopsida > Poales > Poaceae > Puccinellia > Puccinellia tenuiflora. The sequence goes on along the minus strand of QRDG01000473.1, from coordinate 1,499,014 downwards.
GGACTCAAGGATCGCTTCCCAAAGGTTTCGGTGTGTTTCTCTCCAAACTGCGATACAAATTGGGTGTCGTGGTAAATGGGGTTAAATGCATTCTACGGGTAAAGTGTACAACACTCTCGAGAGTTTAAATCTAAGTACTTAGCCGTGTCCCCGGTTACGGACAATTTGAGCCAGCTAGACTAGATCCTACAAGAGTTCTCACTCATTCCAATTTCCGTAATTAAAATTTGATGGGTGAACCAAAGGGTAGGAGCACTGGTTTCTATCAGTGTCCAATGATTGTTTATTTTTGTTGTAAAATTGTTTATCAAATTGATAGGATAAAATTGCTTTTATGCAAAGAGCCTTCAAGTCCACCTAGCCCAAATTGCATGTAGTAGCTAGGTAGACTAGTGTTCAATTAATAACTTGCTCACTTGCCAGTACAAATCCCAATGTACTGACCGTATTCGCGAACGGCTGCAATTGCACTATTGCAGGTACGATATTACGTAGGTCTTGAAGCTACACCCGACACGTACGCCTGTGGCACGAGTTGATTGGAGCTTCATTGTCGATTAATTTCCGCTGTGTGCTTTTATTCAATAAAGATATTTTGTGCTAGCGTCATGCTATGCAAAGATGTAAGGATTCTTTATATTCTGGATCATTTCGATGTAATAAAGACGCATTGTGCTTTGATATTTCATTTGTAATGAGTGTGCTAGCGAGTCGATCCGGGACTAGCACTATACTCATAGACGAGGTCCATTTTATTGGGTCGAGTCGCTACAGATGGTATCAGAGCCTTGTGTTGGCTGTAGGATCGAGACCTAGGATTGGAATAGGAAGCCATAGGATTTAAAAAAAATCTACTTTACCTTCCGTCTTTAAATTCTTCACTTTCTTCTAATATTCTTTCCAGTTCTAATTCCTTGCTTATCTCCTTTTATAGATGGACGTGACCATGATAGAGTACATCGAGGAGGGCTCTGACGAGATTTTCTCGAGGGAGCTAGCAAAGTTGTGCAAGGAACTACACCTGATGCTGCCCGTTCTGGAAGGAAGGATGGTACCATGCAACATCCCAGGCATAGAGCGTTGTGAAGTGACAACCATCATCACCAAGAGGGAAGGAGGTGAGACAAGTACGGCAATCTACACCAAGACCTACCCGGACTGGGTGATAGGAGTGAGGATGGCGAAGAAGCATGCGCTTGCCCGCTTGTGTTACAACTTCTACAACGAGTTACCGGAAGACTCAATTTTCCGTGACATCGGAAAGCGCAATGAAGACGGGGACGTCGAAGGGCCCCTTGATGAAGAGAACATGCCCGAGGTCGTCAATCCACTTGGAGAACCTGGAAGCGTACACGGTCGACCTCGAGAACTACTTGGCTGATGAGATGGAGGAGTGTGAGCAAGCCAAGGCCACAGCTTACCACCAGGGGCAGCATATCACCGAGCTAGAAGCGGAAGTGGAGGCACTGAAGGCAGAAGTGGAGCAACTGAAGGATGGCATCACTGAAAACCACATGGAGTTGTGTGATCAAGATAGCGTCATCGACAACCTGAAGAAGAGGGTAGCGGAGCTCGAAGCGCCACCACCACCACCGCCACTGATAGATGAAGAAGAGGAGAGTGAGGAAGAAGACCCCGAGGAACGAGTACCATACCACTCGGGAGATGAAGTGGAGAACCCTGAAGACGAGGTGATCGTAGAGGACGTAGATGAGGATGAGGATACCACTGATGACGAGGACTACACTCCAGTCAAGAAGCGCGTGAGGAACTAGTTAGATGAGACCACCATATAGACTTCGTTAGGGAATCGTTTTAGCGTGTTAGGTGTTGATCATACCAAAACGTGTGGTATGGCAACATTAGTTGAGAGCTTTCCTTTGTTTTCTCAAGTTTGAATTTTATTATTTTCGCAGGTTTTTAGACCCTATTTTGGAAAAGTAATATAAAGTGTTTGGTTTGATTATTGGATGCTTGCTAAGTGTTGCTTGATCATAATAGGTATGGGTAGTTATTTCCCTAGTCCTATCTATCTAAAACTTGTCTTTTCCCAACCATAGATGCCTCCCCGTCGCAATCCCGAGAACAACAACACCGGGAACAACGACATGCAGCAAGTGATGACTCAGCTCATGCAAGTGATGACGCAGTTCATAGCCGCCAATGCCAACAACAACAACAACAACCCACCGCCACCACCACCTCCACCGCCTCAGGTGGATATGCTCACTAGGTTCTTGAGACTAAGGCCTGAGAAGTTTTCCAGTGCACCTGAACCAATGGCAGCACTTGATTGGCTGCGCTCTGTGAACAAGGACTTAGTAACCGTGGGGTGCAATGAGGCTGAGAAAGTGAGGTTTGCAGCCCATTTGCTTGAAGGACCAGCTGCATCATGGTGGGACAACTTCCAGATCACTCACCCAATAGACACTGTCACTTGGGCGATGTTTGAAGAAGGATTCCGCAATGCTCATGTCTCATCAGGCATTGTGAGTCTAAAAAGGAGGGAGTTCCGTAATCTGCGACAGGGCAATCGCACTGTGAAGGAGTACATTGATGAGTTTGGGAATTTAGCCCGCTATGCACCAGAAGATGTGGACACTGATCTCAAGAGGCGTGAGAGATTCCTCGATGGGCTGAACGATGAGCTGGCTGTCCAACTATCGGTAGTTCACATTCCAAACTACCAGGCACTCATCGACAAAGCTATCATTCTTGAGGGCAAGCAGAAGCAGGCGGAGAACCGCAAGAGGAAGTACAATCATGGTGGTCATGGTTCTGGATCTCACCAGAGGGTCCGAACTCACCATGATGATAATGGAGGATCTCACTACAATAAGCATGGGGGCAATAATCACCGTGGAGGCAATGGAAACAATCACAATGGAGGGAATGGCCACAATCATAATGGTCACAGGGGCAACAATCACCACAATGGGGGCAATGGACGCAACCACAACCCGGCACACAAGAAGGACCTCAGTCAGGTGCAGTGCTACAGATGCAAGAAGATGGGGCATTACTCAAACGATTGCACCGAGAAGAAACCTGAAGAAGGAGCCAAGCCAAACCCATTCCAGAAGGCAACTGCAAACCATGTGAACGTGGAGGAAGTCTATGACGAACCAGACCTGGTGATGGGTAAGCTCTTGATCAATTCATGCACCGCCCTTGTTCTTTTTGATACTGGTGCATCGCATTCATTCATATCAAGGGTATTTGTGGATAGAAATAAGTTACCTACCAGGAGCCTTAATAGATTACTTAAAGTAAGTTCTCCTGGAGGAGAGATGATAGCAAACACTTGGTGTCATTATTTAACCTTAGCGATTGGATCATATGAGTTTCCCACATAACTCATCGTCCTAAATTCGCAAGGAATAGATGTAATACTAGGCATGGATTGGATGTCTAAGTATGAGGGACAGATCAACTGCGCTCAAAGGGCCATCACACTCACTACCCCAGAGAACAAGAGGATTAGATACAAGTCTGAACTGAATCTCGGAGAGGTCAAGATAAATTCTCTTAAGGGGGTTAGCATAGAGGATGTGCGTATTGTGAGAGAATACCCGGACGTGTTTCCAGAGGAGTTACCAGGAATGCCACCTGATAGGGATATCGAGTTCATTATTGACTTGATACCGGGAGCAGGACCTATAGCCAAGAGGCCTTACAAGATGGATGTTGACGAGCTGAAGGAACTGAAGAAACAACTCAAGGAGCAGTTGGATAAGGGATTTATTCAGCGTAGTTCATCACCTTGGGGTGCACCTGTTTTGTGGGTAGAGAAGAAGGACAGAACTCAACATTTAGTTATGGATTATCGTTCACTTAATGAGGTGACGATAAAGAACAAGTACCCACTCCCCAACATCAACGACTTGTTTGACCAGTTGAAGGGAGCTTGTGTATTCTCCAAGATCGATCTTCAATCGGGGTACCACCAGCTAAAGATTAGGAAGGAGGATATCCCTAAGACCGCTTTCACTACAAGGTATGGTCTATATGAGTACACGGTTATGTCTTTTGGACTAACCAATGCGCCGGCATACTTCATGACCATGATGAACAATGTCTTCATGGAGTTCTTGGATAAGTTCGTAGTGGTATTCATCGATGACATCCTTGTGTACTCCAAGAATGAAGAGGAGCATGAAGGACACTTGCGCCAGATATTGGAGAAGCTCAGGGAACACAAGTTATATGCTAAATTTAGCAAGTGTGAGTTCTGGCTAAACACTGTGGGATTCCTAGGACACATAGTGTCAGCGGAAGGCATTGCAGTGGATCCAGCCAAGGTGTCAGCTGTGACCGAATGGGAGTCACCAAAGTCAGCAAAGGATATCCGGAGTTTCCTAGGACTGGCGGGATACTATCGGAGGTTCATTGAGAACTTCTCCAAGATTGCGAAGCCAATGACGGAGTTGCTAAAGAAGGAGAAGAAATTTGCTTGGACCAAGGAGTGCGAAGATAGTTTCCAAGAGTTGAAGCAACGGTTAGTGACAGCACCAGTTCTGTGTCTGCCGGATCTTCAGAAGGATTTCCAAGTTTATTGCGACGCCTCTCGCCAAGGACTTGGAAGTGTGTTGATGCAGGATGGAAGGGTAGTATCCTACGCATCAAGGCAACTCAAAAATCATGAAAGAAATTATCCCACACATGATTTAGAGCTTGCATCGGTCGTCCATGCACTCAAAACATGGAGACATTACCTCATGGGCAAACATTGTGAGGTGTTCACTGATCATAAGAGCTTGAAATATATTTTTACTCAGAAGGAATTGAACATGAGGCAAAGGAGATGGTTAGAGTTAATAAAGGATTACGACATGAATCTCCAATACCACCCCGGGAAAGCCAACGTTGTAGCAGATGCATTAAGCTGTAAGGTGTATGCAAATGGGATTTCAACAGGAGAATTACCACCAGATCTGTGTGAGCAGTTTAAGCGTCTCAGATTGGAGTTAGTACCCGAGGGTTATGTGGCAACACTGGAGGTAGAACCAGTTCTAGTGAACAGAATTAGAGAGGCCCAGAATGGAGACGAGGAAATAGCAAAAATAAAAGGAAGTATGAAAGAAGGCAAAGCTGAAGAATTCCAGGAGGATGAGCAAGGAACAATATGGTTTGGGGACCGTATTTGTGTGCCAAAGGATCCGGAAATTAGGAAGCTGATATTTCAGGAGGCACATGATTCACCATACTCCATCCATCCAGGCAACACAAAGATGTATATGGATCTGAAGGAGAGGTTCTGGTGGCCCAATATGAAGCGGGATATCGCCGAGTATATCGCTAAATGTGATGTGTGTAGCAGGGTGAAGGCCGAGCACCAGAAGCCAGCAGGGATGCTACAACCCTTGCCGATACCCGATTGGAAGTGGGACAAGATTGGTATGGATTTTATCATAGGATTACCAAGGACTAAATCAGGTTATGATTCTATTTGGGTAGTGGTCGATCATTTGACCAAGGTCGCACATTTCATACCAGTGAAGACCACCTACACCAGCGCCAAGCTAGCCCAGCTCTACATGAGCAGGATTGTCAGTTTGCACGGAGTTCCCAAGGGAATTGTGTCGGATAGGGGAACACAGTTCACTTCTCACTTTTGGCATCAGCTACATGAATCATTGGGAACTAGATTGGAGTTCAGCACAGCTTTTCATCCACAGACAGATGGACAGACTGAGAGAGTCAATCAAATACTAGAGGATATGCTGAGAGTCTGTGCTCTAGACTATGGATCGAGTTGGGATGAGAACCTACCCTATGCCGAGTTCTCATACAACAATGGATATCAAGCTAGCACGGGAATGTCACCATTTGAGGCACTATATGGTAGAAAGTGCAGGACCCCACTACTGTGGAGTGGAGTAGGAGAGCGTAGTCTCTTTGGTCCGGACATTATCAAGGATGCTGAGGAGAAGGTCAGACTAATTCGAGATAGGCTCAAGATAGCACAATCAAGGCAGAAGAGCTATGCAGATACGAAGCGTAGAGAGGTCACGTACGAGGTTGGAGATAGAGCGTATCTTCGCGTATCACCACTACGCGGAGTTAAGCGCTTTGGCATCAAAGGGAAGCTAGCACCGAGGTTTATTGGACCATACAAGATTCTGGCACGCAAGGGAGAAGTAGCCTACCAACTAGAGCTACCAGATGTATTGTCCAACGTACACAATGTATTCCATGTGTCCCAGCTGAAGAAGTGTCACCCAGAGATGGCAGATACACCATTGAGGGATACAGTACCGCTCGAGGAGGTCCAATTGGAGAGTGATCTCACATATGAGGAGAAGCCAGTCAAGATTCTAGAGACAGCAGAAAGAATTACTCGCACCAAGACGATCAAGTTCTGCAAAGTTCAGTGGAATCATCACACGGAAGAGGAAGCCACATGGGAGCGAGAAGATGACCTTCGAGAAGACCACCCTCACCTATTTGCTGACCAAACCGATTCTCGAGGACGAGAATCATCTTAAGGGGGTTAGTCTGTAACATCCCAATCTTTTATTTGGATGTTTTGCATTTAGAGCATGTGCATTTCATCATGGCATCATTTGAAAATTTTGCATTTGCTTGTTTGCATCTTTTCCCAAAAGATTTAAACTCTAAAACCCTATTTTGATTTAATCAAAATTCAACAAACTATATATATATGCTTGTGGATTTGTGCAAAAGCACCCTTTTATAGTCAAATATGACAGAGGGCAATTTTACAAATTTTTCAAAAGTGGTTTGACTCAATTCTGAGTTCAAATTCAAAAGTTATACAGAAAACAGTAAAATAGAAAAAGAAAAATAGAAAAGAAAAAAAAACGAGTGGGCAAGCTAGTTGGGCCGCAGCCCAACCAACGCACCACGCGCGCGCAGCCAAGGCCGGCCCATTTCTTTTTTTTTTCCGCACCGGCCGGCCCATCCTTCTTTTTCTTTTCTTTTCCTTTTTCCCTGCCCGCAACCTGTTCGACAGAATGACTCCGAACCGGGAACGGCTCCGTTCCGAGAAAATCTCAACAAACTCTTGACCCCTCGGCCAAGACTCGACGCCTATATATACCCCCTACCCCGTGACTCGATCTCCACCAAAATTTGCAAACCCTAGCTCGAGTTCGAGCTCGGGATAGCGATCGACGTCCGCCGCCGCCGCCACCGAAGGTTCCGAGCTAGATCTTCGCCACCATCGTACAATCCAGCACCTATAACCTTGTCTTTCTAGTTCCCCTATCAATTTCGCATCCGGCTTATATTTTCTTTTTGCAAACGGAGGTCTACAGCTCTCGAAATCTTCGCCGAAGCACCGTCAGATCTGAGCTCGAGATTCCATCGTCACCGTCGTTTGGAGCACCGTGAGCCGCCAACGAGGACATACCCGACACCAACGTGAGCTCATCTACCTGCTGGACATCATCACCGAGCAGGGGAGTCAACGGAACGCCGGCAGCCTCGACGTCCACGCCGCAAGGTGAGCACCAGCGCGTTTCCCAGATGCATTCACCCAGATCCGTCGGATCTCGATCTGGCGATCTAGATTAGATCACTTATATGAAGGGGTACGGGCCAGTCAGATCGCGCCATGTGTTTGCCTGCGTCAGCGCGCGTCAGCCCTAGGGTGTCAACGGAATCTTTTCCGTTTAACCCGAATTAAAATTCCAGGAGATTTCCAAATCTTGCAAAATTCATATCTCTTTAACCGTAACTCGGAAAATTATGATCTTTATACCAAAATTCGTAGAAAAATAATATATATCCAGATCTAAAATAATATTTAACTTCTAAATTATTTTTATGTACTGTATTTTCTAAATCTTGTTAATTGGTATTTTGTTAATAACTTTTTATCTATAGATCTATTTGATTTAATTCCTTCGGCTAAAAGTCTCAAAATTAAATCTTCTGACCAGAAAACTTTAAAACTAATTTTATGAACTAAGTTTTGAAAAATTATTAGTTGTAGATCCATGTTTAACCTCTTATCAACATTAACTCGATCTTAATTGTCTTGTTGCATTAAAAAAATATTTCCCATGCATCATATAATTCAGAGAACTAAAGTTAATGTTTTGTGCCCAATTAACATGTCATGCATGCATATGTGTATGTTTGATTTATTTCTTATTGTTGTGAACGTGTAATCGTGTAGAGAACGACGCTTGCGACTGTTGCTGCAACTGTGAGGATTGTGTGAACCCCTACGAAGATTAAGGCAAGTGAAGCAACCATACCTCCTATTATTTTCCTACTATGCATCTAGTCTTATTTTTGTAGATATGCATGAGTAGGAGTTGAATTGTACACTATGCTAATAGGTGACTCACTAAACCCCAAGTGAGTTACCATATGTATCCTTGTAGGATAGTTCCACCATGAAACCACCGTTAAAACCTGCTTAATTGCTTAAACGTGGTTGTGGGATCACATTATTGAGAATGAAGTTGTATTCATAGTTATTCTTTTGCAAATCTAATAAAACAACATTAATTTAATTTGATATCTGGGTGGTGAATGGTCGGTATTGGTGGGAAATAGTTGAGTGGCTGCTCGGGTCCGTAGTATCCGAGTAGGTGCACTTGTGAACGGCCACCCAGGTTCCTGAGAATAAATGTGGAGTCTTTGTTTAGTAGCTTACGAGTACAGCCGTAGGTCAACAATGATATGGGCGTTGACTTAACCAAGTAAGTTGTGGTTCTTGTACCTACCGTGACCAGCAGATGTAGCGTAGTAGGTTTGAACAGGGTGCGGGGAGGACTCAAGGATCGCTTCCCAAAGGTTTCGGTGTGTTTCTCTCCCAACTGCGATACAAATTGGGTGTCGTGGTAAATGGGGTTAAATGCATTCTACGGGTAAAGTGTACAACACTCTCGAGAGTTTAAATCTAAGTACTTAGCCGTGTCCCCGGTTATGGACAATTTGAGCCAGCTAGACTAGATCCTACAAGAGTTCTCAATCATTCCAATTTCCGTAATTAAAATTTGATGGGTGAACCAAAGGGTACGAGCACTGGTTTCTATCAGTGTCCAATGATTGTTTATTTTTGTTGTAAAATTGGTTATCAAATTGATAGGATAAAATTGCTTTTATGCAAAGAGCCTTCAAGTCCACCTAGCCCAAATTGCATGTAGTAGCTAGGTAGACTAGTGTTCAATTAATAACTTGCTCACTTGCCAGTACAAATCCCAATGTACTGACCGTATTCACGAACGGCTGCAATTGCACTATTGCAGGTACGATATTACGTAGGTCTTGAAGCTACACCCGGCACGTACGCCTGTGGCACGAGTTGATTGGAGCTTCATTGTCGATTAATTTCCGCTGTGTGCTTTTATTCAATAAAGATATTTTGTGCTAGCGTCATGCTATGCAAAGATGTAAGGATTCTTTATATTCTGGATCATTTCGATGTAATAAAGACGCATTGTGCTTTGATATTTCATTTGTAATGAGTGTGCTAGCGAGTCGATCCGGGACTAGCACTATACTCATAGACGAGGTCCATTTTATTGGGTCGAGTCGCTACAAAGGACCAGCAGCTCGTGGCATTAACTTGGACTTGCGCAAGTCAGGAAAGCGATCTTTGCGCAAATGCAACCAAACAAGATCTCCAACATCAAACACAATATGCTGTCTTCCTCTATCTCCATATGATTTATATTTAGCATTCATGCGTGCAATGTTTTCTTTAGTTGTCTCGTGCAATTTTAGTATCAATTCAGCACGTTGTGTAGCATCAAGATTATTTTGCATCGTAGATGGAAGAGGCAATAAATCAATAGGTGCACGAGGTACAAAACCATACACAATCTCAAAAGGGCACATCTTAGTGGTAGAATGCAGCGAACGATTATAAGCAAATTCAACATGAGGTAAACATTCTTCCCACAATTTCAAATTATGTTTTAAAACAGCCCTAAGCATAGTAGACAAAGTTCTATTAACAACTTCAGTTTGTCCATCAGTTTGAGGGTGACGTGTAGTACTAAAAAGCAGTTTAGTCCCCAACTTAGCCCATAAACATCTCCAAAAGTGGCCAAGAAATTTACTATCACGATCTGAAACAATTGTATTTGGCACACCATGCAAGCGAATGATTTCACGAAAGAACAAATCAGCAATATTAGCAGCATCATCGGTTTTATGACATGGTATAAAGTGTGCCATCTTAGAAAATCTATCCACAACAACAAATATGCTATCTCTCCCCTTATTTGTTCTAGGTAAACCCAAAACAAAGTCCATGGATATATCCTCCCACGGAACGCTAGGTATGGGTAAAGGCATATATAAACCATGAGGATTAAGTCGTGACTTAGCTTTTTGGCAAGTAGTGCAGCGAGCAACAAAACGCTCAACATCCCGTCTCATCTTTGGCCAAAAGAAATGCGCGGCTAGTACGTCCTCGGTCTTCTTGACGCCAAAGTGTCCCATGAGTCCTCCTCCATGCGCCTCCTGTAACAACAAAAGACGAACGGAGCTATCTGGAATGCATAGCTTGTTAGCACGAAACACAAATCCATCACTGAGGAAGAATTTGTTCCATGTTCTACCATCCTTACAATTCTGCATAACCTCTTTAAAATCAGCATCTTGCATATACAAATCTTTGATGGTCCCTAACCCAAAAATTTTGAAGTCAAGTTGTGAAAGCATAGTGTAACGTCGAGACAAAGCATCAGCAATAACATTATCTTTACCCTTCTTGTGTTTGATAACATAAGGAAAAGACTCAATAAATTCAACCCACTTAGCATGTCGACGGTTTAGTTTAGCTTGACTACGAATATGTTTCAAAGATTCATGATCAGAATGTATAACAAATTCTTTGGGCCATAAATAATGTTGCCAAGTTTCTAAAGTCCGAACAAGAGCATATAATTCCTTATCATAAGTAGAATAGTTCAGACTAGGCCCACTCAATTTTTCACTAAAGTATGCAACAGGTTTTCCCTCTTGTAACAACACTCCTCCCAACCCAATTCCACTAGCATCACATTCAAGCTCAAAAGTCTTATCAAAATTAGGAAGTTGGAGTAGGGGAGCATGGGTTAACTTATATTTCAACATCATGAACGCATCCTGTTGTGCATCGCCCCAAACAAAGGGCACGTCCTTCTTTGTAAGCTCATTCAACGGCGCTGCAATAGACCCAAAGTCTTTGACAAAACGCCGGTAGAACCCAGCGAGGCCAAGGAAACTCCTCACTTGGGTGACCGTTAGCAGAGTCGGCCAACTCGAAATCGCCTCAATCTTGGCGGGATCCACTTCAATGCCCTGCGCTGTAACAACATATCCAAGAAACGAAACTCGATCGGTGCAAAAGGTGCACTTCTCAAGATTACCAAATAAACACGCAGCACGCAAAGCATCAAAAACAGCACGCAAATGATTCAAATGGTCCTCCAAAGATCTGCTGTATATGAGTATATCATCAAAATAAACCACCACAAAACGTCCAATGAAAGCACGTAAAACTTCGTTCATTAATCTCATGAAAGTACTAGGAGCGTTAGTTAAACCAAAAGGCATCACTAACCACTCATACAAACCGAACTTAGTTTTAAAAGTTGTTTTCCATTCATCTCCTAACTTCATTCGAATCTGGTGGTAACCACTACGCAAATTAACTTTAGAAAACATGGTCGAACCACTCAACTCATCAAGCATATCATCCAAACGTGGTATAGGGTGTCTATAACGGATTGTGATATTATTAATAGCCCTACAATCAGTACACATGCGGGAAGAACCATCTTTCTTAGGTACCAAAATAATTGGGACAGCACATGGACTAAGAGACTCACGAATATGACCTTTATCGAGTAATTCTTGAATTTGTCGTTGAATCTCTTTAGTCTCCTCAGGATTGGTACGGTAAGGAGCACGGTTCGGTAATGATGCACCGGGAATTAAATCAATTTGGTGCTCTATGCCTCGAATAGGTGGTAATCCCGGTGGTACAGCACTTGGAAAAACGTCCGCAAACTCTTGCAAAATGTTAGCAACAGCAGGGGGCAAAGAGGGAGGCATATCCTCAAAAGAAAACAATACCTCTTTGCAAACAATGGCATAGTGATAAGGGGTTGCCCGATCTTCTCAGTGAGCTGATGGTGGATTGGATGGTTGATGAAGATAACTTGCGAGATGCTCTCGAACTCTCCGGCTGTTCCCCCGTTGCCAATGCAACAGCTCTTCAACCCAATGGATATTCGCAACACCACACACTTGCGCAACGTAGCCGCCGACCACGAGCGGTTTGCAATCTACTAATTCCCAATGGAACAACAGATTACACTCAAACTTTGGTAGCAATAATCTCCAGATCGAAACAAAGTGGAGAGGTTGTATTCCTGATCGCAACAAAGAGGAACACGAAAATAGATGAATGCTTGTAGCAATCCAATCTAGGGTTTAAGCAAAAACGTGGTCTAACCCTCTACTACGGCGCCCCTCCTATACTTATAGGAGTTGGGGCGTCCTACCCTTGTACGTGGACTCAAGTACGACTCGACTTGATACAAACCGACCCAAGTTGGGTTCGGCCTAAATGGCACGCAGGCCTCATGTGGTGCACCTTAGACGTATGTGATCATCCCTTGGATGTCCTGGTGCGCCACATTAGCTTGTCACGCATGATCTCCCTCTCTTGGTGATGCGCCTACCTCCCTCTCCTCCCTCGCGCATATGTTGGAAATCTTCTCTTCTTCTTCTTGCTGCAACTCTCCTTCTCCATGTGCAACGCTTGTGCCATCCTCATATCTGATCATAGACAAATACAAAGACTTAGGTAGTATAAAATTCTCATGATCATGAATATCACTTAAGAACGAATTCACCTGTTGGCCAAGTAGCTTTGCACGTGCTCTAGTCATAGGTCCAATCCGAACTTCATTAGTTGGAGCTTGAGCAGCAACATCATCTTTAGGAAAAGATGGTAAGGAGCTAGGGATGTCCTCATCATCCTCCCCCCCTTCAAAAGGCGTCGACCTCGACGCAGCAAGGTCTTCTCCATCATATGGCGTCAAATCAGCAACATTGAATGTATTACTTACGCCAAACTCACTTGTAGGAAGATCTATCTTGTATGCATTGTCATTTATCTTGGCAAGAACCTTATATGGACCATCACCTCGTGGCATCAACTTAGACTTGCGCTGAACAGGAAATCTGTCTTTGCGAAAGTGCACCCAAACCATGTCGCCGGGCTGAAAAATTACCTCCTTTCTCTTCTTGTTGACACGAGCAGCATTGTACTTGCCTTTCTTCTCTATTGCCTCCTTTGTCTTCTCATGTATCTTCCTCACAAAATCTGCACGCTTCGATGCCTCCATATTTACTCTTTCTTGTAGTGGAAGTGGCAGCAAATCTAGTGGTGTGATAGGTTTGAAACCATACACCACCTCAAATGGACACAGTTGCGTGGTGGAGTGGACCGCCCTGTTATAAGCAAACTCCACATGCGGTAAACACTCCTCCCAAATGCGCAAATTCTTCTTGATCATTGTCCGCAGCAACGTTGAAAGTGTGCGGTTCACCACCTCCGTTTGGCCGTCAGTTTGGGGATGGCATGTTGTACTAAACAGCAGCTTTGTTCCCAGCTTCCCCCAAAGTGTCTTCCAAAAATAGCTCATAAACTTCACATCACGGTCAGAAACAATCGTCTTTGGTACTCCATGTAGGCGCACGATGTCCCTGAAAAACAGATTAGCAATATGCGACGCATCGTCGCTTTTGTGGCAGGCAATAAAATGTGCCATCTTAGAAAATCGATCCACTACCACAAAAATAGAATCATGTCCTCTCCTGGTCCTGGGTAATCCTAACACAAAATCCATGCTTATATCTTCCCATGGTGTAGTAGGAGCAGGAAGAGGGGTATACAAACCGTGGGGTTTCAGTTTGGACTTAGCCTTGTTACACGTCACACAACGCTTCACAAATCTGTCCACATCACGCCTCATCTTAGGCCAATAGAAATGATCAGCGAGCATGATCAATGTCTTCTCTCGTCCAAAGTGACCCATCAAACCGCCGGCATGAGATTCCTGCAACAATAGCAAACGCACGGACGATTCTGGAATGCATAATTTGTTAGTTCTAAATAAATATCCATCATGTGTATGAAATTTATCCCACGCTTTTCCATCTCTACACATGTTAAAAGGAGCTGCAAAATCATGATCAGTCACATATAAATCACGTATACTCTCCAAACCAGGAACTCTCACATCTAATTGTGTCAAAAGCATGTTCTTCCTAGAGAGAGCATCAGCTACTACATTATCTTTACCCTTCTTATGTTTTATGATGTAAGGAAAAGACTCAATAAGCTCAACCCACTTAGCATGTCGTCTATTCAAATTAGATTGACTTTTCAAAAACTTCAAAGCGTCATGATCAGAATGTATAATAAATTCTTTTGGATACAAATAATGTTTCCAAACCTCAAGCACACGTATAAGAGCATACAATTCTTTATCATAAACAGGATAGTTCAATTGTGCACCATTCAATTTCTCCGAAAAATATGCAATCGGTCTACCCTCTTGCATCAACACACCACCAATTCCAATACCACTAGCATCACATTCAATCTCAAATTGTTTATTGAAATCAGGGAGTACTAAACAAGGTGCAGCAGTCAAACAACGTTTCAGCTCATCAAAAGCAATATCTTGGGCAGCGCCCCACACAAAAACAACACCCTTTTTGGTGAGTTCATTCAAAACAGCAGCAATAGTGCTAAAGTCTCTAACAAAGCGTCTATAAAATCCAGCAAGACCAAGAAAGCTTCGTAACTGACTTATATTCATAGGAGTAGGCCAATTTTTAATAGCTTCAATTTTAGTTTGATCTACCTCAACTCCATGTTTCGAAACAACAAATCCCAGAAATATGACCTTGTCTTTGCAAAATGTGCATTTACCCAGGTTGCCATAAAGTTTACTTTCACGCAACACATGCAAGACTTGTCGAATATGATCACAATGTTCAGATTCATCGCGGCTATAAATCAAAATATCATCAAAATATACTACCACGAATTTTGATAAGGGGTGGCCCGATCTTCTCTGTGAGCGGTGGTAGATGGTTGATGATGGTAGATAACTTGCAAGATTCCGACGAACTCTCCGGCTGCTCCCCTGTTGCCAATGCAACAGCTCTTCAACCCAATGGATATTCGCGACGCCTCACACCGATGCAACGTAGCCGCCGGCCACGAAGTGGTTTCTGCGATCTACTAATTCCCAATGGAACAACAGATCACACTCTAACTTTGGTAGCAAGAACCTCCAGATCGAAACAAAGTGGAGGGGTTGTATTCCTGATCGCAACAAAGAGGAACACGGCAAAAGATGAATGCTTGTAGCAATCCAATCTAGGGTTTAATCAAAACGTGGTCTAACCCCTCTACTACAGCCGCCCCTATCCTTATATAGGAGGCCAAACCGAACTACATGGAAAACCTAACTTGGTTCTGACTCGAACGGATACAAACCGACCCAAAAGTGGGTTCGGCCCAAAATCTGGCGCGCAGGCCGGGTCCAGGCCGGGCTTAGGCCGGGTCTAGGCCGGGCTGGGATTTGCATGCCACGCAAACCAGCCTGGCCGGGCGGAGGCCGGGCTGAGGCCGGCCGCTTCGGGCACATGGCCGGCCTAGGCCGGGCTTGGGCCGGCCTTCCTGCGTCTTGGAGGCCGGGTGCTTCGGGTGGCTGGCCGGCCTGGCCGGGCTGAGGCCGGCCTCAGGCCGGGCTGCCTGGTTTTCTTCGTCTTCCTTTCTTGCGCCTTCCTCCCGCTCCTCCCTCGCGCCATAGGTGACGTTGTACTCCATTCCTTGCCGCTCCTCTGGTACTCCTCCAATGTTTGTGTTATCAACAACCCTAATCATACACAAGTGCATAGACTTAGGCAGTATAAAGTTCTCGTTATCACAAACATCATATTCAATTAAGAGTGAGTTCACCTGTTGTCCAAGTAGCTTGGCACGAGCTCTTGTCATCGGTCCAATCCTCACCTCATTGGGCTTGTCTTGAGCAGCAACATCATCGATAGAAGAAAATGGTAAAGGACTAGGGATGTCCTCATCATCCTCCCCCCCTTGAAAAGGCGTCGACCTCGACGCGTCAAGGTCTTCTCCAGCATATGGCGTCAAATCAGCAACATTGAAAGTATTACTGACACAAAACTCAGTTGTAGGAAGATCTATCTTGTATGCATTATCATTTATCTTGGCAAGAACCTTGAATGGACCATCACCCCGCGGCATCAACTTGGACTTGCGCTGAACAGGAAATCTGTCTTTACGAAAGTGCACCCAAACCATGTCGCCGGGCTGAAAGATCACCTCCTTTCTCTTCTTGTTGACACGAGCTGCATTGTACGTGCCTTTCTTCTCAATTGCCTCTTTTGTCTTCTCATGTATCTTCCTCACAAAATCTGCACGCTTCGATGCCTCCATGTTGACTCTCTCATGTAATGGAAGCGGCAGCAAATCAAGCGGAGTAATGGGTTTGAAACCATACACCACCTCAAACGGACACAGTTGTGTGGTAGGAATGTACCGCCCTGTTATATGCAAACTCCACATGCGGCAAACAATCTTCCCACTCACACAAGTTCTTCTTGATCATGGCTCGCAGCAACGTCGATAGTGTGCGATTCACCACCTCCGTTTGTCCATCAGTTTGGGGATGACAAGTGGTACTGAACAGCAGCTTTGTTCCCAGCTTGCCCCAAAGTGTCTTCCAAAAGTAACTCATGAACTTGACATCGCGATCAGAAACAATCGTCTTGGGTACTCCATGTAAGCGCACGATGTCCCTGAAAAACAGATTAGCAATATGCGACGCATCGTCGCTTTTGTGGCAGGCAATAAAGTGTGACATCTTAGAAAAACGATCCACTACCACAAAAATAGAATCATGTCCTCTCCTAGTTCTAGGCAATCCTAACACAAAATCCATGCTTATGTCCTCCCATGGAGTTGTAGGTGCAGGAAGAGGAGTATACAAACCATGAGGCTTCAGCTTGGACTTTGCCTTGTTGCAAGTGATGCAACGCTTAACAAACCTATCCACATCCCGCCTCATCCTTGGCCAATAAAAGTGATCAGCCAACATCAGTAACGTCTTCTCACGTCCAAAGTGTCCCATCAAACCGCCACCATGAGATTCCTGCAACAACAGCAAACGCACGGACGATTCTGGCACACATAATTTGTTAGCTCTAAACAAGTATCCATCATGCATATGGTATTTTTCCCAAGCTTTCACAGCAGAACACTTAGCAAAAGGCATGGAAAAATCAGTATCATTAGCATATAAATCACGCAAACTCTCTAAACCAGGAACTTGAACATCCAAATGTGTCAAAAGCATGCTTTTCCTAGAGAGTGCATCAGCAACCACGTTTTCTTTGCCTTTCTTATACTTAATAATGTATGGGAAAGATTCAATGAACTCAACCCATTTAGCATGACGTTTATTCAAGTTAGATTGGCACTTCAAATACTTCAAAGCTTCATGATCAGAATGTATGATAAATTCTTTTGGCCACAAATAATGTTGCCAAACCTCAAGAACACGAACAAGTGCATACAATTCTTTATCATAAACAGGATAGTTCAATTGGGCACCATTTAATTTCTCCGAAAAAAATGCAATTGGTTTTCCCTCTTGCATCAACACACCTCCTATTCCAATACCACTAGCATCACATTCAATATCAAATTGCTTATTGAAATCAGGAAGCATAAGCAAAGGTGCAGAAATCAAACGACGTTTCAGCTCATCAAAAGCGACATCTTGGGCTGCGCCCCACACAAACTCAACACCTTTTTTAGTTAAATCATTCAAAGGTGCAGCAATAGAACTGAAGTCTTTCACAAAACGTCTATAAAAACCAGCAAGACCAAGAAAGCTTCTTATTTGACTAATAGTCATGGGAATAGGCCAATTTTTAATTGCTTCAATTTTAGATTCATCAACCTCAACACCATCCTTAGAAACAACAAAACCCAGAAATATGACCTTATCCTTGCAAAAAGTGCATTTAGCAAGATTACCATATAGCTTATTATCACGCAACACTTGCAAAACTTGTCTAATATGATCAGTATGCTCAGATTCATTGCAGCTATAAATCAATATATCATCAAAATAAACTACCACAAATTTACCAATGAAATGCCTCAAAACATGATTCATCAATCTCATGAAAGTACTAGGTGCATTAGTTAACCCAAAAGGCATCACTAACCACTCATATAAACCGAATTTTGTTTTAAAGTCAGTTTTCCATTCATCTCCTTCTTTCATTCTAATTTGATGATAACCACTACGCAAATCAATTTTAGAGAAAATAACAGCACCACTTAATTCGTCTAACATGTCATCCAAACGAGGAATGGGGTGTCTATAGCGAATAGTGATGTTATTTATCGCTCTACAATCTACGCACATGCGCCAAGTACCATCTTTCTTAGGAACCAAAATAACAGGAACAGCACAAGGACTTAAGCTCACACGAATATACCCTTTGTCAAGAAGCTCTTGAACTTGTCGCTGTATCTCCTTTGTCTCCTCCGGGTTGGTCCTATAGGGAGCTCGGTTTGGAAGTGTTGCTCCGGGAATCAAGTCAATTTGATGTTCAATACCCCGCAATGGAGGCAAACCAGCGGGCACTTCCTCCGGAAAAACATCACCAAAATCCTGCAAGACATTAGAAACACCAATAGAGAGAGGGGACATGTCGTTAGAAACAAGAATTTCCCCCTTGCACACAAGCACAAGAGGTACTAGAGTGGGATCCTCACGAAACTCTCTCAAATCAGATTTGGTGGCTAACATTACTATTTTGTTCTCTCCCTCACTTTTCTTTTTACCACTCAAATTTGGCTTGTGGCTCTCGCTCACCGAAGGTGGAGTCTCTCGCCTAGCTAATCTCTCACGCTCAGCCTCACGGTTAACTTCCACTTTTTGGCGAGATTCATTTACTATCTCTTGAGGTGTCATTGGCCGCAACATCACCTCCTTGCCATGCCAATTGAGTTGATAGGTATTTGCTCTCCCATTGTGGCGCACATCTCTATCAAACTGCCAAGGACGTCCCAACAACAAGTGACACACGGTCATTGGAACCACGTCGAACTCCACGGTGTCCTTGTAAGGCCCAATCTGAAACTCAACTTGTACCATGTGATTAACCTTCATCTCTCCACTCTCACTTAGCCACTGAATAAAATATGGATGGGGATGTGGCAAGTATTTCAGATTCAGTTTTTGACAGAGCTCTTTACTAGCTAAATTGCGGCAGCTGCCACCATCAATGATTACCTTGCAAGAACGTCCATTGCCAACTGCAGCCCTTGTTTGAAACAAATTGCATCGCTGCTCCGAAGAACTAGGGGCCACACTCAGCACCTTAGGCGTGCACACAATAGATGGTAAACGCTCAGCATCCGCATAATACAACTCATCTTCTAGTTCCTCCTCAAACTCAGCATTAGGATCCACCTCATCACCACTCTCATACTCACCGGTCTCCTCATTGATCAACATGACCTTCTTGTTGGGACACTCACGCTTGAAGTGACCCTTGCCTCCACACGTATGACAATTCATATCACATGTACGAGCTGTAGAATTGGAAGAGCCAGTAGCACTTGCAGCAGGTTGTGGTGATTGCTTGGCATTAGGAGCAACTGAAACCGACTTGGAAGGAGCAGCACCACGAAAACTAGGAACAGGACTAGGCGGCACCACACTAGGCGTTGCTCGTGATGACACATTACCTCGCCCATAGGAAGAACGCGTCACATATTTGGCATCTTCGGCCAACTGTAACTCAGCTTCACGTGCTTGATGTAACAAATCTTGCACATCGCCATATTGATGATGACGTACAATTCTCTTGATGTTAAAGCTCAAACCTGAAAGGAAACGCTGCATAGTTTGTTCAGGTTCTTCTCGCACTTTAGCACGCTGCATGATCAACTCCATCTCCTTATAGTACTCATCGACGGACTTGGCACCTTGCTTCAAATTCTGCAACTTATCATACAAAGAACGGATGTAATTGCGAGGAACAAAACGATGACGCATCTCCGCCTTCATCTCTCGCCAAGACAAAATAGGTACATCATGTGCTTCACGCCTAGCGCTCACAAGACCGTCCCACCATAGCAAAGCATAGCCATCGAACTCAGAAGATGCAAGCTTGATCTTTCTATCCTCAGTGTAGTCATGCAAACGCCATAATTGTTCCATCTTCAACTCCCAGTTAATATATTCTTCCACATCAACGGAACCTTCAAACTTGGGAATTGTGAATTTGGGCTTACCAACGCTATCATCATCACGGTTGGCTGCATGACCAAGATTGTCGCCGAGCATACGGCGCGCACCAAGAGGCGCAAAACCACGACCAGGAGGTATAGCACCACCTCGGCCACCTCCACGTCCACCATTAGCATGTGGTTGTGGCTGTTGTTGCCGTTGCAACCTCTCATGACGAGTAGCTGCTTGCTCATCATCCTCCTCAGCATCAAAATCAACACCGTGATCACCATGAACACTTGCATCATCAACAGGTTGCTCATTTCGCTGCGTCAACACTTGCACGGCACGGTTCAATGCACCAATAGAATTCTGAATTGCTGTCAAGGCAGCTGCAGACTCAGTTGCCGTTTGTAGCACATTGTCAACCTTTATATCCGTAGCAGTCAAATCAGCTTGTAACCTGTCACATTGAGTGGTGAACTGACGTGTCAGGTGATTTCGAAGAGCTTCATATTCAGCCCAACAAACAGGAGTGTTGCCGTCCTTCTTTTGCCTCACAACACCCTCATTCTCATCGCCTGAAGACATGATTAGTGCACACAAGTATAGGTAATAATATGTATGTGGAAAACTCTCAACTCACTCAAACCAAAAGAAATTGTGTATCTTACCGTTCCAAAGTGAATAGTATAGCTTACCACTTGTATGGACAGAACGTGCACGGATGGGGTGAAGCGAATATTATGGGTCTCAAAGTGTTACACAACAAAACCAGGGTATTTTAGTGGAGCTTGGTAAGGAAACCTAACTACACCAAAAGGCAAACCCTAGTGCTGGTCGTATAACACACTGGAAACGCACACGGTGGAGATAAACGGGGCAAAGTGACTATGAACAAGAGTGTCACAAAGCACTAGAAAGACACTAGCAAGTAGCTCAGATTAATAGGCACACGATTGCTCAAGGACTATCAGTGTCACAAACGATACAGAAACTTGCACTTTTATCTCTCTTTTTTTTTTAAACTATCTCCTTTTTTTTTTTGACTATTTATGACCAACAACTTTGAAAAGCAATAAGACACACGTCCAAGAGCAGCCTGTGAGCACAAAACGTAGCTAGTCTTATATGGGTAAGCTCCTATCACGTGCTGTAGAAAGGATGTGTCTAAGTTTTTCACCAAAAAGTCCGGTTTTTGCCGAAACTGAAACTTCAAAGGCCAAAAACTCGATGTTCCCGGACGAATTTGGGGATTCCGAGACCGCCGAAAAGGCGTAAACAGGCAAAGCAAGTTTGGTTGGATAGAAC
Organism: Puccinellia tenuiflora; assembly: GCA_012064385.1. Classification (NCBI taxonomy): domain Eukaryota; kingdom Viridiplantae; phylum Streptophyta; class Magnoliopsida; order Poales; family Poaceae; genus Puccinellia; species Puccinellia tenuiflora. Next base: position 1,477,430 of record QRDG01000473.1, on the reverse strand, counting down.
TTTTCGATACGAGCGTTTTGAGTGGTCGCACGTTGAAAACGGAGTTCGTATGCCAAAGTTATGGCCGTTTTACCAAAACTGTCAAAACCGGTGTCGCGGCAGAGAAAAACCACCAAAACCGTGCCGCGGCAGGACGCACGGCAGGATTCTGATTGCAATTCGACTCGGCAACGAAACAAGATACGCAAAAGGAAAACGACCAGCAACTAGAACTTGACCTAATGATGCAATCTAAGGCTATGGCGAAAACTAACCCTAATATTTTTGGCTTTTTCTGGATAGGACGAAAAACAGTAAATCTACGGGGATTTGTGGATGCTCACCGAGGAAACTCTGGAAATCTGATACCAAGATGATAAGGGGTGGCCCGATCTTCTCTGTGAGCGGTGGTAGATGGTTGATGATGGTAGATAACTTGCGAGATTCCGACGAACTCTCCGGCTGCTCCCCTGTTGCCAATGCAACAGCTCTTCAACCCAATGGATATTCGCGACGCCTCACACCGATGCAACGTAGCCGCCGGCCACGAAGCGGTTTCTGCGATCTACTAATTCCCAATGGAACAACAGATCACACTCTAACTTTGGTAGCAAGAACCTCCAGATCGAAACAAAGTGGAGGGGTTGTATTCCTGATCACAACAAAGAGGAACACGGCAAAAGATGAATGCTTGTAGCAATCCAATCTAGGGTTTAATCAAAACGTGGTCTAACCCCTCTACTACAGCCGCCCCTATCCTTATATAGGAGGCCAAACCGAACTACATGGAAAACCTAACTTGGTTCTGACTCGAACGGATACAAACCGACCCAAAAGTGGGTTCGGCCCAAAATCTGGCGCGCAGGCCGGGTCCAGGCCGGGCTTAGGCCGGGTCTAGGCCGGGCTGGGATTTGCATGCCACGCAAACCAGCCTGGCCGGGCGGAGGCCGGGCTGAGGCCGGCCGCTTCGGGTGCATGGCCAGCCTAGGCCGGGCTGAGGCCGGGCTGAGGCCGGCCGCTTCGGGCACATGGCCGGCCTAGGCCGGGCTTGGGCCGGCCTTCCTGCGTCTTGGAGGCCGGGTGCTTCGGGTGGCTGGCCGGGCTGAGGCCGGCCTCAGGCCGGGCTGCCTGGTTTTCCTCGTCTTCCTTTCTTGCGCCTTCCTCCCGCTCCTCCCTCGCGCCATAGGTGACGTTGTACTCCATTCCTTGCCGCTCCTCTGGTACTCCTCCAATGTTTGTGTTATCAAAAACCTAATCATACACAAGTGCATAGACTTAGGCAGTATAAAGTTCTCGTAATCACAAACATCATATTCAATTAAGAGTGAGTTCACCTGTTGTCCAAGTAGCTTGGCACGAGCTCTTGTCATCGGTCCAATCCTCACCTCATTGGGCTTGTCTTGAGCAGCAACATCATCGATAGAAGAAAATGGTAAAGGACTAGGGATGTCCTCATCAAATTTGCCAATAAAATGCCTCAAAACATGATTCATTAATCACATGAAGGTGCTAGGTGCATTAGTTAACCCAAAAGGCATTACTAACCACTCATATAAACCGAATTTTGTTTTGAAAGCAGTTTTCCATTCATCCCCTTCTTTCATTCTAATCTGATGGTAACCACTACGCAAATCAATTTTAGAGAAAATAGCAGCACCACTTAATTCATCTAGCATGTCATCCAAGCATGGAATAGGATGTCTATACCGAATAGTGATGTTATTAATCGCTCTACAATCAACACACATACGCCATGTACAATCTTTCTTAGGAACTAAAATAACAGGAACAGCGCAAGGGCTTAAGCTTACACGCACATACCCTTTATCGAGAAGCTCTTGTACTTGTCGCTGAATTTCCTTCGTCTCTTCGGGGTTCGTTCGGTAAGGGGCTCGGTTTGGAAGTGACGCTCCAGGAATCAAATCAATTTGATGCTCAATCCCGCGCAATGGTGGCAAACCTGCGGGTACCTCCTCCGGAAATACATCACTAAATTCCTGTAAAACATTAGAAACACCAATAGAGAGAGGGGTCATGTCATTAGAAACAAGAATTTTGCCCTTGCACATAAGTACAAGAGGTACTAGAGTGGGATCCTCGCCAAACTCTCTCAAATCAGATTTGGTGGCTAACATTACTACAGAATTCTCTCCCCACTTTTCTTTTTACCACTCAAATTTGGCTTGTGGCTCTCGCTCACCGGAAGTGGAGTCTCTCGCCTAGCTAATCTCTCACGCTGAGCCTCACGGTTAACTTCAACTTTTTGGCGAGATTCATTGACTATCTCTTGAGGTGTCATAGGCCGCAGCATCACCTCCTTGTCATGCCAATTGAGCTGATATGTATTTGTTCTCCCATTGTGACGCACATCTCTATCAAATTGCCAAGGACGTCCCAACAACAAATGACAAACCGTCATTGGAACCACGTCACACTCCACAGTATCCTTGTAAGGTCCAATCTGAAATTCAACCCGCACCGTGTGATTGATCTTCAACTCCCCACTGTCACTTAGCCATTGAATAAAATATGGATGGGGATGTGGCAAATATTTCAGATTCAGTTTTTGACAAAGCTCTTTACTAGCTAAATTGCAGCAGCTGCCACCATCGATGATTAACTTGCACGACCGTCCATTGCCAATAGCAGCCCTTGTTTGAAACAAATTGCAGCGCTGATCCGAAGAACTAGGGGCCACACTCAACACCTTTGGCGTGCACACAATAGATGGTAAACGTTCGGCATCCGCATAATGCAAATCATCCTCATTGTCCTCCTCAAACTCAGCAGTAGGATCAATCTCATCACCACTCTCATACTCACCGGTCTCCTCATTGATCAACATGACTTTCTTGTTTGGACACTCACGCTTGAAGTGACCCTTGCCTCCACATGTATGACAGTTCATATCACGTGTACGAGCTGTAGAATTAGAAGAGCCAGCAGCACTTGCAGCAGGTTGTGGTGATGGCTTGGCATTAGAAACCACCGAAACTGACTTTGAAGGAGTAGCACCACGGAAACTAGGAGCAGGACTAGACGGCACCACACTAGGTGTTGCTCGTGATGAAACACCACCTCGCCCATAGGAAGAACGAGGCGCATATTTGGCATCTTCGGCCAACTGTAACTCAGCTTCACATGCTTGATGCAACAAATCTTGTACATCGCCATATTGATGATGGCGCACAATTCTCTTGATGTTAAAGCTCAAACCTGAAAGGAAACGCTGCATAGTTTGTTCAGGTTCTTCTCGTACCTTAGCACGCTGCATAATCAACTCCATCTCCTTATAGTACTCATCAACGGACTTGGTACCTTGCTTCAAATTCTGCAACTTATCATACAAAGAACGAATGTAATTGCGAGGAACAAAACAATGACGCATCTCCGCCTTCATCTCTCGCCAAGATAAAATAGGTACATCATTTGCTTCACGCCTAGCACTCACAAGACCGTCCCACCATAGCAAAGCATAGCCATCGAACTCAGAAGATGCAAGCTTGATCTTTCTATCTTCAGTGTAGTCATGCAAACGCCATAATTGCTCCATCTTCAACTCCCAGTTAATATATTCTTCCACATCAACAGAACCTTCAAACTTGGGAATACTGAATTTGGGCTTACCAACGCTATCATCCTCACGGTTGGCTGCATGACCAAAATTGTCACCAATCAAACGGCGCGCACCAAGAGGCGCAAATCCACGACCAGGAGGTACAACACCAACTCGCCCACCCCCACGTCCACCATTAGCATGTGGTTGTGGTTGTTGTTGCCGTTGCAACCTCTCACGACGAGCAGCAGCTTGCTCATCATCCTCTTCAACATCAAAATCAACACCGTGATCACCATGAACACTTGCATCATCAACAGGTTGCTCATTTCGTTGCGTCAACACTCGCACGGCACGGTTCAACGTACCAATAGAATTCTGAATCTCTGCCAAAGCAGCTGCAGACTCAGTTGCCGTTTGTAGCACATTGTCAACCTTAAGATCTGTAGCAGTCAAATCCGCTTGTAACTTGTCACATTGAGTTCTGAACTGACGTGTCAGGTGATTTCGAAGGGCCTCATATTCTGCCCAACAAACAGAAGCATTGCCATCCTTCTTTTGCCTCACAACACCATCACTTTCATCTCCTGAAGACATGATTAGTACGCACAATGAAATATATATATATTGGTGGAAACTCTCAACTCACTCAAAACCGAAAGAAAAAGTGAATCTTACCGTTCCAAAGTGAATTAGAAAAGCTTACCAACTTGTATGAGCAGTACGTGCACGGATGTGATGAAGCGAATATTATGGGTCTTAAAGTGTCACACACAAACTAGGGGTTTTGGTGGAGCTTGGTTGGGATACCTAACACACCAATTCGCAAGACCTAGTGCTGATCGTATGACACAAAGGAAACGCACACGGTGGAGAAAAATGGGGCAAAGCAACTTTGAAAAGAGCTCACCAACTTGCAGGTCGGATAACTTGCTCGTGTTGCAATGCACAAGAGAGACGCTAGCTTAGCTCAAATTTGGACAGGCACAGATTGCTCAAATTTTCCAACTTAACAAAAGACAACTTCTCAAATTTTCTCTCTTTTTTTTTGTACAACTCTTTTCCCTTGTTTTTTTTTTATATATATCACAGCCACAAACTAAAAACAGGAGCAAACAACTATGTATGAGAAACACACGAAAGAGCAGCCTGTCGAGCAAAAGAGCTAGTCTCAAATAGGTAAGTTCCTACACAATTGCTGTAGATAGGCTGTGTCTAAGGCTCACAAAGTTCGGTTTGTGCCGAAACTGAAACTTAATCGGCCAAAAACTCGATGTTCCCGAACGAAATTGACAAAACGGAGACCGCCAAAAAGGCGTAAACAGACAAAGTGAGTTTGGTTGAAAAGAACTTTTCGAGACGAACGATTTGAGTGGTCGAACGTCGAAAACGGAGTTCGTATGCAAAAGTTATGCCCGTTTCACTAAAACTGTCAAAATCTGTCCGAAACCGTGTCGCGGCAGGAAAACTCGCCGAAACCGTGTCGCGGCAGGAATCCGACTCGCGGCAGGAAACTGAACCCAACTCGGTGTCGCGGCAGAGAAAATCGACCAAAACTGTGTCGCGGCAGGACGCGCGGCGGGATTCTGACTTCAATTCGAACTCGGCAAGGATTAATTTCAAACTGATTCCGATCAAAACCAAGACCAAAACACACGAAAAACCTAGACTTCTAGTAGGACACGGATAAGATAAAAGATACGCAAAAAGGAAAACGACCAGCAACTAGACTAGCAAACCGATGCGATCTAGGTTAAGACGAAATCTAAACCTAATATTTTTGGCTTTTTCTGTATTGGACAAAACAAATCTAACTACGGGGATGGATTGCTCACCGAGTAAATGCTGGAAATCTGATACCAAGATGATAAGGGGTTGCCCGATCTTCTCAGTGAGCCGATGGTGGATTGGATGGTTGATGAAGATAACTTGCGAGATGCTCTCGAACTCTCCGGCTGTTCCCCCGTTGCCAATGCAACAGCTCTTCAACCCAATGGATATTCGCAACACCACACACTTGCGCAACGTAGCCGCCGACCACGAGCGGTTTGCAATCTACTAATTCCCAATGGAACAACAGATTACACTCAAACTTTGGTAGCAATAATCTCCAGATCGAAACAAAGTGGAGAGGTTGTATTCCTGATCGCAACAAAGAGGAACACGAAAATAGATGAATGCTTGTAGCAATCCGATCTAGGGTTTAAGCAAAAACGTGGTCTAACCCTCTACTATGGCGCCCCTCCTGTACTTATAGGAGTTGGGGCGTCCTACCCTTGTACGTGGACTCAAGTACGACTCGACTTGATACAAACCGACCCAAGTTGGGTTCGGCCTAAATGGCACGCAGGCCTCATGTGGTGCACCTTAGACGTATGTGATCATCCCTTGGATGTCCTGGTGCGCCACATTAGCTTGTCACGCATGATCTCCCTCTCTTGGTGATGCGCCTACCTCCCTCTCCTCCCTCGCGCATATGTTGGAAATCTTCTCTTCTTCTTCTTGCTGCAACTCTCCTTCTCCATGTGCAACGCTTGTGCCATCCTCATATCTGATCATAGACAAATACAAAGACTTAGGTAGTATAAAATTCTCATGATCATGAATATCACTTAAGAACGAATTCACCTGTTGGCCAAGTAGCTTTGCATGTGCTCTAGTCATAGGTCCAATCCGAACTTCATTAGTTGGAGCTTGAGCAGCAACATCATCTTTAGGAAAAGATGGTAAGGAGCTAGGGATGTCCTCATCACATAGCAAACAGATTCGTTAACATCCAAATCAGTAATATCAGACTTGCTAGCAAGCAAACATGGATTGGTCAATTTAATTTCAGTAGCAACATTATTGGCTGATACATTATTAGTCTTGTGTTGCTGCACAAATTCCTTAGCCACAATCTGATTTTCACTCTTTTGCTGCTCCTGTCTTTTTGCTTTACTAGCAATATCATCTTTTAAAATTTGTTCAGGAGACATGGGTAGTAACGCAATTTTCTTATCATTATGAACAAGAGTATATTGATTAGTGCTACCATGATGTACAGATTTTTTATCAAATTGCCATGGCCTACCCAATAAAAGAGAACATGCTTGCAAAGGGACGACATCACAATCAACAAAATCAACATATGCAGCAATACTAAAGTGCACACGAACAGTACGAGTGATCTTAACCTTGCCGCTATTGTTGAACCATTGGATGTAGTAAGGACGAGGATGTGGTCTCGTTGTGAGCGCAAGATTCTCCACCATCTCTACACTTGCCAAATTGTTGCAGCTTCCTCCATCAATAATGATGCGTATAGACCGTTCTTTCACAACTCTCTTAGTGTGGAAAAGATTATGGCGCTGGTCTTGATCAGCCTTAATTACCTGCACACTCAGAACTCGTTGAACAATTGATGAAGCATACCTATCCGCATCATCAGCAGCCATGCATTGTACATCTTGTTCACAGTCATTAGCGCCTTGTTCCTCGTGTGCAATAAGAGCCAAAGTCTCGTCATCAAAATCACTAGCGGAATCATATCCTCCATCTTCACGAGCAATCATCACACGCTTGTTTGTGCATTCACGTGCGTAATGACCCCAACCATCACATTTGCGGCATTGAATTTTGCTAGTGTTGCCCGTGGAAGCCATGGAAGATGAACTTGGTGTGGAACCAGCAGGAGTAGCCTTAAAGGGGGGTGGTGGCGCTGGCTTGCTTGACGTCTCTTTGCTGGGAGTGGTAGCAGAAGTAGAAGGAGGGAACGGGGTGCGCGTAGAACGTGCACGACCAGTCCATGATGTAGTCCGTCCTGCAGGGAAATTAGTCCGCGAAGCTTGCCTATCCTGCACTTCACGTTCGGCAATACAAGCAAGATGGAACAAACGGGTAATGGTATGATACTCCTTATACTCCAAAATGGTTTGAATTTCTTTATTTAATCCACCAATAAAACGTGCAAGCATAGGTTCAGTATCTTCCACAACACCACATCTAAGTAACCCAGTTTGCAATTGTTGATAATATTCCTCTACTGAATTTTGCCTTGTTTTAGTTGCTGCAGTTTTTGAAGCAAATCACGTTGATAATATGGAGGCACCCAACAAGTACGCATAGCAGTTTTTAAGAAGGTCCAAGTGGTGGGGATGACATTAGGATTGACTCTACAATATTCAGACCACCAAATAGAAGCAAACCCAGTAAATTCACAATCAGCAGCTCGAACACGTCTATCTTCAGGGTAATGTAAGCATGCAAAACGTTGTTCAGTTTCTAATTCCCATGTGAGATAAGCATCAGGATCATATCTACCCTCAAAAGGTGAAATCGTTAACTTCAGTTTAGCAACATGGTCATCATCATGCAATACCTGAGGGCGTGGTGTAGCATTACCATTACGAATGTGGGTGCGCGGCCGACCAGGTGGTTGTTGCTGCACTTCTACTCCTTCATACTCGTCCTCACCCTCGTAGTAATCAAAGGGCTCATCGACAGCCGCAGCTACTCCAGAATTTTGGCCTTGCTCACGGGGTACACGTTGAGCGTGCCCAACATACCCGGGACGACGAGGAGCAACAGCTGGCGGTGGTGGAAGACGAGCGAGCAACTCGTTGAATTTGGCATCAAGCTTGGTATCAAAGGATTGCTCGAGGTCGGTTATCTTTTCAAGTGCCTCGCCAAGTCGTTTGTCGATGTCCTGCGTGTTATCCATCACAAGCTTGGCGAACTTAGTGTGTAACTCTTTGTCCGTCATGCTCTCCCATTCGTCACCCGAGCCTGACATGGTTAGTAGAAGACAGGAAACAAATCACAAAAATATGTTCCTATGAACTACTAGGCGGTGGTGGAAAGAATGCGTAATCCGTCAAACCAAAAGCAAAGCTCTTACAAGTTCTTACCAAGCAGCAGTAGGTGATTGGCAACAAACGCTGTCAAAACTCGTCGAAGATTAGATGAAGCGATTGCCAGGAGAGAATCACAACGCACGATGTAGAAATCTGTGGAGCTTTAGGAAGGCTTAGCAAGGATTAGCAATGATCCAATCAGGAATGCAAGTTGAATAAACGGTCAAAGACGGTACTGTGCTGGTCCTAGGCTAGACGATTTTAGAGACGCGAGCCTATAACACCAACGACGTCACGACGTGGCAACAACAAGCAAACAAGCAAAAAGGAGGATCAACCACGGTAAGAAAAGCTGCACGAAAGAAGGGAATTTTTTTTTTTACAAATCTGCTCACGCTAGACCACAGACGGTCTCTGTGGTCGGGCGGACGATTTTTTTTTTTACAAAACTGCTCACGCTAGACCACAGACGGTCTCTATGGTCGGGCGGATTTTTTTTTTTTTTACAGTAGGTCGCGAAAATAGAAGACTAAACCTATCAGAACTCTTTTAGATCACGAAAATCTTGCAAGGAAAAGACAACAAAAGAACAAGAACCCTAATCCTAATCTGTGGTGGCGGCGTTGCGGCGGCTCGGTGGTGTGGCGGATCGGTATGCTCGTGCGAGGGCTTTTGGAGGCAGCGCGCTGCAAGAACGTGGCGGTGGCGGCGTAATGTGAGCTGGTGGAACAGAGGTGATGGTGGCTGTTGTGGGATGCGTGGAAGCGGTGGTAGATGCGAGCGGTGCGATGGGTAGATGGAGATGCACGAGCAACGGTGGATGGTGTTGGCGGCGGTGATCTGCAAGCGGCGGTGATCTGCAAGCGGCGGGGCGGCGGTGATCTGCAAGCGTACAAGTTGATGCGGCAGCGGCGATGACAAATTGTGCGAAGAACTCGAAACTCTACGGGACTAGACGCTAAGACCAGCAACTCGACGCGACGATGCAGACGTAAACTCAACGATGCAATGCACTGAAAAGAAAATGCAATGGTTTAGATTGGTTCTAGGACGGAAGGATCTAACCTAATTATATTTTTGTGGTTTTTCGTGGACTGTAGGTATGAAGAACAGATGCAATCTACACTAGTAAACTGTAAATCTCACCGATCAACCTGAAATCTGATACCACTTCATAGAGGCAAAGGTGTCCGATCTTTCGATGAGATGATACTATCGATTTGGGTGGCGTCGACGTTGACGATCCGACTACAAACGTGCGAGGACGCTGCGCCTTAGCAATCGCTACACCAACTCCGGGAAGGTTTATGACAGCGCCATAGCACAATCGACCAAACCAACTAAGGTCTAATTCCTGCAGGCAATCGAAGAACAAGCAAGAACTAAGAATTGGCAATCTGAATATTGCAAATATGAATGATTAGAGATGAAAGTGGGGTTCCGAAGAGCGGTCTTGGTCTGGCCGATCTGGCACAAACGAAGTACGGCGAAGTTGCAGCGACGGCTAGCAAACTTTTGACTAAACAAAACCCAAGTCTAAAAGAAACCCTAGGTGTTGTATTTATGGAGAAAAGAGGGGAAATTCGTGCTCCCATGGGTGGGTCCACGAAATCCAGCCTAAACCTCTTTTTCCCATCAATACGGACTCTAAAAACTGCCCACAAAGGGGTATGACGAAAATACATGGGCCTGGCCCAAAAATAAGGTGGCGCAGCACCTATAAAAGGACTTGGACGAAAATAATAAATTGGTAACTTGTATAATTCGTCCAAGACTTCATTTGGCATTACGATGGCTTCAGGCTGCGGTAGACTCCCTCCGTGGCAACATCATCTTCAGTACTTGCGTTCCTGCTGCCAGCTCCATGGACGATCATGCTCCAATACTTGTCCATCAACTCCTCGCTAGGTCCATTATTCCTAAGTGTAACAAACACATCGGTTTTAGGCAGTAGCATATTCTCATGTAAATTTGGAAGAGTTCCAAGAAACGAAAGTACCTGATAATTTAGTTGACGTGCACGAGCTCGAGTAATAGGTCCTTGTATTTGTATAGTGGTAGGACTAGTGGTTGTAACTGTAGTTGGGATGTCCTCATCACCAAGCGCCAAGCTACCAAGATCAACAAGTTGAAGAAGCCATGATATTCGAAGAAGGAGATCTTGTGTGGCTACACCTCCGTAAGGACCGTTTCCCGAATGAAAGAAAATCCAAGCTTGCTTCTCGCGGTGACGGGCCTTTCAAAGTGCTCAAGCGCATCAACGACAACGCCTACAAGATCGACATCCCAACCTCCAAGTACTTGGTGCACGACATGTTCAACGTCGTCGACCTATCACCTTTCCACGGAGATGCAAGCGTTCAAGAGGATGACGAATCGAAGACGACTCTTTCCGAAGGGGGGGGAGATGATGTAGCCCCACATGTGGACAACACCATGGACACCACTCCAAATGGCCCAATGACAAGATCAAGAGTCAAGGCTCTTCATGAAAAGGTGACCTCGCTCCTCTCGATGTGTGATCTCGACCTCCCTTTGAATGGTTTGCTACTTCATGCCGGTACCTTGTGCATACTCAGGATCCATCCGGATGATGACCCACAATGGAGTCAAGAAGATGACCAAGAGAAGGTCCAAGATGATGGAGAAGATGAACAAGAGGAGATCCAAGAAGATGGGCAAGAAGAGGAGGAAGGAGGCGAAGACAGGGTGGCCGGCCTCCCACCCGGCCTAGGCCGGCCCCAAGGCCGGGCTCCAACCCGAGGCGGCCGGCCTCCCAGCCGGTCCCCAGGCCGGGCTCCCACCCGAGGCCGCCGGCCTCCCTGCCGGCCCAGGCCGGCCCCCAGGCCGGGCCACACCCCGACGCTGCCGACCCCCGTGTCGGCCTCCCAGCCGGCCTCCCGGCCGGCCTAGGCCGGTCTCCAGGCCGGTCACCCACCTGAGCCGGCCGGCCTCCCAGCCGGCCTAGGCCGGCCCCCAGGCCGGTACTCCGCCAGAGCCAGCCGGCCTCCAGGCCGGTTCCCCACCTTCTTGCCCCGTTTTGTAATAGACTATAAATAGCTTTCCACTTTCCCCATTCGAAGGTTAGACTGAATTTGAGACTTGTGAGCGATGCTCCTCATCCCTCTGTGCTAGGGTTCCTCTTAGAGGATGGATCTTGTTGTTGCTACTCTTTCACTGAGGTGTCTCTAGTAGTGCAAACCAATCTTTCACTGCGGTGATTCTATTGGATCGGTGGACCGGCCGATAAGAGCAATCGGTTTCAACAAGAGTAAGTTTGGCTTTGATTCTTCGATCCAAAGGCTGCCTTTTTGAGGGTTTGTTGTTGGTTGGAGTTCTCAGCGGGATTTGCTAGTTATCCTTGTGTTTTTCCCACGAATCTCCCTCGCTACCCCTCCGTGTTCTTCGTGTTCATCCCCTTTTCCACTCAAATCCGTGAAGATCGGGCCTAGCCCTACATCAAGTTCTTGTAGCTTCTTGAAGAGGTTGCATGTATAGTGTATTGGTATAAAGCGTGCTTGCATCTCTCGCTTCATGTCTTCCCAAGAATCAATAGGCGCATCATCGTTCTCCTCACGAATTATTTGTACTTGTTCCCACCAAAGGAGCGCGTAGTCCTCGAACTCAAGTGATGCCATAGCTATCATCTTGTCTTCGGGGTAGTTGTGAAGGCGGAAGATCTTGTCCACCTTGAGAGCCCAAGAGAGGTACACTTCGGGGTCATTTGTGCCGGAGAACTTTGGCATGTTGAATTTGAGCTTCCCGAACCTCTCTTCCACATTGAAGTATGGGCGGTGGTGTCGCACACTTTCATGACTAAGTTCGCGATGAGCACGGTTTTGGTGGATGTGAGCTTCCCGTCTTTGACTCTCCAATTCCTCATCATGATGACGCCTTTGGCGCTCAAGTTCCGCTTGATCCACAACGTGGTTTGAGTTGGCGTGCTCCACATGTTGGTGTGGGTTTCCTTGCGCATGATGATCATGGCGTTCCTCCACATGGCGATCTTGACGTCCATTTTGGTTGTGCGCCGGATGATGTCGCTTATCATGGGGCCGCGGTGGAGATCTTGCTCGAGGTTGTCGGTGAAGAGAGGCGGCATCCTCATGGTGGTTTGGAGATGGTTCTCGAGCGTGACGTCCTTGTGAAGCAGCGTCATCATTGCGGCGAGGAGAGGGACCACGAGCTTGGCGATGTGGAGGTGGGTTGAATTCCTTGCGTCGTTGGTGACAATCATGATGTTGTGGACCAGGTATGATATCATCATTGTGAGCGTGGCGGCTTCGATGTGAAGAACCACCACTATGACTATGGCGAGCATGAGGGTCATCCATGTTATGGTTGTGTGGGTCATGGCGGCGAGACCTTGAGCTTGAGGAAGATCCAAACCCGCTTGCACTTGACGATGAGGAATGTCGATGTCGATGGCCCATCCGAGCAATTTCCATCCTAAGAGCCTCCAAGTTGATAGGGTAAAGGTGCCCGATCTTTCGATGAGATGGTTTCCTCTCGATTTGGGTGGAGGTCGACGTTGACGATCCGACTACAAACGTGCGGGACGTTGCGCCTTAGCAATCGCTACACCAACTTCCGAGGCTATTGATCTCGCCGGGCTAGATCAACCTGATCCGAAGATCAATTCCTGCAAGCAATCGAAGAACTAGCAAGAATTATAGATGCAATCAAGATATTGCGGATTAAAGATGAAAGCTTTATAGATGGGATTCTGCAAGTGCGTAGTACAAAAGGTCTGAACCGACACTGTTGTCTATGGCGAAGAATAGCAATGGCTAATTCTTAAACTAAACAAAATCCGAGTCCTAACGGCAGCTACGGAGAGGTATATATGGAAGAGGAGAAGGGATTTTCGTCCATCCCATGGAGGGTGGCCGAAAACAACCCTAGCCCCTCCTTCACATATACGGACTACTAAAAATCCCTAAAATATTTATTCCGAAATTACATGGGCCTGGCCCATAAAATAAGGTGCCGCAGCACCAAATATGACTATGGACGCAAATATGGTGTATGATCTCGAATAATTCGTCCGTGTCCTCCTTGCATCATTATGGTGGCTTCAAAGTGCAGAAGTAGCCTCATCTTTATTCCTCACACGCTTGCAGCCACCTCCATGCATAGCCATGCTCCAATGCTTGTCCTTCTCATTCATGCTAGATCCAATATTCCTGAGTAACAAATACATATCTGATTTAGGCAGCATCATATTCTCATGTATGTGAGGAATAGTTCCTAGAAACGAAAGTACCTGATAATTAAGTAGTTTGGCACGAGCTCGAGTCATAGGTCCTTGTATGTGTGTGGCTATAGGTGCAGTGGTTGCATCAACATGTGGGATGTCCTCATCATCCTCCCCTTCTTGAAATGAAGTCGTCCTCGACGCAATGTCATCATCCTCTCCTAAGTATGGCTTCAAATCTGCAATGTTAAATGACGGACTTACCGTACCAAATTCTGCAGGAAGCTCAAGTTTGTATGCATTATCTGATGTAGCCCAACCCACGTCCATCACCATGACAAGCCACCCGACACATGCCAAGTCACCATGGGCGTCAAAGGTGAACTCCTTCCTCTTCGAGATCTCATTTCTGTTGGGAATATGCCCTAGAGGCAATAATAAAATGGTTTATTAAGCATATTCACGTTTATGATAATGGTTTATTATCCATGCTATAATTTTATTAAATGGAAACATAATACATGTGTGGAATATAAACACCCGGAGTCCCTAGTGAGCCTCTACAGGACTAGTTCGTTGATCAAGAGATAGTTAGAGTTTCCTAACTATGGACTTGTTATAGTCACTTGATAACGGAGTCATATAATTAAGAGTAATGGTGTGGTGGACATGACCCAAATAAAGAGTTGCGATTAATCGTGTCACAGAAGTTTTGTTGTCAACACTTTTTCATATGCCAAATATAGTTTCCTTAGACCATGAGATTATATCACTCCCGTTCACTGGAGGAATACTTTGTGGACATCAAACGTCACTTCCTAACTGGGTGATTATAAAGGTGGCTTTCAGGTATCTCCGATGGTGGGTTGTTGGGTGGTATGAATCAAGAGTGGGATTTGTCCCTCCATGTGACGGAGAAGATATCTTCAGGCCTTCTCGGTAATATAGCATCAAAAGTCTGCAGACAGGTGATTAAGTGGTAATCACGAGGATCCTATATTATGGACGAGTAAAGAGGACTTGCCGGTAACGAGATAAAACTAGACATGGGGATGTCAACGATTATATCTCGGGCAAGTAAAATATCGTGAGACAAAGGGAATCGTATATGAGATTAATTGAATCTCCGGCATCGTGGTTCAATCGAGAAAAGGTTTTCGTTGAGTGTATAGGAATTAATATGGGCATCCCGGTCCCGCTATTAATTATTAATATGATCATGTCTATGCATTCTCGAACCCGTAGGGTCACACACTTAACGTTCCGATGAATTTTGGTTTTGCGATGAATTAAATGATGAAACGAACGAATGGTGATTCGGAGTCTCGGATGGGATCCCGGACGTCACGAGAGGTTCCGGAGGAGTCCGGAGAATCAGATTCATATATGGAAAGTGGTTTCCGGAGGTTTCGGAAAAGTTCCGGAAATATTAAAGGGTACCGGAAAGGTTCCGGAAGGTTCTAGAAGTGTCTAGATGGACCCACATGGACCAAAGGGGTGCAGCCACCACCTTGGTGTGCCGCACCACCTAGGCCCACATGGGCCCATGCGGCAAAGGAAGACGGGGGGCCGGCCAAGTCCTAGTTGGACTAGGGGCCGGCTCCAACCCTTTAGGAAAGGGGCCCAAGGAGGAGTCCTAGATGGACTCCAACTTGGGGGGCAAGGCAAGAGGGGGCCGGCCGGCCCCTGCCCTAGCCCTAGCCGCCACCTATATATAGGGGGGGGGAAGGGTGCGGCACACCCTTGAGCTGCCGCCCCAAGAACCCTAGCCGCACCCCCTCTCCACCCTAACCCTAGCCACACCCCCTCTCCACCCTAACCCTAGCCGCACCCCTCTCTCCCCGGAGGGCTGCCGCCGCCTCACCTCCATCTAGAGCTGCCGCACCTCCCTTACCCTAGGGTGCTGCGCCACCTCCACCTCTCCCTCTCCTCTTGCTTGGCTTGGCGAAGCCCTGCTCGCGGAGACCGTCATCATCACCGGCACTACCGTCGTGCTGCTAAGATCATCAAGGCCACGTCCTCTCGCTTGCGGGATCAAGGAGTCGACGTCTTCATCGAGCCGTACGTGTGGACGCCGCGGAGGTGCTGCCCGTTGCTGCACTTCACCAGATTGGATCTCGAGGATAATACATCTCCTCGCGACTAGACGAGTCTAGTTGCGGGGATCGACTAGCCAACCCCTGCACCAACAAAACGCGTTTGTTGATCTTCAAGGGTAAGAGATTGGATCTCACCTTCGCTATCTTCGTCTCGTAGATCTAGATCCTGGGGTTTATTCCGCTTGCCGCGTAGGAAAAATTTTGTTTTCTATGCTGCGACCCCATCAATTTCCTACCCTGTGGAATGGTATGCTACTTGAGCATCCGCCCCTTTGCATTGCTAGGTTTGACACGATGGATACAAAGCCGATGGGAGGTGCCGAGGAAGCCCAAGAGTTGATTTCATCCAAGGCGTACGCGTGGATGAGGAGGAGGAAGCGTCAAGGCAAAAGCACAAGGCAGGAGCTAGCCGGCCCCCAGGCCGGGCCTCCTCCAGACGCTGCCGGCCTCCAGGCCGGCCTAGGCCGGCTCCCAGGCCGGGCACCCTCCAGACGCTGCCGGCCTCCAGGCCGGCCCAGGCCGGTCCCCCTCCAGACGCTGCCGGCCTCCAGGCCGGCCTAAGCCGGCTCCCAGGCCGGGCCTCCTCCAGACACCGCCGGCCTCCAGGCCGGACCCCCACCTTTCTCAACCCTTTGTACTAAAACTATAAATAGCTTTCCCCCTTTTCCATTTGAGGGAGAGAAGAATGAACTAGAGTTGAGCGTTGCTCCTTCCCGTGATGGGTTCCTCCGAGGAGGATGATGAAGATCTTGTTGTAGCTACTCTTTCACTTAGGTGTCTCTAGTAGTGCAAACCAATCTTTCACTGCGGTGATTCTATTGGATCGGTGGACCGGCCGGTAAGAGAAATCGGTTTCATTAAGCGTGTTGTTGACTTGGGTTTTGGGATCCGGAGGCTGCTCCGCTGGGGGTTTGTTGCCGGGTGATTCTCCCTTGTAGGCTTCGCGAGTTATCCCCACGATTTGCCCTTTTTCCCCTCGTGTTCTTCGTTTCCACCTCCGTGTTCTTCGGGTTCATCCTCTTTTCCCCTCAAATCCGTGAAGATCGGGCCAACCCCCTACATCATTATCATTAATTCGTTCTAATACCTTAAAAGGACCAGCAGCCCGTGGCATCAATTTTGACTTGCGCAAATCAGGAAAACGATCTTTGCGCAAATGTAACCAAACAAGATCTCCAACATCAAAAACAACATGCTTTTTTCCCTTATCACCGGCAACTTTAAATTTAGCATTCATGTGTTCTATATTGGCTTTTGTAGTAGCATGCAACTTCACAATTAATTCAGCACGTTGTGAAGCATCTAAATTATCTTGCACCGAAGATGGTAAAGGCAATAAATCAATGGGCGCACGAGGCACAAAGCCATAAACAATCTCAAAAGGGCACATCTTTGTGGTTGAATGCAGCGAACGATTATAAGCAAATTCAATATGGGGTAAACATTCTTCCCACAATTTTAAGTTCTTCTTTAAAACAGCCCGCAACATAGTAGACAAAGTTCTATTCACAACTTCAGTTTGTCCATCAGTTTGTGGGTGACAGGTAGTACTAAACAGCAACTTAGTCCCCAACTTTGCCCACAAGCATCTCCAAAAATGGCTAAGAAACTTTGTGTCACGATCTGAAACTATAGTATTTGGCACACCATGCAAACGAACAATTTCACGAAAGAACAAATCAACAACATGCATAGCATCATCAGTTTTGTGACATGGAATAAAATGTGCCATTTTTGAAAATCTATCCACAACAACAAAAATACTATCCCTCCCCTTCTGTGTGCGAGGCAATCCCAAAACAAAGTCCATAGAAATATCCTCCCAAGGCACACTAGGGACAGGAAGAGGCATATATAAACCATGTGGATTAAGACGTGACTTAGATTTTTGACAAGTAGTGCAACGGCCAACAAATCTCTCAACATCCCTACGCATGCGTGGCCAAAAGAAGTGTGCAGCAAGCATGTCCTCCGTCTTCTTTACTCCAAAGTGACCCATCAAACCTCCGCCATGCGCCTCCTGCAACAACAAAAGACGAATAGAGCTATCCGGAATACATAGTTTGTTAGCACGGAACACAAATCCATCATTGAGGACGAATTTGTTCCAACTTTTGCCCTCTTTACAATTTTGCAACACGTCTTTAAATGCAGCATCATGCACATATTGTTGCTTAATAGTTTCCAATCCAAAAATTTTGAAATCAAGCTGAGAGAGCATGGTATAACGGCGTGACAAAGCATCCGCAATAACATTATCTTTACCCTTTTTGTGTTTGATAACATAAGAGCAACTCCAGCCGTTGGCCCCCCCAGGGTATCCGGCGAAGGCTTTTTAGCCCGTTCGCCGGCGCCCCCCAAGCCTTGGGGAGGCCTCGGTTCCCACCCGCCCCCCCAGCTTTCAGCCTCAAGGCACTTTTTTTTTTGAATCGGCGTGTTCCCGCTACATATCGGCGATCATCGCTAGTCCGGTCAAGCTTAAAAGAAAACATAATTCGGTAAAAAAGAGGCCAAATCGACGACGTCGACCTCAAATCGCCGGCTCGTCGTCCTCCACTTGCACCACGACGGAGAAGTCGGTCGATGGCGCAGCGATCTGCGGCGACGATGCCGGCTCGTCGTCCTCCACTTGCACCACGTAGGAGGGAGCGGTCGATGGTGCAGCGATCGGCGGCGACGATGCAGGGGTAGTACTGGTGCTCGGCGTCGTTTTCGTGGTGGAGCCTTCCGTTGTCGGAGTCGGGGTCATCGTCGGGAGTGGAGTCGGGGTCGGGGTCGGTGGTGGAGTCGGGGTCGGGATCGGCGCGGGTATCTCGTTCAGGATGAGGTCGCGTTGGCTCATGTACCACGCCTTGACCTTGGCGTCCATGATCGTCGCCGGGTCGGCGCTCATTAGGAACGCCAGATCGGTGTTCCTCTTTTTGGCCGCGACGTTGGTTTTCAGGAGGTCGATCTTCACGTCTTGTTTCTCCATCATCTGCAACCACCTCGCGTCGAACTTCTCGTCCCTCTTGACGGCGTGGGTCTTGGCGTCGGCAATGCACTTCTCGATCGATGTGTGCAGCCTTTCTGTCGCCGGTGTGCTCGCCCTCGCCGCCTTCGCCTTCTTGTTCCCTTCTGGACGTCCATCCGAGGCTCCCGACCCCGGTTCGTCGGGGTTGAAAGGTTCTTTCCCCTTGCCGAGGTTCAGACGAACCTCGGCCCACTTCTTGCACTTCTCGATCCTGGAGAAGACATGGAGGAATTTGAACTCGGCGCCTTTGCTGTCCTGCCGGTACATCTCGAACATCCGGACCATCTGCCGGCGCGCAACAAAAGGAAAATGTCAGCCGAAGAAGAAACGCCGGGCGGCAAATAGAGGCCGTGCGGCGCATACAGTGGGGACGGCGCAGGAAAGCACGGTTTCCCGGCCGCCGCCGCCGCCGCTCGTCGTGTCTCCTTGGCCTCCTCCGCCTCCTTGGCCTTCTTTCTCGCGCCCCTTGCCTTGCGGTCGGCGGTGAGCGTCTTCCTTCGGTCGACTTCGTTCGCCCACTCGGTGTTGCTCAAGCCGTCCGGCCGCCCCCTCCCCCTCCCCCTACCCCTACCCCTCCCGCCCCCCGCCATCTTCGCCGGTGGTTCTTCGCCGGCGGCTCGTGGGTTGTTGAATTTCTTGGGCGCCATATGGGAGGCGATTGCCGCGGGAAACGGCGGGAGCTACGGTATATAGAGAAGGAAAATGGAGGGAAAGCGAAACAATAATGGCGGGAATCGTGTTGTCTCGCCGACAGGGCTGGCCCGCGCGGCGTTTCCCTTGCGCCGGCGCCCCCAGGCCGAACCGGTACGCCGGATAACTTTTGGGCCAAATCCAGCGAAAAACGAGACCCTGGGGGCGCGACTGGGAGAAAAATCGCCCGCCGGCGTCCAAAAAACGGTCCTGGGGGGGCTCTTGGGGGGGCGGCTGGAGTTGCTCTAAGGAAAAGATTCAATAAATTCAACCCACTTTGCATGACGCTTATTCAACTTAGCTTGACTACGTATGTGCTTCAAAGATTCATGATCAGAATGTATAACAAATTCTTTGGGCCATAAATAATGTTGCCAAGTTTCTAACGTCCGAACCAGCGCATACAATTCTTTATCATAAGTAGAATAATTCAGACTTGTCCCACTTAGTTTTTCACTAAAATATGCAACAGGTTTACCCTCTTGTAATAACACACCTCCCAAACCAATACCACTAGCATCACATTCAAGTTCAAAAGTCTTATTGAAATTAGGAAGTTTGAATAAAGGAGCATGAGTTAACCTGTCTTTTAGTAACATGAAAGCCTCTTGTTGTGCATCTCCCCAAACAAAAGGAACATCTCTCTTTGTAAGCTCATTCAACGGCGCTGCAATGGATCCAAAATCTTTCACAAAGCGCCTATAAAATCCTGCGAGTCCAAGAAAACTCCGCACTTGTGTGACCGTTTTAGGTTGCGGCCAACTCGAAATTGCCTCAATCTTGGCTGGATCAACTTCAATACCCTGTGCTGTAACAACAAAGCCAAGAAAAGCGACTCGATCTGTGCAAAAGGTGCACTTCTCAATATTTCCATACAAACGTGCATTGCGCAAAGCAGTAAAAACAGCACGCAAATGATCCAAATGTTCCTCTAAGGATGTGCTATTGTCACATCCCGAAAATTCGTCCCTAATGTTAGTAATGTTTTTCTCCCGCCTGGAAAACTTTTTCTGTTTCCAAACTATTTTCTCCCACTTGTTGGTCTTTGAATTGACTTTGGTTTTGCTCACTTGGAGATTTCCCAACCAACCTTGAGCTTATCAACCCCCACCATATCTCGATGCCGCTATTTTCGTGGTCACCCATTGGTGCCACTCGAATGTTCCACAACCCCTCCCATCTGTCCTACCAAAGGCCACCACCACAATTGTATCTTAAGTAAAATTCTATCAAGCCACCAAATGGTTCCCTCATACATATACATCCACCCTATGGAAAAATATTCCATAGTCCAATGCAAGAACCCTCGGTTAAATCATATCCGCTATTATGCCATTTCCAATCCAATAATTATTCAGACACATTCCACTCATCCAAAAATTCTACAATTTTGTGGATAGTCCTAATTCCACATCCTGAACTTTTCACTCCATTGGCCCAACCTCATTTGAGCAATATATGGGGTACTTCCTTTGTGATGCTCTTTTTATGCCGAATAGCAATTTCCAAAGCAAACCCTAGATACAAAAATCATTGGGCATTGGTGCTTTGCCAAGATGACAAACTCCCATATATAACCCCAGATCCAGAAGATCATGTCAAGATCAATTGAGGAAGTGCTTTTAACATGCCCATGCCATTAGGGTACTTTTGAACATCAATTTATTTGACCACCTTCCATGTATCCAATTGAGCTCAAACTCCACAGGAATACCATATACACCCATTAGAACCTACTGTGAATTTCTGGGATTTTTCTGAGTTGTGGAAAGCCCTGATCATTTCATCGAGCACCTGGTGTCCCCTGGGTTTTCTGAAATTTTTCTTAAACAAGGTTGCAAACCAGCAAAACTTATAACTAGGGAGTGGTAGGGTTTTCAATTTGGCCTAGGATGACGCGAGAAGTTTGCTAGTTTGAACACTGAGCTGAGAAGAGCATCTTGATGCCGATGTCGGCATGGCAACTGGCGTGGTCACCATCGGCCCGACCTTGCCAGGCGGCGCCACCGATTCATGGACGTCGCCACTGGCCCTTCCCACTGCCCCCCCCCTGTGCGCCCTGCTTCCCCCACCTCTCGCTCGACCTCCCCATGCCCGCACCGCCACCTTACCCTCTACAGCGCCGCCAAGCAGCTAGACGACGCGCCGCCGATACAGTCCGCCGCGGGTCCCCCCCCTCACCAGTGCCGTGGCGATGTTTGTTCTTATCCTCGGCCGCGATTTCCGTCGTCCAGCACATGCCCCGCTACACCGACGACGCATTGGCCGTCGTCTCACTGCGCCAGCACCAGGACACCTCACCCCGTGTCTTCCGTCGAGCCGTCCTAGTCACTGTCCCCCCCCGAGCCCTATAAAAACCGCCCCCGAGCCTCTCGCGCGAGCAGCACCCTCCTCTCCCCTTCCCCATGGAACGCCCTGCCCTTTTAGCTGCGGAATGGCGGCGCCATGCTCCGATGCGGCTGAGGTCGCCGTCGTCGATTCTTCGACCATGGCGAGCTATGGACCGAGCCATTCCAAAATTAAACCGGCAGGGGCGATTACCTTGATCCCCTCTCCTTCCCAGACGAACCAATTCGTGGTTTAGGGGTCCGTGGCCTCGACTTCATCCTCGACCACCGACGGCGAACTCGCCGGGCGCGCGCCATGGTGCCGCCCCTTACCTCCCCGTGCTGGTGGCCTCCCTCCTCGGGAGCTGTACGGCGGGGCAGTCCTCCCCGTGCCCTCGGTGGCCAGCGGCGCCCACCGGAGCGACGGCGGCCGTCCGGGACCGAGCCGGCCGGAGCCGCGACGGGCCTCGTCCCGCGGCGCTGGGGTGCGGATGACCCGCTGGCAGCCAGCGTGGCGCCGTGACGTCGCCGACAGGCGGGTCCCGCCCAAGCCCGGTCCCCTCTGTCGGTTCAAGTGGAGGCGCCCTCCTCTCCATGTGTTTTCCCAGCACCGAAGGCGTATTTCCCGGATTCGCGCAACCAGCCCAGCCCATTCGGTTTCGGCCCGTTCTGGTTTTTTTTTCAGAAGGGAGCAGCAAATAGCTAAACGTCGCCTGGCCATAACTTTTGACTCGTGACTCCGTTTGAGGTGAAATAAATTTGTAAATTCATAGTTTGAAAAGCTCTATCCAGTGGTATAGGTTTCACATTTTTGTAAAATATTTATATGCTCAGCACCCGTGTATGCATGTATAGGTATTCCCCGGTACCGGCAAACCGATACCCTAAACCGCGAAGTGTCCGTGACCCTCAAGACAAATGGCGTCGATCTCCGGAGGCAAGCTAACCACTTGCTATGAACACTCAAGCGGTGTTTATTTGTTTGCATATTACCCTGTCATATCGGTGCATTTTATTGCTTAATATCGCCTGTCAACTGTGCGTCACGAGATATCGTGGCTTTGTTTACCTCCTGCCAACTGTGCGTCGCGAGATATCGTGGCTTTGTTTTCATTCCTGTAATACGATAAACCCATCAAGTGTGGGTTGAGTTCCGGCCGGCGACTAAATACATGTTGGGCACCGCCCACGTGGATTGAATCTCGCCTACTTTCAGTATTATTATTTCATGTACCTTTACTTTCCTGCAATACGATAAACCCATCAAGTGTGGGTTGAGTTCCGGCCGGCGACTAAATACATGTCGGGCTCCGCCCACGTGGATTGAATCTCGTCTACTTTCCGTAGAGTGGGGTGTGCGTATTTATTTACTCAACCCGTGGCTGCAACTGGCCGGAGATATCTCCGTCCTCGCCCGGTTGATTTTGTTATTTTCTTTTACTCAACCTGTGGCTGTCACTGGCCGGAGTTACTTCCGCCATCGCCCGGTTGAAACTAACCACTGATTGAACTAACCACATATTGCTTGAACTACTGGGTGCCGTTCGTTTCTGTTTCATGTTGATATGATATTATTGTTTTGCAGTGGACTAATCTGTTTCATGTGGATATGATGTTATATTTATTGTGTTGGACTAACCCTCTGTTGTTGGAATTGTTGTTGAAATAAACTGGATTAAATAAACCAACCCTCCAAACTTCGATGGGGTCAGTCCATAGTGCCACCAATCTGAACCTTGAACGCACTACCACTGTCGCCCAAATGGGAGAGCCATAACCTACGTAGCCTATCAAGCCTCCTTTGATGCTACCCACTTGGCAAGTCTAGTCGGTTACTGCATAGTTGTGGTCGGGGCTAGTCTTGTGAAGGTTCCGGAGCTAGGCGTCGCTCATGAGTGGGGACGTGCCGGATTCACTTCGACCTAAGACATAGAGTTATGTCGGTAGCTATACAGGGAGTGTCTGGGTAGCGTGAACGGTTGTGTAGGTGTATCTTGCCGTCATGAAGCAAGGTGCATTTAGATGGGTGGTAACTGCAACCTCTCGAGAGTGTGTCATCTAGCAGCTAGCCTTGTTCCTAGGTTATGGAACAGTTCAGTGTCGGTCACACTATTGTCCTTTGTCGAGTCCGGAGGTTAAACTTAAGTTCGGTGTGAAAGAAAGATGAACCACCTGATTTCACCAAAGGAACGATAAGCTGATGCAGAAAATGTCACTCGGGATGAGTGAAAAGATGTGGCCAGTGGGCCCTAAAGTTGACAGATGTGGTAAGGCTGTTGGGCCTAGTTGTGATAACAGGTGATGTTAAAATATTTGGTACCAACGGGTACACTCGTTATTCGTCACAGGTAAGTTCTCTTGTATGATCACCGGTATACGATCCAACCCCACCTGGCTTGGACTCTGTACTGGTGATACCCCTATTTGCTTATGCCATGATTTTGTTGTGCTGCCTTGTTGCTACCCACTTGGACTGCTGTAAGTAGACACTTGCCATGTGTAGATTATTTCTGTTGCTAGCTACTTGTTGCCTGATGGCTTGACTGTTCATGTCTTGTGGTTGTTTCTTGTGAGTACGTCACCGTACTCAAACTGGCTTTTCATGTGGCCAGACATTGAGAGGATTCATCTTCTACTATCGCAAAGAGATGGAGCAAGAGCGTGCTAGGATCAGTAGCCCAGCCAGATGCCTGTGGAATGGAGTCCCTCCAAGCCGTTGCCGAATCTATGACTTCCGCTGCCAGTTAAACTCTGTCCAGTGCCATACTTGGCCTTGATAATTCTTCAAGCCTTTATGGCCATGTAAAACCACTTGTAGCCCTCTGGGCCTGATTGTGTAATGATATTTCTGCTATGTCGCATTGTCGTAACGTGCGGCCGGATATCCTGGGCTGGCGCACGGGGCGACCGCCTCTCTGGCGATATGTGTCAGAGGGGGGTGCCACAGAGCATGGTATCAGAGCACCAGGCTGGCTGTAGACTACCCTAGCATAGAAAGTCCACCCTTACTTTACCCGACAATGACCCGATGGATTTGACCCCTTCCTGCCTAACCGACATGGCCGGTGTTGGTCAACAGTTGTTACAGTAGGGCTTGTCCCAATTTCTTTCCCCAGCAAGACGAGTCGGCTTCTTCCATGAGAAGCAGCCGACCTTACCCAGTGAACTTAAGACCCAGTCCTAGTTGCTTTATAACCCACCCTCGCCAGCTCTCCCTAGCAACCCAACTCTTTTGAAGTAGAATCCCATAGAGGAACCTCGCATCCTTATCCTCTCCAAAAATCTAGAACCCCAAGAAATTCCGATGGCGACCTCTAAGGCCATCATGGAGACCACCGCCGAGGATAGTTCCAACTTCCCAATGATTCTTTGGAGGGTCGTCAATGTTGCCCTCGGAAGCCCCATTCGCCCCGTGTACGTGGTGTTCAAAAGATTAGTTTCTCTCGTGGGGAATGAATTCCGGGCAGAGGTGAAGATCAGCCCGTGTCCTCGGGGCACAAATCAGCCCTATGTGATTCAAGGTGGAGGCATGCCTACCATCGAGCTAGCCATCCAGGTAGCAGCCTGGGAAAGCCTCGTCCGTCTTCGGCACTCGGAAACTGTGTTGTCCAGCGACCGAGATTTCTACTTCCTCCCAGCCAGACCTCGGCCTGGTGCGGAGATCGTCCAAACCCCTGTCTGGGAAGAACCTGACCCAGCAGTGTACAACCTAGTCGCATACGCCTCTGCAATGACGAATCTCACTCGCTTCTTGATGGAGGAACTCGTGGCCTCAAGAAGAAATCTTGGTTTTGCCCGTCTGCAGCTGTCTCTAGGGAAGAACCCACCTGCCCCCACCAATAGGGAAGCTCGAAGTAACAGACCTCCACTCCCAGAGCCCGGCCCGTCCCAACAAGTCCCAGAGCAGGGTCCGATCCTCGAAGGTATTCCTGTGTTTCTCGACCCCGTGGAAGAAGGGGACGTGGACACTACTCTCCGGCTCGGCCGCACTCCACCCTCGGGGAAGGACCGTCAAGCGGAGTAAGATCTGGTTAGTTTAGCCTGAGTGGCGCTAATGAGTTGTGGGTTTGGTTGTAATTCCTATGGTTACCTGTATGCGTGTTTGCGTTGTTTGTCTTTCTGCTTGGTGTGAGCCATCCCTGTATAAGACCTGGTGTTCTTAACCTCTAGTTAACCACTTGGTTGACAATTGATGGAATATCATGTTGTTTCCTTTGGATTTAAAAGTATTGTTGGGTGTTTAGTAGTCGTTACGTGCTTGTTAGCCAGTAGGGTTGAAATGATTGTGCTATGCCGCTTCAAGTTTTTGGGGCCATAAAATGCAGCACTACCACCTAAAATGATGTTTTCCCCGAGTAGAAATTTCTACTGTCTGTATGATGGTGCCTCTGCAATTCTCTCTACTGCAAGAACAGATCTGCGACAGCTAAGGAAAAATCTCGATAATGCAAATCTGGATCTAAAGAGGAGCCAAATTGGATACATCAACTGAGTTCAATACATAAGGGAAATTTTGGAAACAAAGGATACGAGATCTACTCCAACATAGAACACTACCACTACCTCAATGCAGATACAGAAGAGCACCCCAGAAAGAAAATCCTACTCCCTCTCGCGCTCAGTGGCGTCACCTGGAGATGAACCAGACTCATCCGAAGCCGAGACTCGAGCTGGGCGACGATGACGACGGCGGACCGCTCGAGCTCCCAGCTCGTCCCCCACCAGAGGAGCAGCCACAGCAGCCACCGGGGACGTCCGCCAATCTCTCACCGGAGCCACGAGAAACTCGTCCACCGCCGCCGCAGCACCCCCGACAACGCCATACCACCAGTCGTGCAGGTGGCAGGCTGACCAGACCACCACCGTGAGCAGAATCACCAGCAGCCCCCGATGGTCAACCCGAGCCACAGCACACAGAACAGGTGGTCGAGGAAGCCAGCTCGCTCCGGACCATAAGTGAAATCACAGAGAAATTGAGAGAAGAATCCCATGCTGGCGATAAGGAGAGAATCACCGAGGCCGCAATTTATAGCCTCAGCTCAGCCTCGCGCGGGAAAAGAGGAATCGCGCGCAATGCTCGGCCAAAATTTGGTGCGCGACCGTCGAGGCGCCGAAAGCCGTAATGGCCGCTGCGTAGATGGACCGCACGCGCAACAGTGCCGCAGTGGAGTGCTTCGCGCACTCAGGGCCAGCCGGGTGCGGATGGAAATGCAGCGAGGAAGAAGAAGAAGAGAGAAAGAAAGAGGGGAACTGCCAGGTGGACCCTGGTCCCACATGTCAGCAAACAAGGAATAACCCTCGGTGTGTTTCTATCCTTTTCTCAGGAGATCAGTCCTCGTCTCTCCAGTGTTCCGTAGGAAAATTTTTGACCAAAATGATTTTGGAAATGGCCCTACCCCTACAGTGTCTGTAAGCCAATTATTGGCGACACAGATGTTTTCTTTTAAAAAGGAACCCTGCTATTTTTTTTCAAACCTGTGTATACTTGAAAAGGTATATACAGCTTTTCAAAAAAATAAATCTAGAACAGGGACATGTTTAGCATATCCATAACATTTTATTCTACCAAATTTGGTAATTATTTTTCCAAGTTAAATCCAGGTTATTGAGTGACGATCTGTGTATAGATCTTGTTTGATATTACCATACTTGTGTCTGGCTGAACTGAAAACCTTAGATTTTGATTTCCTTCATATAACCATAGTAGGAGGTCCCATGTTGATTGATTGTGTGAGCCCCTGCCATGCCATCCTTAGAATACATTGAGTATGATAAAAATATCATGCCTTGGTAATTTTTTTTCTAGTAAAATATCCTGCTGGGAGTTGATTCTTTTGTGTGTTAAACTCTAGTATTGCGTGGAAAAAAAAAAGTTTTAAAATATTTTAAATATAGGGATATATCAAACCATACAAGAAATATCTTGTATAACCCCGGGAATCTTTATTAGTCTCCGAATCTCGGGACGAGATTCTTTTTAAGGGGGGAAGGTTTGTCACATCCCGAAAATTCGTCCCTAATGTTAGTAATGTTTTTCTCCCGCCTGGAAAACTTTTTCTGTTTCCAAACTATTTTCTCCCACTTGTTGGTCTTTGAATTGACTTTGGTTTTGCTCACTTGGAGATTTCCCAACCAACCTTGAGCTTATCAACCCCCACCATATCTCGATGCCGCTATTTTCGTGGTCACCCATTGGTGCCACTCGAATGTTCCACAACCCCTCCCATCTGTCCTACCAAAGGCCACCACCACAATTGTATCTTAAGTAAAATTCTATCAAGCCACCAAATGGTTCCCTCATACATATACATCCACCCTATGGAAAAATATTCCATAGTCCAATGCAAGAACCCTCGGTTAAATCATATCCGCTATTATGCCATTTCCAATCCAATAATTATTCAGACACATTCCACTCATCCAAAAATTCTACAATTTTGTGGATAGTCCTAATTCCACATCCTGAACTTTTCACTCCATTGGCCCAACCTCATTTGAGCAATATATGGGGTACTTCCTTTGTGATGCTCTTTTTATGCCGAATAGCAATTTCCAAAGCAAACCCTAGATACAAAAATCATTGGGCATTGGTGCTTTGCCAAGATGACAAACTCCCATATATAACCCCAGATCCAGAAGATCATGTCAAGATCAATTGAGGAAGTGCTTTTAACATGCCCATGCCATTAGGGTACTTTTGAACATCAATTTATTTGACCACCTTCCATGTATCCAATTGAGCTCAAACTCCACAGGAATACCATATACACCCATTAGAACCTACTGTGAATTTCTGGGATTTTTCTGAGTTGTGGAAAGCCCTGATCATTTCATCGAGCACCTGGTGTCCCCTGGGTTTTCTGAAATTTTTCTTAAACAAGGTTGCAAACCAGCAAAAACTTATAACTAGGGAGTGGTAGGGTTTTCAATTTGGCCTAGGATGACGCGAGAAGTTTGCTAGTTTGAACACTGAGCTGAGAAGAGCATCTTGATGCCGATGTCGGCATGGCAACTGGCGTGGTCACCATCGGCCCGACCTTGCCAGGCGGCGCCACCGATTCATGGACGTCGCCACTGGCCCTTCCCACTGCCCCCCCCCCTGTGCGCCCTGCTTCCCCCACCTCTCGCTCGACCTCCCCATGCCCGCACCGCCACCTCACCCTCTACAGCGCCGCCAAGCAGCTAGACGACGCGCCGCCGATACAGTCCGCCGCGGGTCCCCCCCCCTCACCAGTGCCGTGGCGATGTTTGTTCTTATCCTCGGCCGCGATTTCCGTCGTCCAGCACATGCCCCGCTACACCGACGACGCATTGGCCGTCGTCTCACTGCGCCAGCACCAGGACACCTCACCCCGTGTCTTCCGTCGAGCCGTCCTAGTCACTGTCCCCCCCCCCGAGCCCTATAAAAACCGCCCCCGAGCCTCTCGCGCGAGCAGCACCCTCCTCTCCCCTTCCCCATGGAACGCCCTGCCCTTTTAGCTGCGGAATGGCGGAGCCATGCTCCGATGCGGCTGAGGTCGCCGTCGTCGATTCTTCGACCATGGCGAGCTATGGACCGAGCCATTCCAAAATTAAACCGGCAGGGGCGATTACCTTGATCCCCTCTCCTTCCCAGACGAACCAATTCGTGGTTTAGGGGTCCGTGGCCTTGACTTCATCCTCGACCACCGACGGCGAACTCGCCGGGCGCGCGCCATGGTGCCGCCCCTTACCTCCCCGTGCTGGTGGCCTCCCTCCTCGGGAGCTATACGGCGGGGCAGTCCTCCCCGTGCCCTCGGTGGCCAGCGGCGCCCACCGGAGCGACGGCGGCCGTCCGGGACCGAGCCGGCCGGAGCCGCGACGGGCCTCGTCCCGCGGCGCTGGGGTGCGGATGACCCGCTGGCAGCCAGCGTGGCGCCGTGACGTCGCCGACAGGCGGGTCCCGCCCAAGCCCGGTCCCCTCTGTCGGTTCAAGTGGAGGCGCCCTCCTCTCCATGTGTTTTCCCAGCACCGAAGGCGTATTTCCCGGATTCGCGCAACCAGCCCAGCCCATTCGGTTTCGGCCCGTTCTGGTTTTTTTTTCAGAAGGGAGCAGCAAATAGCTAAACGTCGCCTGGCCATAACTTTTGACTCGTGACTCCGTTTGAGGTGAAATAAATTTGTAAATTCATAGTTTGAAAAGCTCTATCCAGTGGTATAGGTTTCACATTTTTGTAAAATATTTATATGCTCAGCACCCGTGTATGCATGTATAGGTATTCCCCGGTACCGGCAAACCGATACCCTAAACCGCGAAGTGTCCGTGACCCTCAAGACAAATGGCGTCGATCTCCGGAGGCAAGCTAACCACTTGCTATGAACACTCAAGCGGTGTTTATTTGTTTGCATATTACCCTGTCATATCGGTGCATTTTATTGCTTAATATCGCCTGT
The DNA here is from genome assembly GCA_012064385.1 of Puccinellia tenuiflora. NCBI lineage: Eukaryota > Viridiplantae > Streptophyta > Magnoliopsida > Poales > Poaceae > Puccinellia > Puccinellia tenuiflora. The sequence goes on along the minus strand of QRDG01000473.1, from coordinate 1,447,322 downwards.
CAACTGTGCGTCACGAGATATCGTGGCTTTGTTTACCTCCTGCCAACTGTGCGTCACGAGATATCGTGGCTTTGTTTTCATTCCTGTAATACGATAAACCCATCAAGTGTGGGTTGAGTTCCGGCCAGCGACTAAATACATGTTGGGCACCGCCCACGTGGATTGAATCTCGTCTACTTTCAGTATTATTATTTCATGTACCTTTACTTTCCTGCAATACGATAAACCCATCAAGTGTGGGTTGAGTTCCGGCCGGCGACTAAATACATGTCGGGCTCCGCCCACGTGGATTGAATCTCGTCTACTTTCCGTAGAGTGGGGTGTGCGTATTTATTTACTCAACCCGTGGCTGCAACTGGCCGGAGATATCTCCGTCCTCGCCCGGTTGATTTTGTTATTTTCTTTTACTCAACCTGTGGCTGTCACTGGCCGGAGTTATCTCCGCCATCGCCCGGTTGAAACTAACCACTGATTGAACTAACCACATATTGCTTGAACTACTGGGTGCCGTTCGTTTCTGTTTCATGTTGATATGATATTATTGTTTTGCAGTGGACTAATCTGTTTCATGTGGATATGATGTTATATTTATTGTGTTGGACTAACCCTCTGTTGTTGGAATTGTTGTTGAAATAAACTGGATTAAATAAACCAACCCTCCAAACTTCGATGGGGTCAGTCCATAGTGCCACCAATCTGAACCTTGAACGCACTACCACTGTCGCCCAAATGGGAGAGCCATAACCTACGTAGCCTATCAAGCCTCCTTTGATGCTACCCACTTGGCAAGTCTAGTCGGTTACTGCATAGTTGTGGTCGGGGCTAGTCTTGTGAAGGTTCCGGAGCTAGGCGTCGCTCATGAGTGGGGACGTGCCGGATTCACTTCGACCTAAGACATAGAGTTATGTCGGTAGCTATACAGGGAGTGTCTGGGTAGCGTGAACGGTTGTGTAGGTGTATCTTGCCGTCATGAAGCAAGGTGCATTTAGATGGGTGGTAACTGCAACCTCTCGAGAGTGATCATCTAGCAGCTAGCCTTGTTCCTAGGTTATGGAACAGTTCAGTGTCGGTCACACTATTGTCCTTTGTCGAGTCCGGAGGTTAAACTTAAGTTCGGTGTGAAAGAAAGATGAACCACCTGATTTCACCAAAGGAACGATAAGCTGATGCAGAAAATGTCACTCGGGATGAGTGAAAAGATGTGGCCATTGGGCCCTAAAGTTGACAGATGTGGTAAGGCTGTTGGGCCTAGTTGTGATAACAGGTGATGTTAAAATATTTGGTACCAACGGGTACACTCGTTATTCGTCACAGGTAAGTTCTCTTGTATGATCACCGGTATACGATCCAACCCCACCTGGCTTGGACTCTGTACTGGTGATACCCCTATTATTGCTTATGCCATGATTTTGTTGTGCTGCCTTGTTGCTACCCACTTGGACTGCTGTAAGTAGACACTTGCCATGTGTAGATTATTTCTGTTGCTAGCTACTTGTTGCCTGATGGCTTGACTGTTTATGTCTTGTGGTTGTTTCTTGCGAGTACGTCACCGTACTCAAACTGGCTTTTCATGTGGCCAGACATTGAGAGGATTCATCTTCTACTATCGCAAGGAGATGGAGCAAGAGCGTGCTAGGATCAGTAGCCCAGCCAGATGCCTGTGGAATGGAGTCCCTCCAAGCCGTTGCCGAATCTATGACTTCCGCTGCCAGTTAAACTCTGTCCAGTGCCATACTTGGCCTTGATAATTCTTCAAGCCTTTATGGCCATGTAAAACCACTTGTAGCCCTCTGGGCCTGATTGTGTAATGATATTTCTGCTATGTCGCATTGTCGTAACGTGCGACCGGATATCCTGGGCTGGCGCACGGGGCGACCGCCTCTCTGGCGATATGTGTCAGAGGGGGGTGCCACAGCTATATATGAGAATATCATCAAAGTAAACCACCACAAAACGGCCAATAAAACTACGCAAAACTTCGTTCATTAATCGCATGAATGTGTTGGGAGCATTAGTTAGACCAAAAGGCATCACTAACCACTCATATAAACCGAACTTAGTTTTAAATGATGTTTTCCATTCATCCCCTGATTTCATAAGAATTTGGTGATAACCACTACGCAAATCAACTTTAGAGAACATGGTAGAGCCACTCAATTCATCAAGCATATCATCTAAACGTGGTATAGGATGACGATATCGAATAGTAATATTATTGATAGCTCTACAATCAGTACACATGCGCGATGAACCATCTTTCTTAGGACCCAAAATAATAGGTACAGCACATGGGCTAAGAGACTCACGAATATGACCTTTGTCGAGTAATGCTTGGATTTGTCGTTGAATCTCTTTGGTCTCCTCCGGGTTGGTACGATATGGCGCACGGTTGGGTAGTGACGCTACAGGAATTAAGTCAATTTGATGCTCGATTCCGCGAATAGGTGGCAATCCTGGAGGTACATCTTGTGGAAAAACGTCCACGAACTCCTGCGAAATGTTAGCAACCGCAGGTGGCAAGGAAGGAGGCATGTCTTCAAAAGAAAACAGCACCTCTTTGCAAATGATAGCATAACATGCAGTAGTACTCACATCAATTTCAGAAATATCAGATTTGCTAGCAAGCAAGCAAGTACTTTTTAAGCGAATTTCATTAGCATGTTTCGGTGCAGATTTGGAAGTACTCTTAGATGGCATCAATTCGTTAGCAACAATCTGATTTTCACTCAGCTTTGACTCCTCATTATGTGCTCTACTAGCTCTAGCAAGATCATCTTTTAAAATATTTTCAGGAGACATAGGAAGTAACACAATTGGCTTATCATTATGAACAAGAGAATATTGATTTGTGCTACCATGATGGACAGAATTCGTATCATATTGCCATGGTCTACCAAGTAAAAGCGCACATGCTTGCATAGGAACCACATCACATTCAACATAATCAGAATATGCAGCAATAGTAAAATGCACACGAACGGTACGTATTACCTTAACTTTGCCGCTATTGTTAAACCATTGAATGTAATATGGTCGAGGATGAGGTCGTGTCGTGAGAGAAAGCTTCTCAACCATCTCCATACTCGCCAAATTGTTGCAGCTCCCTCCATCAATAATAATACGAACACAACGATCTTTGACAACGCCCTTTGTATGGAACAGATTATTGCGCTGACTTGGTTCAGCTTTTGTCACTTGTGCACTTAAAACTCGGTGCGCAATTAAGCTTGGGTACTGCTCCGCGTGTTCTGCAGCCATGTATTGTGACTCTTGCGCCATGTTTGCTTCCGCGAATTGATCATCATGTGCGATGAGAGCCAATGTATCTTCATCATAATCACTGGCGGAATCATATCCACCATCGTCAAGAGCAATCATCACACGAGTGTTGGTGCAATCACGTGCGAAGTGACCAAGCCCACTGCATTTGCGGCAATTAATGTCGCTGGTTTTTCCCGTAGAAGCCATTGATGACGAAGAACTTGGGGCTTGTCCCGCGGGTGTACGCTTGGCTGCAGATGGTGGGAATGTAGACGATGTAGACCGTGTAGGGGTGAGCGTGGCAGCAGTCGGAGCAGCAGTCCGTGGCGACGTAGACGGTGTCCGTGGTGTCCATGAAGTAGAACGCCCTGCAGGAAAAGTAGTTCATGTCGCCGCTCTCCGATCCTGCACTTCACATTCAGCTTTGCAAGCAAGATGAAACAAACGAGTGATAGTTGTATATTCCTTATATTCCAGAATTGTTTGAATCTCTTTGTTTAACCCACCAAAGAATCTAGCAAGTAAAGCTTCAGTATCCTCTTCTATACCTGTAACAGCCCCAACTTGGTAATGAAAAATACGAAGAATTTTTCCACTTTTTGTTTCCATATTTGCACCATAGCATCCATATGCATTTGCCATTTCAAACTTTCACTTGGAAACAAATTGAAATGGGGAGGTAAACTTCCCAACCTCCAACCAACGCAATGCTCAACTCATCAAAACAAATCAGGCTTGGACTTCCAAATGGTTTAGGAAGTTCCAAGTTTACTTTTGAAACCAATTCTCTAAATCCAAATATCACCAAATAAGAATTGCAATTGAGAATCCAAATTTGATTTAACTCAATTCCATTTTGGAACCAAGTTAAGTTTTCCAAAAATTCAAACTAAAATCATGGGGAGCTTCAATATGATTGTAAGATTCTCCATGAATATTTTCACTATTTTTGGATTGTCAAAATGCTCCAATTAAATACATTTTGGAAATTGCTCAAAATTACCTTAATTATAAGCTATGAACAATGTTGGTCAAAATAATTTATTTGACCTCACCAATTTTTTTGGAGCACCTAAGGGTCATTCAGAACCCCTATGAATTTTTCTGGAATTTACAAAAATGGCCTGGTGCCTCTTTTAAATTGCTGAAACCTGCTAAGGACCTTTTTGCAATTCTTTTAAAAGTAGCCAGGGGGTTTTCCAGAAATGGTTCGTCGACACAGTGGCGGCCATGGCACTGGCGCCATGCCGCCACCTCCCCCTTGCCCATGCCGCACGCCGCCGTGGCATTCGGAGGTTTAGGAAGCTCGTGACCGTCGCCCTCTGCTCCCTCTCTTTCCTCTCTCCCCGTTCCTCCCACAAATTTCGGATCGGGGCCGTTCTTTTCCCTTCTCGAGCTCCTCCGTCACCGCCGCCGTTGTCGAGCTCGACGCCGTCGACCCGGGCCTCCCCGCACAAATCGAAGACTGCAGCGAGGTTCTCCGCTCACTCCTCTTCCTTCCGGCGCGAGGAATCGGGCCGGGGTCGCCTGGAACCGACGCACGCGTCCACGGCGCCCCAACCCTGGCCGCCGCCCGCTGTTCTCGTCCTCGCCGGATTCCGGCCACTGAGGTCGCCCCCGGCCGAACCTAGCCGCTTCGCGCGTCGTAGGGTGAGTTCCTCTTACTCTTGGTCCTCTCCCGCGCCCTCTTCCCCTCTCCCGCCGCCGGATTTTGGTCGCCGGCGACGTCATCGCCGTCAGCACACGCGCCCCCTGCCCGGCCTGGCCGTCGCCTGGGCCGGCCTGAGGCCGGAGGCCTCGGGCGGGTGTCGGGCCTGGGTACTCGGCCTGGGCTTGTTTTGGGCCGGCCAAAGGCCGGTTCATTCGGCCACTGCCCCGGCCTGCACCCCAGCCTGGGCCGGCCAAAGGCCGGGCCTCTTGGGCTGGTGGCCGGCCCTGCCCCCCCGGCCTGGCCGGCTCGAGGCCGGCCTGCCAGGGATTTGTCTTCCCTTTTGAATTTAAACTGAAATTAAAACTTTTGTATCTTTTCGAATATTTATCCAAAAATTGCAAATTAAATATGAAAATGCTCAGAAAAACATTTCCTATCATTTGGTAACATTGTCTTGCCCTTTTGAATAAATAAATTTTCTGTTTAATTATGAATTCCTAAATTGGCATAAATGATAACAATTTGAGAAATTTCATAACTCATTAAATAATTATCCAAAAATTATGAATAAAATATCAATGTGATCAACATGTCAAATGCTATCAAACCATGCACTTATCACATCATGATCACAAATATTTATTTGATGTTATTCATAATTGGTTTAAAAGAATTAAATTCCTTTAATTATTTAAATTGCTATTTATTCATCGGTGCTCCAAACATTACAAATAAAGTACCAAAATGATCGGAATGACAAACCCTACCCATTTCATGTCATGTTCATGCATTTTGAGCCACTTCTCTAATAATTTAATAATTTATAAAGAATTGTGGTCACTAAGATAAATATGGGGTTGTTTCCAAATAATTGCACTAATTATTTGGCTCCCCATTTAATTTTGCTTTTAATTTATATGATGGTATCTTTGCATCAATTGGACATGTCATCATATGATTGAGCATTGCATCTTGTGTTCGTGTGATTTATTTGTGCTTTTGTATTATTTTGGGTATCGATAGATTCCGGAGTCGAGGGTTCGCTCTCCTACCCCGAAGAGCCGTACTACACGCCCCGGCAGCAAGGCAAGAGATAACCTAAACTTCTTGGCATTCTAGCATCCTATGATTTTATAAACTTATTTTATCCACCATAATATTGCATGCGGTTCAAATGTCTCTTTGATCAAAAGATAGAGAATCCTATGAATGCATGTTTTCCCGAGCCAATCACATGTATCCCTACCTATGAACCCTAGAGATGATGTGATGGCCTGAGACAATTATATAATTGTTGTTTTGTATGCTTAGCCATGCTTAGACATGCTTAGTCAAATGCTAGTAATGTCCGTTGTTTAAATTCCATAATTGTTGATGTTGATGGAATGATTCGGACAAAGTGGATATGTGGGGTGCTTAATTAAAATGCTAAGACGGCTTGGGTGAGTTGCCATCGGGGATGGTGTTTTGCCTCACTCTAGCCCCTAGGTGCGAGTTCTTTACCTCTTGAACCAAGACTAGCGTGCTGCCATTGGTGGGTGTATGGGCGCCTTACTAACTGAATAACTTGTGCGGGCGTATCCAAGGGTCCTCTAATTCAGTTTTCCATTTGCGTGTGAGTGGAAAGATGATGTTGATGAGGATTTTTGTGTAGGACGTGGCGATGGGGCAGGGGCTGAAATAGGCTGGGTAAACTTGCCCTGTGGCCACAGATGACTCTTGGATAGTCTCACGCGAGGTAAAGGTTTAACCGCGCCCGCTTGCCGGCCTTCCCCGGAAGAGGGCCACTCAGGTGAGCCGGACGGTACCAATGGGTAAATTAGTACACCCCTGCAGGGTTAATCTTTTCGAAAAGCCGTGTCCACGGTTATGGACAACTTGGGAATAGACGATAAGATCATAGAGAACCTTAACCTAAGTGATATGGCAGCTAAAGGTTGCATTAATCAACGTGTGATAAAGGTTCATTTCCTCGAGGGTGATTCGAGGGGGTGCCTTGGTGGAGATGAGTGGGTTTTGGCTACAAGTAGGTTCGCCGAGAACCGAATATGAAATGTTACCCTCTTATCCCCATTATAAAAACTATTCTGAGTAGACGAATGCCATGTGTTGATTAAGTTCCGGTTTATGAAAACTAGCTTTACGCAAAAAGGAATACATATATAGCCTTAGAGCCTCCGTCAGTCATTGGGCCTATATCGCCCTACTAAACTTGCGAGTACATCGTACTCAGTCTCTCTTGTTGCATTTATATTTGTATTTCAGAGGAGGACGACACCGAGCAGCTAGGTGGGTTCTACGTGGACATCGACTAGTGGTCTGGGGTTCCCAGGTGGCAGCTTAGGACCATGGAGCAAGCTGGCTGGGTTTATTTATGTGTAGGCCTCTTAGGCCCTATATTTGGATCTTGTTGTACTAGACAACACTACTTCGCTTCCGCTTGTTGAATTGATGGTCTGTGACCTTTTGATGTGTAATATTTATATCTTTCTCATATATGAGTTGCTATATGAGTTTTGTGTCGTAGAGTCTGTGATGTGCCAGTTTGTTCCACAAGTCTCGGTCTCTTTACTATACATGGAAGCGATGTCTGAGCTTATGGCATGATCAAGGTGTTGTGTGCCGATGATGTATTCCGAGCACGCCTGCCAATGAGTTTTGGCCTGGGATTGGTAAACCCAGTAACCCTCTTGTGTAGCATGACCGGTTACACAACGTTCCATTGTATAGTTCTGGGGTCGGGGCGTTACAAGTTGGTATCAGAGCAGGACTGTCTGTAGGAAACCCTTTCTATTGGTCGATGTCGAGTCTAGTTGAAAACTATTTATAACCTAAAAATGAGTTGTGAAAACCTTCTTAGAATTCTTTTTACTCCTCATCCAACTCGCTCTACTCTGATTTCTTACCTCTATTTGTTTTATGTTTGGTGTCGATGTTTTAGGTTCTCGGGGTTGGGTTTCTACCGTCCAGTTATGTCTCGAGTCCGTTATATCCGTTTGATATCGCCGCGATGACGTTATGTCACCGTGGTTGTCTAAATCTGTCTTAGTGTTTGCCATCTTCAATATCTATATCTGGAAGCACCTTAATGATCTATCCTATCTGTCAAAGGTGTTTACTAACTATGTCATTGTTCCAATTCTTCAGAATGGCTCCTACCCGTCGTGGTGAACAGAGCAATCCTGATCCACCGCCGCCACCCACTATGGCGGAGGTGCTGATGATTATTGAAGAGGGCCGTGTGCGCAACGAGAATCTACTCGCGCAGTTGGTGCAGCAGAGTGCACGGAGGAACACGGACTGCACCACTCTCACCGAGTTCTTGCGGTCCCAACCTCCCACTTCTCTGAAGCGAAGGAACCGCTTGATGCGGATGATTGGCTTCGGGCTTTAGAGCGCAAGTTTGCCGCTCTTCACGTTCCGGTGGCGGAACATGTCAACTTCGCCACCTACCTGCTGGATGGAGCCGCCGGCTCCTGGTGGGAGAGCCACGTGGCAATGGTTGCCGCGGGCCATGTCTTCACTTGGGAGGAGTTCTGCGCCGCTTTCCGTGCGGCGTACATCCCCAAGCCCATCCTGGAGCTCAAGAGGAGGGAGTTCCTGGACTTGACCTAGGGACGCATGGACGTCCAGTCCTATGGACGGGAGTTCAACCACCTCTCCCGTTACGCCCCTTGGGACGTGACGAATGATGAGGACAAGCAATACCTCTTCCGCAAGGGGCTCGCCCCTCGTCTCCGATACGAGCTCCTACCCTTCAAGTTCACCTCCTACCAGGAGCTCTACAACCAGGCTCTCACTATGGAGCAGGGTAGGAAGGAGCTGGAGGCTTCCAAGAGGCCAGCTTCCACCGACAACCAGAGTTCCTCTTCTTCTGAGGGGAAGAAGCGCCGGGTATTTGTGCCCTTCAGCGCGGTGCCTAAGGCACCCTTCGCGCCAAAGCCTTCAGGGTTCAAGCTGCCTCCGCCTCGCCCAGCTACCTCGACCTTGGGCGCGGCTGGAAGTGGTTTCCGCCCTCAGCTGCCTCCACCACCGCCGAGGCCCACTTGCTTCGCTTGTGGCCAGCCTGGGCACTACTCCAGGGAGTGTCCTCAGAAGGCAACGGCTCCCGCAGCTCCTGCACCAGCACCCTCTACCCCAGCCGCCAAGGCTACCACCGTCAGCCGTGGCCGCCTGAACCACGTCTCGGCTGAAGGCGTTGAGGACGACCCCGGAGTTCTCATGGGTATGCTTCGAATCAATGATTACCCTGCTTCAGTCTTATTTGATTCTGGAGCATCGCATTCCTTTATATCAATAGCATATGCACACAACCATAAAATCCCATTTGTGAACATGGACTCCCCGTTAGTGGTCAAGACCCCAGGCTCTAGTTGGCACACAAAATGGGTTGCTCCGGAAGTCCAGATTACCATAGGCTACTGGTCTTTCCCGTTCCAGCTGATAGCATTGAAGTCAGATAGGCTAGATGTAATTCTGGGGATGGATTGGTTAGTCAAATACCAGGCCAACCTGGACTGTGCTGCCAAGTCTGTCACCGTGATCCACCCAACCGTCGGGCTGGTGAGTTATTGGTCACCCTCGTCCGCAACTCCCTCCGCTGCCACTCCACTCTCACCGGAGATCAGCTTATGTTTCCTGGAAGGAACCACACCGCCAGAAATGCATGGAGTTGCGGTGGTGTGTGATTTCCCCGATGTTTTCCCGGAGGAATTGCCCGGCATGCCACCTGATCGCAGCGTGGAGTTCGTGATTGAGTTGGTTCCGGGAACCGCCCCAATTTCCAAGAGGCCCTACCGTATGCCAACGGAAGAGCTAACCGAATTAAAGAAGCAACTTGATGAGATGCTAGAAAAGTAATTCATCCGGCCGAGTAGCTCACCTTGGGGCTGCCCGGTCATCTTTGTCAAGAAGAGGGATACCAATGTTCCTCGTCTGGTTGTTGATTACCGCCCTCTGAATGCGGTGACCATCAAGAACAAGTACCCTATTCCCCGAATGATTGACCTGTTCGATCAGCTCGCTAGTGCAACAATATTCTCCAAGATGGATCTGAGGTCAGGATACCACCAGATAAAATCCGGAAGGAGGATATCCCGAAGACGGCTTTCACTACCCGTTATGGGTTATATGAGTACACCGTCATGTACTTCGGCCTCACTAATGCTCCGGCTACATTTATGAGGCTGATGAACTCCATCTTCCATGAGTACCTCGACAAGTTTGTCATCATTTACATCGATGACATCCTTGTCTACTCCAAAACCGAAGAAGAACATGCTGAGCATCTCCGACTAGTCCTGACCAAGCTTAGAGATCACCGCCTCTATGCCAAGTTCTCCAAGTGTGAGTTTTGGCTAAAGGAGCTCATCTTCCTCGGCCATGTGGTGTCAGCTGCCGGAGTAGCGGTGATACCAGACAAAATTCAGGCAATCCTGGATTGGCCAACTCCCAAGTCCGCCAAAGATATCCGAAGCTTCCTTGGATTGGCGGGTTATTACCGCCGGTTCATCGAGAGCTTTTCCAAGATAGCCAAAGCATTGACTGACCTTCTCAAGAAGAATAAACAATTTGTGTGGTCAGACAAGGCTGAAGAAAGTTTCCAAACCCTCAAGGTCAAGCTTACCACCACTCCGGTGCTTGTCCTTCCCGACACAAATAAGGATTTTGTCGTCTATTGTGATGCATCCCTTCAAGGTTTTGGTTGTGTTTTGATGCAAGAAGGACATGTGGTCGCTTATGCTTCCCGTCAACTCAAGCCACATGAGCAAAATTACCCAACTCATGATTTGGAGCTTGTCGCCGTGGTACATGCTCTGAAGCAATGGAGGCCCTACCTATTGGGCAATCGTTGTGAGATCTACTCCGACCATCAAAGCCTAAAATATCTCTTCACCCAGCCGGATCTGAACTTGAGGCAGAGAAGATGGCTGGAATTGATCAAGGATTATGATGTGACTCTCAATTATCAGCCCGGCAAGGCAAATGTCGTGGCGGATGCTCTGAGCCGCAAAGCCTATTGCAATACCTTGATGGTTGAAAAGGCACAACCGGCTCTCCACGAGGAGTTTGCTAGGTTGAATCTGGAAATTGTTCCTTCCGGTTTTCTAGCTAACCTCGAGATCAAATCCACTCTCGAGGATGATATCAAGGCCGCTCAGCAAAATGACGCTGAAATCCTCTGAGATCAAAGAGAAGATAGCTAATGGGAAGGCAAATTGTTTCTCGGTTAATGACAGTGGTGTTGTCTATTTCGGTGACCGGCTAGTGGTGCCCAAGAGTGGGAACATAAGGGAGTTGATCCTTTCAGAAGCTCACGAGTCACCCATCTCTATTCACCCGGGTAGCACATGATGAGGACTGTTTTCCCGATCTTTCACGATGCACCTTGATGGTCCATAGGACCGATAGATCTTGAACTCCCTTGACAGATTCAAGGACACCCAAGCACACATGATTACTCTTGACAATTCAAGAACTCACACGTCTTTATTGATAGATAACTAGACGAACGTCCGAGACGCCGTCATGGGGCCAACCCCGTAGGGCTGGTGGTGAGCTTCAGGATTACAAGATTTAATTCAACCAAAGCTAAGAAACCCTAATGCGCTCAGGCCCTTATATGGATGAGGTGGGGCGTACTGTAGCGCGGTACTGTAGCTACAGTACCGACCTAGTTGGGGCGCCCCACTAATGGGCCTAGGTAGTTCGGTTGGACAGGCCCAAACCGAACACTTATTAAAAATAGCAAAGACATAAATAAAATTACAATTGACAACTCTACCTTGGTGGAGTCCTGAAATTAGGCTGCACCTCCTCCGTCGTGCCCATATCATCCTCCCCCCCCCCTTCAAGAAGCGTTGTCCCCAACGCGTGAGGGTCGGGTCGGAAAAAGGTGACGTCAAATGGGCAATATCGCCACTTTCCTTGCTTGTCTTCCACGCCTCACCTCCCTCTCGACTAGCTCGACTTGTTCTTGGCGCCCTCCATGTTTAGCGCCACCAACCTGATTGAAACACACGACCTTCAGACTGCAACGTGTAGGCGAACCACGCAAATCATCCCAGACACAACAGAACAACTTCTGCACACCAAGGATCCAAATAAGCTGAATACGCTTGCTGAGGCAATCTGAATTTGTGAGAGGCAAATATAGTACATCACCCAAAACAAACAGAACAGATTTCTGCACGCCAAGGATCTAAATGAACTGAGTTCGGCATCTCTTGAAACTGCAAACCAGTGTCTCTTTTACTTTTTTTTTCTCACGAAAAGTTCCACCAAAGTACGAACGGTACAGATATGCCAATCTGCACGTAAATCCTCCTATTTTTTTGTGCCTGCAATCCATGTAGGGTACCAAGGAAAACAAATCCTGACCGATCGTCTCCTTGGACACCACGCTATACAAAACTGAACCAATATGTACCTTCCCTGGTAAATTCCCACCACAATCGGATCTATCCAAACTCCTTCCTTTTTTTTTCTTTTTTTTCCGTTGCCAACAACCCAAATAGCTGAGATCCGATCCGGCCGAAACTCCGCGTACGAAGAGAAAAAGAACCATGAGTCGTAGTCCTCCTGCTCCACGCGTGACGCACTGCTTTCCAACTTACAACCGATCGATCTGTAGTAACCTGCAGAGAACGAAACAATCGCCAATAAAAAATTCAACACGTCGAGTGCACCAACGTGCCAACTCGCCGAGTTGCGGTATCGCGCCAACTCGCCGTCTTCTGTAGTTGCAAACCCCCTGATGACCTTAAAACTTGACTCTGCCGCCCACTTCTTCCTCCTCGATCTTCACCAACAGCATGGCGGCGACGTACCCAATGGTAGCCACGGCAACCGAGCAGAAACAACCGAGCAACAAAGCAATCTGCACCGTGAACAACCTGGCGCTCTGATACCACATGATGAGGACTGTTTTCCCGATCTTTCACGATGCACCTTGATGGTCCATAGGACCGATAGATCTTGAACTCCCTTGACAGATTCAAGGACACCCAAGCACACATGATTACTCTTGACAATTCAAGAACTCTCACGTCTTTATTGATAGATAACTAGACGAACGTCCGAGACGCCGTCATGGGGCCAACCCCGTAGGGCTGGTGGTGAGCTTCAGGATTACAAGATTTAATTCGACAAAAGCTAAGAAACCCTAATGCGCTCAGGCCCTTATATGGATGAGGTGGGGCGTACTGTAGCGCGGTACTGTAGCTACAGTACCGACCTAGTTGGGGCGCCCCACTAATGGGCCTAGGTAGTTCGGTTGGACAGGCCCAAACCGAACACTTATTAAAAATAGCAAAGACATAAATAAAATTACAATTGACAACTCTACCTTGGTGGAGTCCTGAAATTAGGCTGCACCTCCTCCGTCGTACCCATATAAAAAATGTACCAAGATCTTCGCCCTCAATTCTGGTGGTCTTGCATGAAGCGCGAGATCGCCGAGTATGTTGCTGAATGCGACGTCTGTCGCCGAGTGAAGGCTGAACATCAAAGACCAGCCGGTACCCTCCGCCCCATAGCCATTCCCGAGTGGAAATGGGATGAAGTTGGTATGGATTTCATCACCGGCTTTCCAAAGTCAAAAAGGGCAACAATGCTATTTGGGTCATCATCGACCGGTTGTCAAAGGTTGCCCATTTCCTTCCGGTCCGTGATGATATTCGAGCAAGCCAACTTGCCGACTTGTATATGGCCCGGATTGTTCCTTTACATGGGGTTCCTTTGCGGATCATCTCTGACCGTGGAAGCTTATTTGTGTCCAAGTTTTGGCAAAGTTTCCAAACGGCTCTTGGAACCCGTCTCAACTTCAGCACCGCCTATCATCCTCAAACCGATGGTCAAACTGAAAGGGTGAACCAAGTTCTTGAGGATATGCTTCGGGCTTGTGTCATCTCCTTCAGCAAGGGTTGGGAAAAGTACCTCCCTCTCGCCGAGTTCTCCTACAACAATAGCTATCAAGCCAGTTTGCCAATGGCTCCCTTTGAGGTCCTTTATGGGAGAAAATGCCGAACTCCTCTCAATTGGTCTGAAACCGGGGAGAGGTCACTCTTCAGCCCTGATGTGATAAATGAGGCTGAGGAGAAAGTCTGTGTCATTCGGGAAAATCTCAAGGCTGCTCAATCCCGTCAGAAAAGCTATTATGACAAGCATCATCAAGAGGTCCATTATGAAATTGGTGACAAGGCCTATCTTCGGGTCTCTCCTCTCCGTGGCGTTCGTCGTTTCAGAATCAAGGGCAAATTGGCACCTCGCTATGTTGGCCCTTTCATCGTCCTAGCCAAGCGAGGAGATCTTTCCTATCAACTTGAGTTGCCTTCCAATTTCCCGGATGTCCATGATGTGTTCCATGTTTCCCAACTCCGGCGTTGCTTCAAGGATCCAATCCGTGGGGTTGATCACGAGGCATTGGACATCCAGGAGGATTTGACCTATCACGAGCATCCTATCCGCATCTTGGATAAAGCGGAGAGGAAAACCCGCAACAAGTCTATCAAGTTCCTCAAAGATCAATGGTCCAACCATTCCGAGGAAGAAGCCACATGGGAGTGAGAAACTAGTCTTCGTCAGGAATACCCCGTCTTCTTCACTCAAGCCTAGAATCTCGGGACGAGATTCCTGTAAGGGGGGTAGAATTGTAACAGCCCCAACTTGGTAATGAAAAATACGAAGAATTTTTCCATTTTTTGTTTCCATGTTTGCACCATAGAATCCATATGCATTTGCCATTTCAAACTTTCACTTGGAAACAAATTGAAATGGGGAGGTAAACTTCGCAACCTCCAACCAACGCAATGCTCAACTCATCAAAACAAATCATGCTTGGACTTCCAAATGGTTTAGGAAGTTCCAAGTTTACTTTTGAAACCAATTCTCTAAATCCAAATATCACCAAATAAGAATTGCAATTGAGAATCCAAATTTGATTTAACTCAATTCCATTTTTGGAACCAAGTTAAGTTTTCCAAAAATTCAAACTAAAATCATGGGGAGCTTCAATATGATTGTAAGATTCTCCATGAATATTTTCACTATTTTTGGATTTGTCAAAATGCTCCAATTAAATACATTTTGGAAATTGCTCAAACTTACCTTAATTATAAGCTATGAACAAATGTTGGTCAAAATAATTTATTTGACCTCACCAAATTTTGTGGAGCACCTAAGGGTCATTCAGAACCCCTATGAATTTTTCTGGAATTTAAAAAAATGGCCTGGTGCCTCTTTTAAATTGCTGAAACCTGCTAAGGACCTTTTTGCAATTCTTTTAAAAGTAGCCAGGGGGTTTTCCAGAAATGGTTCGTCGACACAGTGGCAGCCATGGCACTGGCGCCATGCCGCCACCTCCCCCTTGCCCATGCCGCACGCCGCCGTGGCATTCGGAGGTTTAGGAAGCTCGTGACCGTCGCCCTCTGCTCCCTCTCTTTCCTCTCTCCCCGTTCCTTGATATGGCGCCTCCTAAGCTTGATGGTACATATTTTGCTATTCCTGATTTTGCTATGTCTCATGCTATCAAGAGGAGTATCATGTTTATATTCCTGCCGCGCAAGGAGAAGCCCAAAGATGTGATCGGCAAGTTTCTTGGAACATGGTGCATCATATGTTTGAAGGAGTCCGGTTGGGGACCACCTAGCAGTGTGTTGATGATGGTGGCACACCTACAAAAGAGTCTATTTTATTTTAGTGTGTTGTTTTATTTTCTGTTTAGGAAAAGTGGGTCCGAGTCAAGTTGGTTTTATTTTCCTATTTTTGTTTTGCTTGAGAGTCAAGTTAGGAGAGTCGGCTATACCATTATAAATAGCCGGGGGTGTGCACCATTGTAAGGAGAGTTGAATTTTCGAGTTGAGAATATAGAGGAAAAGGTCCCATGTCAGGGGACACCAATATCGTTTGTTTTGCTTGCTGATTCGTAAGGATCTGTTGTGCGTGTCGTGGAGTAGATCAAATCTGCTCAACGATCGAAGTTATCTTTGCTGTTCTTGATCGCCGTGAAAGATTGGGCCAAAAACCCTATCGGATCACGTTGATTCGTATCATCTTGGTATCAGATTCGTCGGGTTTCTCACGGCAATTTTGTTTTGCTGAGCTTTGCTGCCGGAGGCTTTGTGCCAAAACACCGGTTCCCGTTCGTGTATTTCTTGCTAAGATTTATCTGCTATTGTTTGCTGCCGGAGGCGTTGATGCCAAAACACCGGTTCCACTTTTGAAGATTGTCGATCTGTCTAAGTTTTGTCAGAGTTTTGTTGGTCCTAGGGAATATTTTCTCTCTACAGCTGATCGGATCTGCTGTTTTGATTCTGCCGCCGAAGGAGTTTTATCGGCGGGTAACAGTTTCACGTTGAGATCGGAGCTAGCTGCGGCAGAAAGAAAAACAGAAGGGAACGAGGCGTATCGGCCGGAAATTTCGGATCAGTTCCGTTCCGTCCGCGTGTTGAGCATCAGATCTTTTCTGTTTCCTGGTTCGATACGAGTCGGGAGCCTGCTGTTCACGTTGGGCAGTCCATCTCCGATACGATTGCTAGGAAAGATTAAAAAGAAACACAAAAGAAGAGAGAGAGAAAAGCTTGGACGTAACGTGATTGCTACTTGGGTTGTTGGTACGTGGACTACACGTGCAATTCCTTGTACAAGGCCTCCCGTCCAAGTATTCCAGACTTTGCCGCGCGAGATCGTATCAGCGTGACCTGTCTGTCCCTGCTGTACGAGGCTGCTGCTACTGCTATTGCCGAGTCTGAGTACCAACTGAATTTTCTGCTCCTGTCTCCTGCCTACCTGTCCGTGGTACTGCTGTTGTTTCCCTGTTGTTCCCTGCCGAGACTGTTGAAGAAGCGCCACCGCGCACTTCTGCAACTATGGAGAAAAAGGATATGCTTTCATATTGGTTTCTTCAACAAGAGGAAGGACGTGCAGAAAATTTATTCCAAACTCACGTGATCGTTCATGACAGGGCATGTATGTTGACGATTGACCATATGAGTTTCATCAACGCTGTTAGTTTCGAGATGGTGGAGAAGTTAGAGTTGCCAACGGTACCACTTGAGCATAATTATTTGTTGCGTCTCGGTAACAATAAGCTCGCCATCACACACCAAGCATCGGTGCAGTTTCAGCTGGGTCCATTATCTTATGAGGTTTGCTGCGATGTGATTCCAATTAACATGGTTTCATGTCATTTGTTGCTGGGCATACCATGGACGAAGGAGCAAGGTGCAGTTTACTTTCTTGATAATAAGTACAAATATTATAAGTATATTGTGACTCGTGGGAAAACGGAGTATACTCTGCGATCCATGAATACCGTGACATACAAGGCTTGGAGAGAGGAAAGATTGCAGAAGAAGGAAGAGGCCAAAGCGCAAATGAGAGAGCTCGAGGAGGCAAAGAGAAGGGAAGCCGAAGCTGCTGCACAAGTTCTTGAGCCTGTTCAGCCTATGGTTGTGGCCGACAGTGCTACAATTTTTGTTGCTCCTATTGCCTCTACTGACCATGTTGTTGTTGACGTCCCTGTTATCGACATTCCATCTGTTCATGACGTTGTTGCTGCAGAAGATGGCTCGAAACCGAGGACGGTTTCGCCTGAAGGGGGGGAGGATGATATGGCGCCTCCTAAGCTTGATGGTACATATTTTGCTATTCCTGATTTTGCTATGTCTCATGCTATCAAGAGGAGTATCATGTTTATATTCCTGCCGCGCAAGGAGAAGCCCAAAGATGTGATCGGCAAGTTTCTTGGAACATGGTGCATCATATGTTTGAAGGAGTCCGGTTGGGGACCACCTAGCAGTGTGTTGATGATGGTGGCACACCTACAAAAGAGTCTATTTTATTTTAGTGTGTTGTTTTATTTTCTGTTTAGGAAAAGTGGGTCCGAGTCAAGTTGTTTTTATTTTCCTATTTTTGTTTTGCTTGAGAGTCAAGTTAGGAGAGTCGGCTATACCATTATAAATAGCCGGGGGTGTGCACCATTGTAAGGAGAGTTGAATTTTCGAGTTGAGAATATAGAGGAAAAGGTCCCATGTCAGGGGACACCAATATCGTTTGTTTTGCTTGCTGATTCGTAAGGATCTATTGTGCGTGTCGTGGAGTAGATCAAATCTGCTCAACGATCGAAGTTATCTTTGCTGTTCTTGATCGCCGTGAAAGATTGGGCCAAAAACCCTATCGGATCACGTTGATCTGTATCATTCCTCCCACAAATTTTGGATCGGGGCCGTTCTTTTCCCTTCCCGAGCTCCTCCGTCACCGCCGCCGTTGTCGAGCTCGACGCCGTCGACCCGGGCCTCCCCACACAAATCGAAGACTGCAGAGAGGTTCTCCGCTCACTCCTCTTCCTTCCGGCGCGAGGAATCGGGCCGGAGTCACCTGGAACCGACGCACGCGTCCACAGCGCCCCAACCCCGGCCGCCGCCCGCTGTTCGCCTCCTCGCCGGATTCCGGCCACTGAGGTCGCCCCCGGCCGAACCTAGCCGCTTCACGCGTCGCAGGGTGAGTTCCTCTTACTCTTGGTCCTCTCCCGCGCCCTCTTCCCCTCTCCCGCCGCCGGATTTTGGTCGCCGATGACGTCATCGCCGTCAGCACACGCACCCCCTGCCCGGCCTGGCCGTCGCTGGGCCGGCCTGAGGCCGGACGCCTCGGGCGGGTGCCCGGCCTAGGCTCGTTTTGGGCCGGCCAAAGGCCGGTTCATTCGGCCACTGCCCCGGCCTGCACCCCAGCCTGGGCCGGCCAAAGGCCGAGCCTCTCGGGCTGGTGGCCGGCCTGCACCCCGGCCTGGCCGGCTCGAGGCCGGCCTGCCAGGGATTTGTCTTCCCTTTTGAATTTAAACTGAAATTAAAACTTTTGTATCTTTTCGAATATTGATCCAAAAATTGCAAATTAAATATGAAAATGCTCAGAAAAACATTTCCTATCATTTGGTAACATTGTCTTGCCCTTTTGAATAAATAAATTTTCTGTTTAATTATGAATTCCTAAATTGGCATAAATGATAACAATTTGAGAAATTTCATAACTCATTCAATAATTATCCAAAAATTATGAATAAAATATCAATGTGATCAACATGTCAAATGCTATCAAACCATGCACTTATCACATCATGATCACAAATATTTATTTGATGTTATTCATAATTGGTTTAAAAGAATTAAATTCCTTTAATTATTTAAATTGCTATTTATTCATCGGTGCTCCAAACATTACAAATAAAGTACCAAAATGATCGGAATGACAAACCCTACCTATTTCATGTCATGTTCATGCATTTTGAGCCACTTCTCTAATAATTTAATAATTTATAAAGAATTGTGGTCACTAAGATAAATATGGGGTTGTTTCCAAATAATTGCACTAATTATTTGGCTCCCCATTTAATTTTGCTTTTAATTTATATGATGGTATCTTTGCATCAATTGGACATGTCATCATGTGATTGAGCATTGCATCTTGTGTTCGTGTGATTTATTTGTGCTTTTGTATTATTTTGGGTATCGATAGATTCCGGAGTCGAGGGTTCCCTCTCCTACCCCGAAGAGCCGTACTACACGCCCCAACAGCAAGGCAAGAGATAACCTAACCTTCTTGGCATTCTAGCATCCTATGATTTTATAAACTTATTTTATCCACCATAATATTGCATGCGGTTCAAATGTCTCTTTGATCAAAAGATAGAGAATCCTATGAATGCATGTTTTCCCGAGCCAATCACATGTATCCCTACCTATGAACCCTAGAGATGATGTGATGGCCTAAACCAAGGCGGACGTGGGCCAAACAATGTGGAGTTTGCCGACAACGGGGACGCTCCGGCTCCTCAGGGCGGCGGCAACGGACAATTCCAAGAAGTCAATGGCATCGTCGGGTGCATTCACGGGGGAGCCTTCCTGCCTCCCTCCAACAGCGCCGACAAGAGACTCGTCCGTGAGCTGAATGCGGTCGCCCCGGCGCCGTCAAAGCCCCTGGAGTGGTCTAAACAGGTCATCTCCTTCGACCCGGAAGATCACCCTGACAACACCGTCGGGGTAGGGACACTGCCCCTAGTCGTGTCGCTCATCATCCACAACTTCAAGGTCACCAAGATGCTGGTCGACGGAGGCTCCAGCCTCAACCTGCTGACGGCAAAGGTCCTGGCCACTTTGCAAATCCCTTTCTCCCGCCTGCAAGACACTGGCGTGTTCCAAGGCGTGAACGGGAATATCACACGGCTTCTGGGGAAGATCTCTCTTCCGGTCACACTCGGTGGCCCCGAGAACTTCCGCACCGAGGAGATCGTCTTCGACATCGCCGACACGCCGCTCCCCTACAACGGCATACTCGCCCGACCCGCGCTGGCCAAGTTCATGGCCGTCTCCCATTTCGCCTACAACATGATGAAAATCCCAGCAGCTTGGGGGGGTGATCAGGATCAAGGCCGACATCGACGACACCATGTTTTGCGTCCAGAAACTGAACCAGACGGTGGCTGCAACGGCGGACACCCGACAAGACATGCAAGACGCTGGTGCTGATGCTGCTCTCGGGGGCGGAGGGAACCCCGGGGGCTCGACGCCCGCGGTCTCCAAGAGGACGCCATTCCGCGGCGACCCGCAGATGACCAAGAAGGTGGCGCTCACAAGTGACGGCTCTCGCACCGTCACCATCGGCGCCCACTCACCGACAAATAGGAAAGCGCGCTCGTCGCCTTCCTTCGGGAAAATTCTGACGTCTTCGCATGGGAAGCGTCAGGTTTGCCCGGTGTGCCAAGGGAGGTGATCGAGCACAAGCTGGCGGTGAACACGGACGCCCGCCCCATGAAGCAAGTTCTGCGGAAGCAGAGCAAGGAAAAGTTGGAGTTCATCGTCTCCGAGACCGACAAGCTACTAGAAGCCGGCGTCATCAAGGTGATGCCTCATCCCACCTGGGTAGCCAACCCAGTGGTGGTGCCAAAGCCGAACTCCTCCAAGCTGCGACTCTGCGTCGACTTCACAGACCTGAACAAGGCCTACCCCAAGGACCCGTTCCCTCTGTCACACATCGATCAGATCGTGGACTCTACAGCCGGTTGTGAGTCACTATGTTTCCTGGATGCCTTCTCCGGGTACCACCAGATCCTGATGGCGGTTGAGGACCAGGAGAAGACGGCCTTCATCACCCCCAGGGGCTGCTACTGCTATACTCGGATGCCTTTTGCCCTCCGGAATGCCGGCGCTACCTTCCAGCGCGCGATGCAAGCGTGCCTTGGGACCCAGTTGGGCCGCAACGTCGAAGCCTACATCGACGACATCATGGTCAAGACAAGGTTCCAGGACTCCCTTGTCCTGGACCTGCACGAGACTGTCCTTTCCTTCAATTGGTGCCAAAAATTTAGCACGCAAAAAATTGTTTGAAATTTTCTCAATTAGAAGTTATGCCCATCGCGGACCTCTCTTCATGCCACAAACTAGCCAAGGTCTCATCCACACGCCAGTAGGCAAGGACATATTCCGTATGGCCACCAAACGTGCTATCAAGTGTGCGACATCTTGCGAAACCAAGGTCCATGTCAGATTCCCAAGATTGAAACTCTATGTATGTGGCAGAACTCTCCAACCTCCATTTTATGTTTGCGGAATCAAGCGCCAAACCGATGACAACAGTAGTGTAGTCATGGTACACGCTTGACTGAACGTGAACGTACCCTTCCACAGAATTCAGAGCTGAGTGCACCTTCATAGTCTTCACATCCAACGGAAAAAATCGTGCCGACGCCTTTTGAGAACAACCGGCGCACCCAAAGTTTCGGACGAGTTCCCGTGCCGCGGCAGAAAAATGGGACTTTCTGTGCCGCGGCAGAGCTCGGGTCGCGGACGGGTATTTGGGCGGTGATTTTAAGCTCGGGCAAGCGAAAAACGGACTCGTTTTCAAGTCGGACTCTGGCAAGGGCTGTCGCGGCAGGAAAAAACAGGAATTCTCTGCCGCGGCAGGGACTTCGGCCCAGACTCGGACTCGCGGACAGACATAAGTTCTGAATTTGAAACATACGTAATTTTCTCGTACGAAGTCCGAATCAGGAAAGTAAGTACTCTTTGGAAAGATAATTTTGTGTACTTTCCAATGGGTAGCTTCCCAGGTCTCGATTCGTCACGTACAGGTCGTGGTTTCCCGAACAAGTCGACGGTCGTTTCTGGACCCGGCAGAACACGTGATTGAAGCTGCTGCTCCTTCCTCGTGGCCGCCACCACCAAAAGCAATCTAGCTGTCCACGTCTAGATCTGATATCTTCACCACGCGGAGCAAAGCCTTGATGCAAAGCAATCTCCTCCAACAGCAGCTGCCCAGCAGATCAACCTTGATGCAAAGCGATCTCCACCAACAGCAGCCGCAAACTCCTCCAAATCAACCGATCTAGATGAGATCGATCAACACAACCTCGCTGTGATCAACCTGGTTGCTCTGATACCATATGATAAAGATCCAACCTGCGGATGATCCTATGATTGTTGTCCCGATCTTTCATAGCGAATCCACCGATAAGAATCTTCCAATAACGATAATGATCGTCACCTGAAGGTGAGGAACGAATCCAGCAAGCAACGTGGAGATAAACACCACGCCTCAAACCCGAGCCTGATAATCCTTGATGAACACAAGAACCCTCACAGCAACCTCTATTATAATCTGATAAACGACATCGCCGTCCCCGGAGGGAAGTTTTACCAATGGAGCACAAAACTATAAATGTTTTTGATTAATGAATTGAACTCCCTCAACCCTAACTCGGCCAGCTCCTTATATGGAGGCTGGGGCGCCCCACTAATGGGCCTAGCTAGTTCGGTTGGACAGGCCCAAACCGAACACTTATTAAAAATAGCAAAGACATAAATAAAATTACAATTGACAACTCTAACTTGGTGGAGTCCTGAAATTAGGCTGCACCTCCTCCGTCGTGCCCATATCAATAATATAAGACTTTTTAGCAACCTAAACTAGCTCACTAAAAAAGGTTATACTGTGGAACGGAGGGAGTAGCAAATTTCAAAAAAAGTAAAAAATGTAAAATTTTATCCGGAAGCTGGTGTAAAGCGTGACTCCAGCTCCCCTGGACTCGAAAGTGGGAGGGAGGAGGTCCACCACCACCACTGATCATATTCGCGCTTGGTAGGCAGGCTCCCTGACCTGGCACACGCGGTTCCGCCTTTTTAAAGCAGCCGCACCGCACGCCACCCCGAGTCTTCCTCTTCCTCCTCCTCCTCCTCCTCCTCGGCCAGCCAGCCAGCAGCAACGCGAGCGACACGGCCAAGAAACCTAGGGCGAGCGGAGACGCACGCAGCGAACCAAGCGGAGCGAGCTAGGGTTTGCTCGATCCGAACCCCGACCCACCCCGAGGTGCGTGCTCGTCTCATGCTGCTACCCTACGCACCAACTTCTTCCTTGAGCTCGCTGGGATACTGACGATCTCGGCGGGTTTGGAATTCTGGGACGGGGAATGCGGGATCTGGCGGGGGTCGTGGTTTCCGATCCACTTCCTCATGTCCTCCGGTTTCCTTGTCTCGTTTTGATCCGGATTGGCTCCCTTTCCTTCCTCCCAACACGGAGAAAATTGGCAAATCCAAGTTATTAGCCAATTAGTTAGTTAGTGAGCGCGTGAGACCACAAGTGGGAGCGAGAATTTTTGTTGATTTCTCTCCCCTTATACTTATCAAAGGGAGCCGACTTCCCTTTTCGTGCATAATATCTTGTAGTATCCCGTAAAGAAATCATGAATACCATTATTCTGTATCAGATATTGATTTCCCAAAATTATTGTGTAAGATACAGTAGCACCACTATTTCAACTCTAGGATGGTAAGATTCTTGCGTTAAGAGGAGATTTTGTTGATGATTCTGGCCTTTTCTGCTGCAGGTTCTTTCTGCCTGTTGATACCATCAACCCTGGCCAATTGGGATGGAGCTGGTGGGATCACTGCTGCTCAACATGACTCGATGGGTTGACCCTTCTGGCCTCGAGTTCTTTGCCTGGCTCATTACTGCCGGCTCCGTTGGCCTGGCAGCTTTTATCTATGGTCTCCTCAGGCTGCAGAGGGAGGCGTCGCTCTACTGGCTTAAGGAAGCTGCAAGGGAGAAGAAGGCCGCGTCCAAGGTGCTACGGTGCCCCTGCTCAGTCCATACATGGAAACAGGACTGCTTCTGCGGTGGCCAGCCTTTGACATGTTGTGTCTGCCTCTCGTCCCTGGGCATGGGCTCAAGGGGCCCTGACGCTGATGTTGTTCACC
This sequence comes from Puccinellia tenuiflora, assembly GCA_012064385.1. Taxonomy (NCBI): domain Eukaryota; kingdom Viridiplantae; phylum Streptophyta; class Magnoliopsida; order Poales; family Poaceae; genus Puccinellia; species Puccinellia tenuiflora. The sequence goes on along the minus strand of QRDG01000473.1, from coordinate 1,423,169 downwards.
GTTGCTCCGTGTGCGGAGTGGTGGCTCATTCGTACTGCTCGCGGGGTGCTGACAAGGACTGCAAGTGTGTTGCCCAGGCTGGTGCTTCCACTCTGCTGCATCACTGGTCGGAGAGGTGGGTGGAGATGGACGATAACCCAGAGATATCAACCTTCTGTTATTACTGCGATGAGCCCTGTGGTGTGTCATTCCTTGGTGTCTCTCCTATATGGCGCTGTCTTTGGTGCCAGAGGCAGATCCATGTTGATTGTCACGCAAAGCTATTGAAGGAGACGGGGAATGCTTGTGATCTTGGCTTGCTTAGGAGACTTATTGTTCCACCTCTGTCTGTCAAAGAAGTTGCTCAAGGTCCAGCAATCAGTGGAGTGTTCAACTCAATCAAAGAAGGGCTTGTCACCTCATCAGTCAAGGGTCGGATTAGAAGGCCACGCAGCAAGAAACGCATGAACAATCAGCCCGGGGTTAAGGCAAATCCGATTTCCACAGACAGTTCAATTGTTGACACGGTTCTTGAAGGATTTGCTAGACTGCAGAACCTGAATGGAAAGTATACGTTGGCAAAGTCCAAGTTATCTGGAAAGTCTCTCAAGCAAATACATGTATCTGGCATTCCTAATGGAGAGGAAAAAAAGTATGAGCTTGTAGATTTGCCACAAGATTCAAGGCCACTGCTTGTTTTCATCAACGGCAAGAGTGGGGGCCAAAACGGGCTTTCTCTTAGAAGAAGACTGAACATGCTGCTGAATCCCATACAGGTAATTGACCTTGTTCTTTCATTCACAGCTCCGAAGCAGCTCACCCTTTTTAGTTGCCAAGTCAATTAAACTTGTTTCCAAGTTGTTCTTACTTCAAACTCATCTTTTGAAATACTGTAACCAGCAATTGAACTTAGTTCATCTCTAGTTTTAGTAATAAAGTCCAATCATCTTGACTGATATAGGTCTGAATCTATTACAATTAAAATTCCTACAACAGTCGACCTGCACTTGCGATGTGTTTTTCCTACGAAATAGTTACTCAAACCTGACAACCTCTGTTATATTTTTGTTAATCTACACTTACAACTAGTCTTTCACTAATGTTATTGATTGTAACAGATTTGATATTCTCATCTTGATCTGACAAGTTGAATTCTTATTTCAGATATTTGAGCTAAGTGCTTCTCAGGGACCTGAAGTTGGACTGCATATCTTCCACAATGTTAAACACTTCAGAATTCTTGTTTGTGGTGGGGATGGTACTGTAGCGTGGGTTCTTGATGCCATAGAAAAACAGAACTACGAATCTCCTCCCCCTGTTGCCATTCTTCCTTTAGGAACAGGAAATGACCTGTCACGCGTTACACGCTGGGGTGGAGGTTTGTCTTCTGTTGAAAGACAAGGGGGAATATGTGCACTTCTAAATGACGTTGATCACGCAGCAGTTACAGTGCTTGATCGCTGGAATGTAGCCATCAAAAAGAAAATCGGAGCTGAAGATCAATCCACCAAGCAAGTAAAATTTATGACTAATTATCTAGGTATGCCATCCTTCATCTTCCACTGTGTTAGTCAACAATGATTTACTACATATCCCACTTCAGCCAGAAGTTGCTGAATTGATTTGTAGGTATTGGATGTGATGCCAAAGTTGCATATGACTTCCACATTACCAGGGAGGAGAGGCCAGATAAATTTAGCAGTCAGGTAGGGATATATTTTTTTTCCTTCCGCAGTTACATCTATCTTACTGCAAAATATTATCCCCCAATTTGGAACACAAAAATTCTGTCATATTGCCACACGAGACAAGCAGTTTGTTGTGAAATTCCTGAATCATTTTTCCATTCCAAACAAAGCTAGACATTTGATCTGCCACTTTCTTGTCTTGTCCTATTTTTTGTGAAGGGGATAAACCTGGCCTCTGGGAAAAATATTAATGCAAGTATTTTCTATGGTGCAGTTTGTGAACAAGCTGATATATGCTAGAGAAGGCGCTAAGGATATGATGGATAGGTCATGTTCCGATTTACCATGGCATGTTAGCCTTGAAGTTGATGGAAAGAACATTGAAATTCCAGAGGTAGCCTAATTTATATCTTTTATGTATCTCCACTTATGGATTTGTCTTTGGCGGATCTTCTTATGCTCTTTGCTTGTCAGGATGCAGAAGGTGTGATTGTTCTGAATATTGCTAGCTACATGGGTGGTGTTGATCTTTGGCAAAATGACACTGATTGTGATGATGATTTCAGTTCGCAATCAGTGCATGACAAAATGCTTGAGGTGGTATGTATATCTGGGACATGGCATCTAGGAAAACTGCAGGTAAACAGAATCTGTATGCTGAACATGTTGTTAACTTATTCTGTCTTCCCATTTCCCAGAACATCTCGTGTTATTGCTGCTATATACTGCTATCAGCCTTTCAATTATGTCAGTCAACTCATATATAACTGTTTTTCTGTGGTTGATAGGTGGGACTATCAAGAGCACACCGGCTAGCCCAAGGGAAAGTTATAAGATTTCACCTGCACAGTTCATTTCCTGTTCAGGTTGATGGTGAACCATGGATCCAGCCACCTGGGTGCATTGAGATATGTCATCGTGGACAGGTACTTAACCTTGTAATGTACACGAGATTTGCATGATAGAATTGATGTATAAAAATCCTATTTGACATGAAGTTTAACCTAATTTTGGTTTGTGAAATAATTAAAGCTTTGTGCTATGAGTTTATAGAAGTTGTGAGTTCAATTAGCATGTTTGAATTCCAGCTTTGTCATGGGATCTTAATCATCTTAATGCCCATTATTCAAATGTGATAATAAAACAGAGGTCACACAGCTGACTGGCCAACTTCATCTCTATTTCAGCTCACTGTTCACAGATAAACATTTGATATTTACTGCAAAATGTAGTGAAACCATTTAACCGATCCTGCCTTGCTGTCGAGCAGATGTTCATGTTGAGGAGGACATCTGAAGAGCCCACTGGGCATGCTGCGGCGATCATGAGTGATGTCCTTGTGAATGCAGAGTGCAATGGTGTCATTGATGCTGCTCAGAAGAGATTGCTCCTCCATGAGATAGCACTCCGATTGTCCTCCTGACATTCATACTGCCCTCCGCTCAGAAACCTAACACCATACGTCCTGTTGATACAAAACCCTTTTGTTTCTGAGAGGTCCCTTTCTGCAGATGAGAGAAAGCATGCGGTTGATGTTGATGTATGCATGAGGGGGTGATACAAGGTTTCCTGCGTTTATAGTTGACTGCCCTTTCTCAGAATTTAGGTAGGTTGGTTGCTTCTTTGTTTGCTGAGCTCATGTAACGTGTCGGTTGAAGTGACTATCAAGGTGATAGAAGGATATACTAGTCCAGGCAGAAAGTTTTGTAGAGATTAGAGCACTGTAATTGCACATAGATCTCAGTGAGGCATTGGAACTGCAAACAGGGCTCTTTTAACTAGTGTGCCAATGCCTTCCACAAAAGGTATAACTGTAACTTTAGTCTTTTTACTATGAGACAGGCACTGTGGATTTTGCTAGTTCCGGCTAGTGACTAGAATTTGTGGTGTTGTGTTTCAAGAAACTCATGGTGGTAATCCTGCTGATAATGTTCTTCATGTATGTCTTCTTTTCCGAAATGGGAGCATAGCCCTGACCTTTGAATCGAAACGATGCACACAACCTCATTATTCGTAAATCAATGTAAGTCTCAGATGAGAATCAGCTAGCCAGCGGAACAAGAAATATTCACTGATTGGAAAAATGCCATTACAAAAACTGAACTTGAAAATATGCCACTCAAACTTCTTCATACCTCACTGATTGGAAAAATGCCATTACAAAAACTGAACTTGGAAATATGCCACTCAAACTTCTTCATACCTCTATGTATGCCATTATCCTCATTACATTACGTGATGTATACGGAAAATTATACATGAGAATACGTACATGGTGCCATCTCATGTCTTGGCCCCACGTGGTTACGTGACATACTCGCGTCTTGCTCCGTCTCCACACGAACTCCGGCCGTTGCGCCCCCGGCCACCGAGACCGCGCCCTCCCGGCCATTGCCTGTCGACCCGGCCGCCGCGCTCCCGGCCACCGAGACCGCGCCCTCCCGGCCGTTGCTCTCGACCCAGCCACCTCGCCGCCGCCGTGCTCCCGGCCGTCCGCCGCCGTCGTGCTCCTGGCCGCGGAGACCGCGCCCCTGCTCCCCCACCGCTTCTTGCCTCTGTCGTCACTGGATGGATTTGCGTACGCGGGGTGATTTGCAGCTAGCTGCGTGGTGCAGTTCTACAGCTGCTGGCACTGCTGGAAGCGAGGAGACAACGAGCGCTGCGCCGGTACGGCACGGCCGGAAGCACGGCGGCGGCGAGCCGTCCGGAGGGCTACGGACTGGCCGGGCGAGGGCGGCGCGCCGGTGCCCCTCCATATCCAACCTCCATCGCATACCCGGGCTGGCCAGGTCCCGCACTTCCGCAGCCAGTACGCTAGCTCTCCAGGATCCCGTCCATCACCGGCCAAGGCCGTGGATCCCCACCGTCGCCAGCTCGGACTGCAGCAGCTCGATGCCATGGCCACCGCGGGTGTTAAGGTGGTCTTCGAGATGGCCGGGATGCGCTCATGTGCAGGATCCCGTCATGTATTCTTCCACGTACGCATTCTCATGTATAATTTCCCGTATACGTCAGGTAATGAAGATAATGGCATACATAGAGGTATGGAGAAGTTTGAGTGGCATATTTCCAAGTTCAGTTTTTCTAATGGCATTTTTCCAATCGGTGAATTGCACAATGGTATATATCAAATTAACCCTATAATCTAATGTGATCTAAGAGGTTTACGCCAACCTAGCTGAAGATAGTCCGAATGATTGCCATAATTTGAGAACATCCTGTATCCAAGGACCTCGGTGATCAATAGGGAGAAACTAGGATCACATATTAATCTAGTAGGTAGCATTACCTGTAAACAGAGATTTTGTTAAAAACAACATTGTTTTGGCAATTTAAAATGGAGAGAAGCGTCATGATGGATGATGCATTCATGTACCATGCACACAATTTCTTTTTATGGAATTTCATGTGTAATGGCTCACGCTTCATAATGTCAACCTCAATTGAGAATGAGTTGATAAAAAGAGCTCCCGAGAGCATTTTCCATGAGAGTTGTGGGTCGAATCCGCCTCTATTTGCATTTCCATGTTTTCCAACAAACAAATTGAACAATTCCCACTTCCTTTGGTTTGTTGGCAAGCATGATGATATGGGGTGCCCCGACACCACCGTCACTCACAAGGCTCCTATTGGTCCCATGACAAGATCAAGAGCTAAAGCTATTCAAGACAAGGTGAACTCACTCCTATCCCTTCATCAATTCAATATCCTAATGAATAGCTTGCTACCTCAAGCGGATATGCTATGTGTTCTTAGGTACGAACCCGACGTCGACCTCTCCGTGGGCAAGGGAATCAAGGAAGGAGAAGGACATGAAGATGGTGAACCAGCCATGGAGCAAGAGGAAGAAGAAGTGAAGAAGGCGCAAGAAACAAAAACTGCACAGACCGGTACTACCGGCCCCGGAGAGGAACTTCCGGCCGCCCCGTACTACTGGCCCACTACCGGCCAGCTACCGGAAAACGCCTTTGTTAGAGGTCCGACAGTAGACCGGATGTGGCCCGGTACTACCGGCCACCCGGTATTACCGGCCCCGGAGCGGTACTACCGGCCGGCGCGGGCTGAGAGCGGTTGGCCTGCGAGCCATGTGACTTATCCTTCCACCTACCCCTTCGTGGTTAGACTATAAGTAGACCCCCCTTTTCTCAGATTTAGGGTTAGACTTGAATTAGAACTTGATGAGCATGGCTCTTCCATCCCTCCTCTTGTGGAGATGAATCCCTACCTCTTATTGTAGCTACTCTTTCAATCTTGTGATTCTAGTAGACCAAGCCAGGTTATATTTGATCAGTGGACCGGCCGGTAAGAGAAACGGTTTCATCAAGCGTTTGGTTGACTTGGAATTTGGGATCCGGAGGCTACTCTATTGGGGTTTGTTGCCGGGTTATTCTTCCTTGTAGGCTTCGTGAGTTATCCTCTTTTGAGTTCGTTCTTCGTGTTCTTCGCCTTTTCCCCCTCGACCCCCTCGTGTCAATCCGTGAAGATCGGGCCACCCCACATCATATGGTATCAAGAGCAAGGGTTTACACGGATTTGACCTTATTTCCACCCCTATCCCCCAAAATTTTTCTTTGATTTTGCCAATTTTTGAAAATTTCCACCAAAAATAGCCCAAATTTGCTTTTGGATCGATCTGAGATTTGAGTGCGTTTGGGAAAGTTTTGATCCATAGATCCGTTGCTAGACTTGTTGATCTACCTTCCTTTGTGTTCCCATGGCCAAATTCCACCGATTTTCCCTCCGATTTGGTGCTTGAAGTCGTGTTTTTCGCCCAAAATCGCGTGCAAAGTTCGTCCCAGCTTTAGATCTAAAAATCCCTAGTTTTCCGGTACTACCGGGCTACTTCCGCCCTACTTCCAGATTTTTCCTCTATTAGAGGTCCGGTACTACCGGGTTTGGGGCAGTACTACCGCACCTCTTCCCGAGCAGAAAAACTGCTTCACGGTTTTTGCCATAGCTTCACTTTCGGACTCCGTTTTTGGTGTTCTCTGGCTCGTTCGAAGCTACGGACAAGCTCTACATCACCACAATGGTTGATCTATTTTCTATGGCCACCAAATTTTGTGAGCAAGGAAGGGACATTCCACTACACGGGTGAAGATCGTCGACGGAAGGTATAAACTCCCAGCCCACCTCTCATCACTTGTTTCGCCAAGCCTTTTGCGCCTATCTACCTATTGATACTAGCTCATATATGATTGCTTGGGCTTTGCACACTTGATACCTTGTAGTGTCCCAAGCAAACGTTGTATGCGCAAGTTGATTTAGTTTGTTGTTGGCAAGCAAGTAAGAGGCAAAAAGAGAAAAGAATAAAAAAAGAGCCTCATTGCCTTCGCTCTTATAGTAGACGCGCAAGCTTGATGAAAAGTCCGTAGGTGTGGTATCTTTGTGCAAATCTTGTAGCGCACCAATACTTTGCAATCGAGTTTGTTTCTCTTGTACTTGTGCAAGCTCCTCAAAAGAAGCCATTGACGCTCATCAAGGTCAAGCTCAAGGACCTTGCACCGCTTCGACGCACAAAGCAAAGCTCCAAGTGAGGTTGGTCAAGGTTCGCGCCATGGACATGACGACAACTTGGACCCTCAACAACATCAAGAGCGCCATCGTCAAGCGGTCCCACATCACCAAGCGGACTTGGATCAACCACCGCACCATGAGGATCATCGGCGACATCGTCATGACCTACCTCAACAATGAGCTCGCCGAGTACCGTTGGGCAACAACCATGTTGACCTTGATGACGATGAGGATTATGCACCGCGTCATCCCCCAAGGGCTCGCAACCAAGATCGACAACGTCATCGTGACGCAAGTCAAGAGCGTGAAGCGCGCCTCTTCCGCTACAACAATCGTGATGATGATGATGAGCGCAAGCTCAATCCTCCCAAGCTCGTCATTCCCAAGTTTCATGGCACCAACGATCCGGATGACTACATTGCATGGGAATCCAAGGTTTCCAAGCTATTCCGTGTGTACAAGGTGCCAGGTGATAGGAGAGTCGATCTCGCTTCCATAGAGCTTGAAGGTTATGCACAACTATGGTGGGAACAACTCCAAGACGCCTTAGAAGTCCCAATTGAAACATGGAATGACATGAATCAAGAAATGCACAAGCGCTTTGTGCCACACCACAACGCTCATGATTTGTACAAGAAGTTGCAAGAGCTCAAACAAGTCATCAAGTCGGTCGATGAGTACTACAAGGAGATGTAATCAACTCTCTCTCGTGCACACATTGTAGAGTCTGAGGAACAATCAATGGCATGCTTCTTGAACGGCCTCACTTACCCAATCAAAAAGATCGTCGAGTTGCAACCTTATGAGAATCTTGTTGAGCTAGTGCACCAAGCAATGAAGTCCGATCGTTAAGTCACGGAAGAGCTCAAGTACGTCAAGGAAAAGTCGTTCTTCGCCAACAAAGCCTCATCATTGGCACAACCTACCGCTCAAGCATCACCCCATGGCAATACCAAAGTCACTCCAACGCAACCTTCTTCCACATTCAAGAAGACGATGCCTCCAACCTCAACCGCCAAGTCATATGTCACGTGCTACAAGTGTGGAGGTCAAGGACACAAGTCGTTTGAGTGCACCAACAAAAATTTGATGATCATCAATGACAATGGTGACTATGAGTCAACGAGCGATGATGAGTACCAAGCATTGAACAAGGTGGCCACTATGCAAAGCTTGGATGAAGACAACGCATACATCTATTGTGATGGTGATCCTAATCCAACACTAGTTGTCACTAGAGTCTCGACTACAAACACCCAAGGTGATGAAACCCAACGATGCAACTTGCTCCAAACCAAAGCCGGCATCAATGGCAAATCAATCAAAGTGATCATAGATGGTGGAAGCTGCCACAACTTGGCAAGCAAGGATCTATGTGAGAAACTCAACTTGAAGTACATAAAGCACCCTCACCCATACCACGTCCAATGGCTTAGTGACTCCGGCACCGTGAAAATTCAACACAAGGTTCAAGTTCCTTCAAGATTCGCTCCAATGAGGACACGATGGAGTATGATGTGGCACCGATATCGGTTTGTCACTTACTTCTTGGCCGTCCTTGGCAATTCGACAAGGGTGCTATGCATGATGGGCGTACAAACTACTATAGATTCAAGTGGAACAACAAGACCCTAGTGCTTCGCCCCATGACTCCTAGCCAAATAATCACCGACAATGCCAAGACGCTCGCTAGAGCACAACTAGAGCAAACATCAAGTGAGTTGAGTGGTGAGAGAGCGAACCACCTTCACGAGAGCGAGAGCCACAAGCCAAATATGAGTGAGAAAGGGAAGAGAGTGAGCCATGGTGTAGTTTTGTGTAGCGGACCTGCACTTAAAAATAGGCAAGTCCCTGTGTATAGTGCAAACCCCTAGATCGAATCATTTGCACACACAGTTTACGATGAAATATCACAACATTGTATCAATTATTACACGCTTGATCCAGTAATTAAACAAAATATTCGTTAAAATTTGCATAGCACGAAGCTAGCTTGAAAGAGTAAAGCAGCGGGAAACATTATTCTTCATGGAGTCTCCATCATCTTCATGCAGCCACAGGCGAAACATGTTGGTTGCAGACTCGAACCCTTAAACGTAACCTCACTCATCGTCGGAGCAACCTGCAACAGTAAAAGCGTTGCAGCCAAAAATTGGTCAGAACCATTTGTATAGATCTGGCAAGTGATACTTGTGGACTCATAAGGCAAAAACTTCTATTAACTATATGCATATATGGCTGGTGTAGTTCAAGTCTATTTTTGCGTAAAGCCAAATTTTCCCTATATTTTCAAACACTTTTCTTTTCAAAAAGTTATGAGATCATTCCATGGAACACATCCAGGAATATCTCCCACACACAAGTTCATCAAATTTTTACTTAAGAAATTGGAATGATGAGATCTCTTGTTGACATCCTTGCTCCGATACTCAAAATTGTCTGTAACCGGGGACACGGCTAAGTACTTAGTTTGACACTCTGCAGAGGTTGTGCACTTTCACCACAAGACTCAATCAACCCATTCTGACCTTGACCTTCTTGAAGTAAAAAGGAAAGGAGAAGATTGAGATGGGATCTTTTAGAGGATCTTTCCCATACCGATGGCCGAACAATACCTCCTACATCCACTACATCTGCTTGTTCGACCGGTCAGGTCTACTCAACGTACTAATCCAGACAGAGCCCATATGACTTGTGGTTGCACGGTAAGTAATCTTCACTTGGATCAACTTCGATCTCTGTCCCTGGGTGGCCGTCCACAAGTGAGCATCTCGGTGAAAACCACCATAGAAATGGCCCCGAGTAGCCACTCAACTGTAACCTCCATCCACATACCACATCCACCCAGGTGGTTCGTTAACTTAGTAGAATTTTCATTACCAACTTTTATAAAACAAATTTTCAGCATAGCAATGTTAATATCTACTAAGTAACAAATAGGTGTTAGACACTTAGGAATATTTGGAGTAATACTAAACAGGTCTAGCATAACATAGTAATAAAACCTGACATGCAATTCTACTTAGAAAAAGTAAACTACAATTCATATCAAAATACTTAGCAATTTGATGAGGACATCCCTAGTCCTTTACCATTTTCTTCTATCGATGATGTTGCTGCTCAAGACAAGCCCAATGAAGTGAGGATTGGACCGATGACAAGAGCTCGTGCCAAGCTACTTGGACAACAGGTGAACTCACTCTTAATTGAATATGATGTTTGTGATTACGAGAACTTTATACTGCCTAAGTCTATGCACTTGTGTATGATTAGGGTTGTTGATAACACAAATATTGGAGGAGTACCAGAGGAGCGGCAAGGAATGGAGTACAACGTCACCTATGGCGCGAGGGAGGAGCGGGAGGAAGGCGCAAGAAAGGAAGACGAAGAAAACCAGTCAGCCCGGCCTGAGGCCGGCCTCAGCCCGGCCAGGCCGGCCAGCCACCCGAAGCACCCGGCCTCCGAGACGCAGGAAGGCCGGCCCAAGCCCGGCCTAGGCCGGGCATGTGCCCGAAGCGGCCGGCCTCAGCCCGGCCTCAGCCCGGCCTAGGCCGGCCATGCACCCGAAGCGGCCGGCCTCAGCCCGGCCTCCGCCCGGCCAGGCCGGCTTGCCTGCCATGCAAATCCCAGCCNCTAGTCCTTTACCATTTTCTTCTATCGATGATGTTGCTGCTCAAGACAAGCCCAATGAGGTGAGGATTGGACCGATGACAAGAGCTCGTGCCAAGCTACTTGGACAACAGGTGAACTCACTCTTAATTGAATATGATGTTTGTGATAACGAGAACTTTATACTGCCTAAGTCTATGCACTTGTGTATGATTAGGGTTGTTGATAACACAACATTGGAGGAGTACCAGAGGAGCGGCAAGAATGGAGTACAACGTCACCTATGGCGCGAGGGAGGAGCGGGAGGAAGGCGCAAGGAAAGAAGACGAAGAAAACCAGTCAGCCCGGCCTGATGCCGGCCTCAGCCCGGCCAGGCCGGCCAGCCACCCGAAGCACCCGGCCTCCAAGAGCCTCCAAGACGCAGGAAGGCCGGCCCCAAGCCTCGGCCTAGGCCGGGCATGTGCCCGAAGCGGCCGGCCTCAGCCCGGCCTCAGCCCGGCCTAGGCCGGCCATGCACCCGAAGCGGCCGGCCTCAGCCCGGCCTCCGCCCGGCCAGGCTGGTTTGCGTGGCATGCAAATCCCAGCCCGGCCTAGACCCGGCCTAAGCCCGGCCTGGACCCGGCCTGCGCGCCAGATTTTGGGCCGAACCCACTTTTGGGTCGGTTGTATCCGTTCGAGTCAGAACCAAGTTAGGTTTTCCATGTTAGTTCGGTTTGGCCTCCTATATAAGGATAGGGGCGGCTGTAGTAGAGGGGTTAGACCACGTTTTGATTAAACCCTAGATTGGATTGCTACAAGCATTCATCTTTTGTCGTGTTCCTCTTTGTTGCGATCAGGAATACAACCCCTCCACTTTGTTTCGATCTGGAGGTTCTTGCTACCAAAGTTAGAGTGTGATCTGTTGTTCCATTGGGAATTAGTAGATCGCAGAAACCGCTTCGTGGCCGGCGGCTACGTTGCATCGGTGTGAGGCGTCGCGAATATCCATTGGGTTGAAGAGCTGTTGCATTGGCAACAGGGGAGCAGCCGAAGAGTTCGTCGAAATCTCGCAAGTTATCTACCATCATCAACCATCTACCACCGCACACAGAGAAGATCGGGCCACCCCTTATCATCTTGGTATCAGATTTCCAGAGTTTCCTCGGTGAGCATCCACAAATCCCCGTAGATTTACTGTTTTCGTCCTATCCAGAAAAAGCCAAAAATATTAGGGTTAGTTTTCGCCATAGCCTTAGATTGCATCATTAGGTCAAGTTCTAGTTGCTGGTCGTTTCCTTTTGCGTATCTTGTTTCGTTGCCGAGTCGAATTGCAATCGGAATCCTGCCGTGCGTCCTGCCGCGGCACAGTTTTGGTGGTTTTTCTCTGCCGCGACACCGGTTTTGACAGTTTTGGTAAAACGGCCATAACTTTTGCATACGAACTCCGTTTTCAACGTGCGACCACTCAAAACGCTCGTATCGAAAAGTTCCTATCCAACCAAACTTGCTTCGCCTGTTTATGCCTTTTCGGCGGTCTCGGAATCCCCAAATTCGTCCGGGAACATTGAGTTTTTGGCCTTTGAAGTTTCAGTTTCGGCAAAAACCGGACTTTTTGGTGAAAAACTTAGACACAGCCTTTCTACAGCACGTGATAGGAGCTTACCCATATAAGACTAGCTACGTTTGTGCTCACAGGCTGCTCTTGGACGTGTGTCTTGTTGCTTTTCAAAGTTGTTGGTCATAAATAGTCAAAAAAAAAGGGAGAGATAGTTTTTTTAAAAAAAAAAGAGAGATAAAAGTGCAAGTTTCTGTATCGTTTGTGACACTGATAGTCCTTGAGCAATCGTGTGCCTATTAATCTGAGCTACTTGCTAGTGTCTTTCTAGTGCTTTGTGACACTCTTGTTCATAGTCACTTTGCCCCGTTTATCTCCACCGTGTGCGTTTCCAGTGTGTTATACGACCAGCACTAGGGTTTGCCTTTTGGTGTAGTTAGGTTTCCTTACCAAGCTCCACTCAAATACCCTAGTTTTGTTGTGTAACACTTTGAGACCCATAATATTCGCTTCACCCCATCCGTGCACGTTCTGTCCATACAAGTGGTAAGCTATACTATTCACTTTGGAACGGTAAGATACACAATTTCTTTTGGTTTGAGTGAGTTGAGAGTTTTCCACATACATATTACTACCTATACTTGTGTGCACTAATCATGTCTTCAGGCGATGAGAATGAGGGTGTTGTGAGGCAAAGAAGGACGGCAACACTCCTGTTTGTTGGGCGGAATATGAAGCTCTTCGAAATCACCTGACACGTCAGTTCACCATTCAATGTGACAGGTTACAAGCTGATTTGACTGCTACGGATATAAAGGTTGACAATGTGCTACAAACGGCAACTGAGTCTGCAGCTGCCTTGACAGCAATTCAGATTCTATTGGTGCATTGAACCGTGCCGTGCAAGTGTTGACGCAGCGAAATGAGCAACCTGTTGATGATGCAAGTGTTCATGGTGATCACGGTGTTGATTTTGATGCTGAGGAGGATGATGAGCAAGCAGCTGCTCGTCGTGAGAGGTTGCAACGGCAACAACAGCCACAACCACATGCTAATGGTGGACGTGGAGGTGGCCGAGGTGGTGCTATACCTCCTGGTCGTGGTTTTGCGCCTCTTGGTGCGCGCCGTATGCTCGGCGACAATCTTGGTCATGCAGCCAACCGTGATGATGATAGCGTTGGTAAGCCCAAATTCAGTATTCCCAAGTTTGAAGGTTCCGTTGATGTGGAAGAATATATTAACTGGGAGTTGAAGATGGAACAATTATGGCGTTTGCATGACTACACTGAGGATAGAAAGATCAAGCTTGCATCTTCTGAGTTTGATGGCTATGCTTTGCTATGGTGGGACGGTCTTGTGAGTGCTAGGCGTGAAGCAAATGATGTACCTATTTTGTCTTGGCGAGAGATGAAGGCGGAGATGCGTCATCGTTTTGTTCCTCGCAATTACATCCGTTCGTTGTATGATAAGTTGCAGAATTTGAAGCAAGGTGCCAAGTCCGTTGATGAGTACTATAAGGAGATGGAGTTGATCATGCAGCGTGCTAAAGTGCGAGAAGAACCTGAACAAACTATGCAGCGTTTCCTTTCAGGTTTGAGCTTTAACATCAAGAGAATTGTACGTCATCATCAATATGGCGATGTGCAAGATTTGTTACATCAAGCACGTGAAGCTGAGTTACAGTTGGCCGAAGATGCCAAATATGTGCCGCGTTCTTCCTATGGGCGAGGTAATGTGTCATCACGAGCAACACCTAGTGTGGTGCCGCCTAGTCCTGTTCCTAGTTTCGTGGTGCTGCTCCTTCCAAGTCGGTTTCAGTTGCTCCTAATGCCAAGCAATCACCACAACCTGCTGCAAGTGCTACTGGCTCTTCCAATTCTACAGCTCGTACACGTGATATGAATTGTCATACGTGTGGAGGCAAGGGTCACTTCAAGCGTGAGTGTCCCAACAAGAAGGTCATGTTGATCAATGAGGAGACCGGTGAGTATGAGAGTGGTGATGAGGTGGATCCTAATGCTGAATTTGAGGAGGAACTAGAAGATGAGTTGTATTATGCGGATGCCGAGCGTTTACCATCTATTGTGTGCACGCCTAAGGTGCTAAGTGTGGCCCCTAGTTCTTCGGAGCAGCGATGCAATTTGTTTCAAACAAGGGCTGCAGTTGGCAATGGACGTTCTTGCAAGGTAATCATTGATGGTGGAAGCTGCCGCAATTTAGCTAGTAAAGAGCTCTGTCAAAAACTGAATCTGAAATACTTGCCACATCCCCATCCATATTTTATTCAGTGGCTAAGTGAAAGTGGGGAGATGAAGGTTAATCACATGGTACAAGTTGAGTTTCAGATTGGGCCTTACAAGGACACCGTGGAGTTCGACGTGGTTCCAATGACCGTGTGTCACTTGTTGTTGGGACGTCCTTGGCAGTTTGATAGAGATGTGCGCCACAATGGGAGAGCAAATACCTATCAACTCAATTGGCATGGCAAGGAGGTGACGTTTTTCCGGAGGAAGTGCCCGCTGGTTTGCCTCCATTGCGGGGTATTGAACATCAAATTGACTTGATTCCCGGAGCAACACTTCCAAACCGAGCTCCCTATAGGACCAACCCGGAGGAGACAAAGGAGATACAGCGACAAGTTCAAGAGCTTCTTGACAAAGGGTATATTCGTGTGAGCTTAAGTCCTTGTGCTGTTCCTGTTATTTTGGTTCCTAAGAAAGATGGTACTTGGCGCATGTGCGTAGATTGTAGAGCGATAAATAACATCACTATTCGTTATAGACACCCCATTCCTCGTTTGGATGACATGTTAGACGAATTAAGTGGTGCTGTTATTTTCTCTAAAATTGATTTGCGTAGTGGTTATCATCAAATTAGAATGAAAGAAGGAGATGAATGGAAAACTGCCTTTAAAACAAAATTCGGTTTATATGAGTGGTTAGTGATGCCTTTTGGGTTAACTAATGCACCTAGTACTTTCATGAGATTGATGAATCATGTTTTGAGGCATTTCATTGGTAAATTTGTGGTAGTTTATTTTGATGATATATTGATTTATAGCTGCAATGAATCTGAGCATACTGATCATATTAGACAAGTTTTGCAAGTGTTGCGTGATAATAAGCTATATGGTAATCTTGCTAAATGCACTTTTTGCAAAGATAAGGTCATATTTCTGGGTTTTGTTGTTTCTAAGGATGGTGTTGAGGTTGATGAATCTAAAATTGAAGCAATTAAAAATTGGCCTATTCCCATGACTATTAGTCAAATAAGAAGCTTTCTTGGTCTTGCTGGTTTTTATAGACGTTTTGTGAAAGACTTCAGTTCTATTGCTGCACCTTTGAATGATTTAACTAAAAAAGGTGTTGAGTTTGTGTGGGGCGCAGCCCAGGATGTCGCTTTTGATGAGCTGAAACGTCGTTTAATTTCTGCCCCTTTGCTTATGCTTCCTGATTTCAATAAGCAATTTGATATTGAATGTGATGCTAGTGGTATTGGAATAGGAGGTGTGTTGATGCAAGAGGGAAAACCAATTGCATATTTTTCGGAGAAATTAAATGGTGCCCAATTGAACTATCCTGTTTATGATAAAGAATTGTATGCACTTGTTCGTGTTCTTGAGGTTTGGCAACATTATTTGTGGCCAAAAGAATTTACCATACATTCTGATCATGAAGCTTTGAAGTATTTGAAGTGCCAATCTAACTTGAATAAATGTCATGCTAAATGGGTTGAGTTCATTGAATCCTTCCCATACATTATTAAGTATAAGAAAGGCAAAGAAAATGTGGTTGCTGATGCACTCTCTAGGAAAAGCATGCTTTTGACACATTTGGATGTTCAAGTTCCTGGTTTAGAGAGTTTGCGTGATTTATATGCTAATGATACTGATTTTTCCATGCCTTTTGCTAAGTGTTCTGCTGTGAAAGCTTGGGAAAAATACCATATGCATGATGGATACTTGTTTAGAGCTAACAAATTGTGTGTGCCAGAATCGTCCGTGCGTTTGCTGTTGTTGCAGGAATCTCATGGTGGCGGTTTGATGGGACACTTTGGACGTGAGAAGACGTTACTGATGTTGGCTGATCACTTTTATTGGCCAAGGATGAGGCGGGATGTGGACAGGTTTGTTAAGCGTTGCATCACTTGCAACAAGGCAAAGTCCAAGCTGAAGCCTCATGGTTTGTATACTCCTCTTCCTGCACCTACAACTCCATGGGAGGACATAAGCATGGATTTTGTGTTAGGATTGCCTAGAACTAGGAGAGGACATGATTCTATTTTTGTGGTAGTGGATCGTTTTTCTAAGATGTCACACTTTATTGCCTGCCACAAAAGCGACGATGCGTCGCATATTGCTAATCTGTTTTTCAGGGACGTCGTGCGCTTACATGGAGTACCCAAGACGATTGTTTCTGATCGAGATGTCAAGTTCATGAGTTACTTTTGGAAGACACTTTGGGGCAAGCTGGGAACGAAGCTGCTGTTCAGTACCACTTGTCATCCCCAAACTAATGGACAAACGGAGGTGGTGAATCGCACACTCTCAACGTTGCTGCGAGCCATGATCAAGAAGAACTTGCGTGAGTGGGAAGATTGTTTGCCGCATGTGGAGTTTGCATATAACAGGGCGGTACATTCTACCACACAACTGTGTCCGTTTAAAGTGGTGTATGGTTTCAAACCCATTACTCCGCTTGATTTGCTGCCGCTTCCATTACATGAGAGAGTCAACATGGAGGCATCGAAGCGTGCAGATTTTGTGAGGAAGATACATGAGAAGACAAAAGAGGCAATTGAGAAGAAAGGCAAGTACAATGCAGCTCGTGTCAACAAGAAGAGAAAGGAGGTGATCTTTCAGCCCGGCGACATGGTTTGGGTGCACTTTCGTAAAGACAGATTTCCTGTTCAGCGCAAGTCCAAGTTGATGCCGCGGGGTGATGGTCCATTCAAGGTTCTTGCCAAGATAAATGATAATGCATACAAGATAGATCTTCCTACAACTGAGTTTGGTGTCAGTACTACTTTCAATGTTGCTGATTTGACGCCATATGCTGGAGAAGACCTTGACGCGTCGAGGTTGACGCCTTTTCAAGGGGGGGAGGATGATGAGGACATCCCTAGTCCTTTAACATTTTCTTCTATCGATGATGTTGCTGCTCAAGACAAGCCCAATGAGGTGAGGATTGGACCGATGACAAGAGCTCGTGCCAAGCTACTTGGACAACAGGTGAACTCACTCTTAATTGAATATGATGTTTGTGATAACGAGAACTTTATACTGCCTAAGTCTATGCACTTGTGTATGATTAGGGTTGTTGATAACACAAACATTGGAGGAGTACCAGAGGAGCGGCAAGGAATGGAGTACAACGTCACCTATGGCGCGAGGGAGGAGCGGGAGGAAGGCGCAAGAAAGGAAGACGAAGAAAACCAGTCAGCCCGGCCTGAGGCCGGCCTCAGCCCGGCCAGGCCGGCCAGCCACCCGAAGCACCCGGCCTCCAAGACGCAGGAAGGCCGGCCCAAGCCCGGCCTAGGCCGGGCATGTGCCCGAAGCGGCCGGCCTCAGCCCGGCCTCAGCCCGGCCTAGGCCGGCCATGCACCCGAAGCGGCCGGCCTCAGCCCGGCCTCCGCCCGGCCAGGCTGGTTTGCGTGGCATGCAAATCCCAGCCCGGCCTAGACCCGGCCTAAGCCCGGCCTGGACCCGGCCTGCGCGCCAGATTTTGGGCCGAACCCACTTTTGGGTCGGTTTGTATCCGTTCGAGTCAGAACCAAGTTAGGTTTTCCATGTTAGTTCGGTTTGGCCTCCTATATAAGGATAGGGGCGGCTGTAGTAGAGGGGTTAGACCACGTTTTGATTAAACCCTAGATTGGATTGCTACAAGCATTCATGTTTTGTCGTGTTCCTCTTTGTTGCGATCAGGAATACAACCCCTCCACTTTGTTTCGATCTGGAGGTTCATGCTACCAAAGTTAGAGTGTGATCTGTTGTTCCATTGGGAATTAGTAGATCAAAGAAACCGCTTCGTGGCCGGCGACTACGTTGCATCGGTGTGAGGCGTCGCGAATATCCATTGGGTTGAAGAGCTGTTGCATTGGCAACAGGGGAGCAGCCGGAGAGTTCGTCGGAATCTCGCAAGTTATCTACCATCATCAACCATCTACCACCGCTCACAGAGAAGATCGGGCCACCCCTTATCAAGTCGTGTGATGATGCCCACACTACGGCATTCACCTTTGGAGGCGAAAAGGTTGAGGAGGTTGAGCATGGGAGTTTCCCTTCAACCAAGGTGGCGAATGGAGTTGAGTCTACCGGGCCTATCCATATGTGTTTGCAAGATGAGATGGTACCAATCCCATGTGAGCATGAGAGCCACCTAGCCCACTTGAGTGAGAGTGCAAGTGAGTTGAGTGCCTCCACCATATGTGAGATTGAGTGCTTCCACTTTGAGGGAATGAGTGATACACCACTTGAGTTGGGAGAGGTAGTTGATAGGTCAAGTGAGGACATTTCGATTTCTAACAACTTACCCTCTACCTCTAGTGTGTTCTCTCATGTTTTATTAGGTTCCATGGATGATGAGACGCCAAGCCTCGACATGATGGTGCCTATGATGGAGAAGATGCACATGGGGGAAGAAGACGATGCCACCCCATGTCTACATGATGATGAACAAGTCGGCCACATGGACGCCGCTATCTCTACCACAACACCTACCTCTCATGAGCGGGACTACAAAGGTACGCATATGGGTGTTGATGATGCCATGATCCCACTAGTGGACATGATGACTTGTGATTTCTTGCATGCTATGGATGATCCTTTTGATGTCACATATGCTTCGTTCATATTCCAATGTGATACCTTGTTTCAAACCAATGTTGATCATGCCGAATTATCTATTTGTGATGATCTTTCCATATACATGCCTTGTTATGAAACTTTCGAATTTTCTCCCATTGTTGCATCCAAGAAGTTGAACAATTTCTCTTTCCAATGCTTGGTTTGCAATAATGTTGATATGATGTATACATATGGGCCTGCGTGTCATCTAGGCCGAACCCATCATGGGTCGGTTTGTATCTTTCCTTAAGTTGAATAGGAGTCCAGTCCAAGTTGGAGTAGGAGTGCTTGCGCAAGGGACTTGTGGCCGCACTCCCTCTCCCTTAAATAGCCGCCACCTGCGTGTGGAATAGATTAGATCAAGTTTAAACCAAAAACCCTAGCCTCCAGATTGTAAAGCTCAAGCTTTCATCTTGAAGTAATACCTTTGCAAATCTTACGTGCTATCTTGTTGTTCCATTGGGAATAAGGGGATACAGGGCCACTTGTGATCTATGATTGCATGTGCAAGAGTGTGTAGTTGAGAATAGCTAAGGGATTGATTGTTGTTGCATTGGCAGCAGTGATTAACCACGGTGAGATCTCAGTGTAGCACTAGTTATCAAGTTATCAAACCATCCACCAAACATCTACCATCAAGTTCAAGTTGCTCATCAGAGAAGATCGAGCCACCCCATATCAACTACTACGACTACGATGCCGCAACCGTCCACGACATGGAGAGGTACACCGAGTTCGAGCCCACGAGCATCAACGACATGGCGGACCTCTACAACGACTACAACTCCAATGAGGTGGTGGAACCGTACATCGACTACGACTCCTCAAGGCACGTCAAGGATCTTCCACGAGGCTCTACACACCTTGTTGATGATGACTCCGATGATGAGTACCCACCTCAGCGATCCTCAAGGCCAAGAACTCAAGAGCGCCACCGCCGTCAAGCACCTACTTCAAGCTCAAGGAGACGGAGCTCAAGGCATCTTCGCCTAGAGGACAAGGAGACACGCCCTCCTCCTCGACGTCAAGCTACCTCACCCTCGAGACGGCGGCCAACGCAAAGTGCCTATGCACATGAGTCTTCGTCCAGGAACACCAAGGATCTTCAAGGGCGTACGTCTACTCATGATCATCATCGACGTCACTATGAGGACTCAAGCCACTCAAGGCCACGCCATCAAGAAACTACTTCCACATATAAGTTGGCGGCAAGTACACATCATATGGAGTCTCTTCCGCGTGCCACAACCAAAAGGGCGTCCAAGAGTAGATCACACTCCAAGAAGGACCGGGACATGCTTCTCAAACTCAAAGCTGACCTCGACAAGTTGAAGACCAAGCTCGACACCGACAATGCCAACTTCGAGATCGAGCAAGCCGAGCTCAAGACCATCCGCGAGGACTTCATCGCCGGCTTATCCAAGTTCTTCAAGCCCTCACATGACTCTTCACCGAGCTTATTGTCCACACCACTACAAGATGGCGACCAAGAAGATGGCAAGAAGATGGTCGAGCATGGGATTTTCCCTTCGGCCAAGGAGACGAGCATTGAAGATGCTACCACTTGTGGCGGCGAGCCGAGTGAAGAAGCCGAGCATGGGATGTTACCTTCGGCAAAGGAGTCGTGTGATGATGCCCACACTACGGCATTCACCTTTGGAGGCGAAAAGGTTGAGGAGGTTGAGCATGGGAGTTTCCCTTCAACCAAGGTGGCGAATGGAGTTGAGTCTACCGGGCCTATCCATATGTGTTTGCAAGATGAGATGGTACCAATCCCATGTGAGCATGAGAGCCACCTAGCCCACTTGAGTGAGAGTGCAAGTGAGTTGAGTGCCTCCACCATATGTGAGATTGAGTGCTTCCACTTTGAGGGAATGAGTGATACACCACTTGAGTTGGGAGAGGTAGTTGATAGGTCAAGTGAGGACATTTCGATTTCTAACAACTTACCCTCTACCTCTAGTGTGTTCTCTCATGTTTTATTAGGTTCCATGGATGATGAGACGCCAAGCCTCGACATGATGGTGCCTATGATGGAGAAGATGCACATGGGGGAAGAAGACGATGCCACCCCATGTCTACATGATGATGAACAAGTCGGCCACATGGACGCCGCTATCTCTACCACAACACCTACCTCTCATGAGCGGGACTACAAAGGTACGCATATGGGTGTTGATGATGCCATGATCCCACTAGTGGACATGATGACTTGTGATTTCTTGCATGCTATGGATGATCCTTTTGATGTCACATATGCTTCGTTCATATTCCCATGTGATACCTTGTTTCAAACCAATGTTGATCATGCCGAATTATCTATTTGTGATGATCTTTCCATATACATGCCTTGTTATGAAACTTTCGAATTTTCTCCCATTGTTGCATCCAAGAAGTTGAACAATTTCTCTTTCCAATGCTTGGTTTGCAATAATGTTGATATGATGTATACATATGGGCCTGCGTGTCATCTAGGCCGAACCCATCATGGGTCGGTTTGTATCTTTCCTTAATGATGAGGATATAATAGGCGTACATGATGATTATACATGCTTGAGCTGGAAGGAATTATTGAGCCTCACTGATATTCATTATAAGGTGAATTCTTTCCTAGTAATAAATAATGTTTGTGTTTATGAGAATGTTATACTACCTAAGCCTATGAATTTATGTATGATTAGGTTTACTAATAACACAAACATGGATGGAGGAGAGGAAGCAATGAGCACAAGAAGGAGGCGTGGAAAACAAAGTTGCTGCCATGGAAAACAACATCAAGGAAATGATATTTCAGTTCGGACTGGCAGAAGTCTCGAATTTGAAATAGTCATGGATTCTTCATACGGGCTCCAAATAAAGCAAGGAAGCACAATCCGGAAAGGAAATTCGAAGAGCTTTCCAAATGTATCCAGCCCCATCTATAGATTCGACTCGTACAAGGCGTGGTGACCAAAACAAGTCACGAATCGTTTTCTGCCAGCTTCCAAATAGAGTCCAATTGGCTGAACCCATGTTGGGCTCGGTTTGTAATGTTTTGGTTGCACCCAACCGAGTAGGAATAGGTTAGGGGGCGCATTGGCTGCCTTGGCCGCACCCCCTCCCCCTTAAATACCTAGGAGCCACGAATTATTAGGGTAGACTACCTTTATTCATAAACCCTAGAACTCCATTGTTGATTGCTGAAGCATTCATCTGGAATTGTTACTCTGCAAGTTTGCGTGTTATCTGCTATTCCACTGGGAATTAGTTGATACAGGACCACTAGTAGTCAGTGGCTACTCGTGCAAGTGTGTGGATTTACGAATATCCAAGGGATTGGTTGCTGCTGCAATTGGCATCAGGAATTAGCCGGAGAGTTCGTGGAGAGACACAAGTTATCAGATCCTTGTTTTTGTGTGAGTTCATCGAGAAGATCGGGCCACCCCTTATCATCTTGGTATCAGATTTACAGGTTAACTCGGTGAGCTATCGTGATCTAGTAGATTAGTTCGTGTTTTCATTACCTATCCAGGAAAAAGCCACAAAAAAAAAAAATAGGTTTAGTTCGAGCCATAGCCTTAGATCATCACTTTTATCAAGTTTTCGTTGCTGTTTGTGGTTGATTTTCGTGTTTCTTTTGAGTCCTTTGTTTTCGGTCTTGGTTTAGGGTTCTAGGTGCTTTTGGAGTCCTCCCTATCGTGTCCACAAATTTCCATCCAAAAAGACCTTTCCGATCCAAAGTTCTACTCAATTTGAGTTGTTTTCGGTTTCCTGCCGCGGCACCAAATCGCGAAGAATTCTCTGCCGCCGCCGTGCCCTAGCCGGAGTCGGAGTCCTTCCCGTACGTGAAAAACGGCCCGCGCGCTGGACTTTTTTGCGGTTCGCGCACACCGCGCGCTGCCGCGACAGCGATTTTGGCTCGTTTCTCTGCCGCGGTACGACTTTCCTGCCGAGAGGTGTGTTTTTAGCTCTAGTTCTTTTTCGGTTTTGTTTTCTTTTCCACTTTCTTTAGGGTTTCTTTTCCTATCTTTGTGAGACTTAGCCACAGCCATTCTACAGCAACATATAGGTATCTTTCCCAAAAAGAATAGCTACTTATTGCTCACTCCAGGCTGCTCTTTATCACATACTTTGTGTCACATTGATACTTTTGTGTTTCTTTTGCTCCTAGCTAGTTTGGCCAGTTTTAAAAAAAAAAAAAAAAAAAAAAGAGAAAAACAGAAAATAGAAAAAGAGAAAAACAGAAGTGAGAAAAGAGAAAAAGGCCTTGAGATACTTTGCTATACTGTTATTGGAGATGATTCATCACTACTATATTGACACTTTCTTTTGAGCAATCTTGTGCCTGTGATATATTTGAGCATAGCTAGTGTCTTTCGAGTGCATTGCAATATTTCCATCCATATAATTGCATTGCCACATTTGTCTCCACTTTGGTGTGAGTTTCCTCGGTGTTCTTTTCTGTCATCACAAACAGCAAATAGGACTTGTTATTGGTGTTGTTAGGTATCCAAACCAAGCCCCACTATATACCCTGTTTTGCCTTGCGTTAGCTAAAATCCCTGGGTATTCTTTTATTCACACCAAGCCATAGCAGTGCTGTTTACTTGTGGTAAGTATTGCTATTCATTTTGGAACAGTAAGTTAACCTCATTATTTGCTGGTTTTGAGTGAGTTGTGAGAGTTCCACCATATATACATATTTGTTGCTGCACTAATCATGGCAGATGACATTACGGACATGATGGAGATCCGCAAATATCGCTTTCTCCATGGCAAATTTTGTAGTGCTACTTTTTGGAGGAAGAAAGTGGTACTTTTCAGGGTGATGGGCTTTTCCACCATAGTGTGCTGATTGGTGAGCGATGTGCTGCCACCACCATTGATGGATCCTCTAATCTTAATTTAATCAGCATTGAGGTTATAGCGAAATTGCAGCTTCCTATGAGTGCTCGTACAGTGCCATACCTCTTGCGTTCTTCATATGGCACCTTGCTGATTTCCCACACAGCCGATGTTCCTATTACTTTCGGCGATCATACTGAGGTTGTTCACTGTGATGTATCTCCTCAGCCACTTGACTCTTGTCATGTTCTTTTGGGAAATCCATGGAGCCGAAAGTTTCAAGTTCAACCTTGTCGTGATGTGAAGAAAATTTCTTTCAAGTGGAACATGAAGCGGAGTGTTTTGCTGTGTGCTCCAGCTGACAAATTTCATGCATATCATCTCTTCGCAAGGAGAGGACAAAAGAATTCTGCTTGTCCGCTAAGTACAAGGTCATCAGGGATGGTGACCTTTCCATTATATGTCATCTTGACCACAATGCGCATCAAAACCCATGTGATAATGAGAGCCACATAGCCAAATTGAGAGAGAGTGTTGAAAAAAGTGAGCTATGTGATTCCACCGTACATGAAGTTGAGAGCATACACTTTGCGAGTATGAGAGAAAAAGACAACATGAGCGTAGTAGATGATAGGACATGTGAGGATATTTCTGCTAATGTAATACTCTCTACTTCTAGTGTTGTTTGTCCTGATATGCAGGTTGCTTTTGAAGAAAGGGAGCCGTCTAATGTACAACCTGCATCACCACATGAGATAGATGAATCAGTGCCTACTATATCTGAGGAGGATGCCATTGCCATTGGTGCTGATTTGGAGCTGTCACTTGCAAGTACAAATTGTTGTGAGTCTACTAATGTGCTAGCTAATTCTTGTGATTTGCATGATGCCATTGATATTGGTGCTGTTTTGGAGCTGCAACATGCAAATTCGAAAATTTGTGAGCCTTCTACTTTGATAGATGATTCTTGTGATTTGCATGACACACATATTTCAGAACCATGTGCTAACTTGATAATTTCGAATTTTGAGCATGTGGTACTGATTACACATAAAGAAGTACTTGCTAAAATACCACCTATTAATACTGTGTATTCCATCATGTTAGATGACTCATTACTGTGCAATGTGCTATGAATAGGATTTCTGAACTTTCATATGTCAATTCTAGCACCTATGTTCCTGTTTTTACATTTAATCTAATTGGTGACTATAGCATGGCTGAAATTTTTATGGTGGATTCTATATGCATTACTTGTGATAAAATTGCTGAATTGAACATTGTGTTACCTCGGATGGAATGTTTACATTTTCCTAAATCTGGGCATGATCTTGCACATATGTTTGGTTTACCACAAAACTTGATAATTGCATATGCTACTGATTTGGACTTCACTTATATTTGCAAATTGAGTTGCATTTTACATAATGGGAACAATAAACATGATCATATCATTGAGTGTACTACTATCATGAAATTTGATCATAGATCTTCTGTGAGAACACTTGACTTGATACTAAACAATAAGAATTTATATGTGGTTGTTTATCATCATGATTATGATTATCTGAACTTCACTGATACCTGCAATTGTGATTGCTATTTGATGAGATGCTATTTGTTTTCATGTGACAATTATGTGATACATACATGCAAATTTCGTTGCTTCATGTCATGTGAGAATTTTTATCATGTCCACGAAACTAATGCACCCCATTATAGATACATATATTCTGCATACACGTTGTTCTTTTTGTTTCTTCCACGTTCAGCTTACCACAAGCCGAGGACGTCTTGTCTTGAAGAAAGGGAGGATGATGAGGATATAATAGGCGTACATGATGATTATACATGCTTGAGCTGGAAGGAATTATTGAGCCTCACTGATATTCATTATAAGGTGAATTCTTTCCTAGTAATAAATAATGTTTGTGTTTATGAGAATGTTATACTACCTAAGCCTATGAATTTATGTATGATTAGGTTTACTAATAACACAAACATGGATGGAGGAGAGGAAGCAATGAGCACAAGAAGGAGGCGTGGAAAACAAAGTTGCTGCCATGGAAAACAACATCAAGGAAATGATATTTCAGTTCGGACTGGCAGAAGTCTCGAATTTGAAATAGTCATGGATTCTTCATACGGGCTCCAAATAAAGCAAGGAAGCACAATCCGGAAAGGAAATTCGAAGAGCTTTCCAATGTATCCAGCCCCATCTACAGATTCGACTCGTACAAGGCGTGGTGACCAAAACAAGTCACGAATCGTTTTCTGCCAGCTTCCAAATAGAGTCCAATTGGCTGAACCCATGTTGGGCTCGGTTTGTAATGTTTTGGTTGCACCCAACCGAGTAGGAATAGGTTAGGGGGCGCATTGGCTGCCTTGGCCGCACCCCCTCCCCCTTAAATACCTAGGAGCCACGAATTATTAGGGTAGACTACCTTTATTCATAAACCCTAGAACTCCATTGTTGATTGCTGAAGCATTCATCTGGAATTGTTACTCTGCAAGTTTTGCGTGTTATCTGCTATTCCACTGGGAATTAGTTGATACAGGACCACTAGTAGTCAGTGGCTACTCGTGCAAGTGTGTGGATTTACGAATATCCAAGGGATTGGTTGCTGCTGCAATTGGCATCAGGAATTAGCCGGAGAGTTCGTGGAGAGACACAAGTTATCAGATCCTTGTTATCGTGTGAGTTCATCGAGAAGATCGGGCCACCCCTTATCATCTTGGTATCAGATTTACAGGTTAACTCGGTGAGCTATCGTGATCTAGTAGATTAGTTCGTGTTTTCATTACCTATCCAGGAAAAAGCCACAAAAAAAAATAGGTTTAGTTCGAGCCATAGCCTTAGATCATCACTTTTATCAAGTTTTCGTTGCTGTTTGTGGTTGATTTTCGTGTTCCTTTTGAGTCCTTTCTTTTCGGTCTTGGTTTAGGGTTCTAGGTGCTTTTGGAGTCCTCCCTATCGTGTCCACAAATTTCCATCCAAAAAGACCTTTCCGATCCAAAGTTCTACTCAATTTGAGTTGTTTTCGGTTTCCTGCCGCGGCACCAAATCGCGAAGAATTCTCTGCCGCCGCCGTGCCCTAGCCGGAGTCGGAGTCCTTCCCGTACGTGAAAAACGGCCCGCGCGCTGGACTTTTTTGCGGTTCGCGCACACCGCACGCTGCCGCGACAGCGATTTTGGCTCGTTTCTCTGCCGCGGTACGACTTTCCTGCCGAGAGGTGTGTTTTTAGCTCTAGTTCTTTTTCGGTTTGTTTTCTTTTCCACTTTCTTTAGGGTTTCTTTTCCTATCTTTGTGAGACTTAGCCACAGCCATTCTACAGCAACATATAGGTATCTTTCCCAAAAAGAATAGCTACTTATTGCTCACTCCAGGCTGCTCTTTATCACATACTTTGTGTCACATTGATACTTTTGTGTTTCTTTTTGCTCCTAGCTAGTTTGGCCAGTTTAAAAAAAAAAAAAAAGAAGAGAAAAACAGAAAATAGAAAAAGAGAAAAACAGAAGTGAGAAAAGAGAAAAAGGCCTTGAGATACTTTGCTATACTGTTATTGGAGATGATTCATCACTACTATATTGACACTTTCTTTTGAGCAATCTTGTGCCTGTGATATATTTGAGCATAGCTAGTGTCTTTCGAGTGCATTGCAATATTTCCATCCATATAATTGCATTGCCACATTTGTCTCCACTTTGTAGTGAGTTTCCTCGGTGTTCTTTTCTGTCATCACAAACAGCAAATAGGACTTGTTATTGGTGTTGTTAGGTATCCAAACCAAGCCCCACTATATACCCTGTTTTGCCTTGCGTTAGCTAAAATCCCTGGGTATTCTTTTATTCACACCAAGCCATAGCAGTGCTGTTTACTTGTGGTAAGTATTGCTATTCATTTGGAACAGTAAGTTAACCTCATTATTTGCTGGTTTTGAGTGAGTTGTGAGAGTTCCACCATATATACATATTTGTTGCTGCACTAATCATGGCAGATGACATTACGGACATGATGGAGATCCGCAAATATCGCTTTCTCCATGGCAAATTTTGTAGTGCTACTTTTTGGGAGGAAGAAAGTGGTACTTTTCAGGGTGATGGGCTTTTCCACCATAGTGTGCTGATTGGTGAGCGATGTGCTGCCACCACCATTGATGGATCCTCTAATCTTAATTTAATCAGCATTGAGGTTATAGCGAAATTGCAGCTTCCTATGAGTGCTCGTACAGTGCCATACCTCTTGCGTTCTTCATATGGCACCTTGCTGATTTCCCACACAGCCGATGTTCCTATTACTTTCGGCGATCATACTGAGGTTGTTCACTGTGATGTATCTCCTCAGCCACTTGACTCTTGTCATGTTCTTTTGGGAAATCCATGGAGCCGAAAGTTTCAAGTTCAACCTTGTCGTGATGTGAAGAAAATTTCTTTCAAGTGGAACATGAAGCGGAGTGTTTTGCTGTGTGCTCCAGCTGACAAATTTCATGCATATCATCTTCTTCGCAAGGAGAGGACAAAAGAATTCTGCTTGTCCGCTAAGTACAAGGTCATCAGGGATGGTGACCTTTCCATTATATGTCATCTTGACCACAATGCGCATCAAAACCCATGTGATAATGAGAGCCACATAGCCAAATTGAGAGAGAGTGTTGAAAAAAGTGAGCTATGTGATTCCACCGTACATGAAGTTGAGAGCATACACTTTGCGAGTATGAGAGAAAAAGACAACATGAGCGTAGTAGATGATAGGACATGTGAGGATATTTCTGCTAATGTAATACTCTCTACTTCTAGTGTTGTTTGTCCTGATATGCAGGTTGCTTTTGAAGAAAGGGAGCCGTCTAATGTACAACCTGCATCACCACATGAGATAGATGAATCAGTGCCTACTATATCTGAGGAGGATGCCATTGCCATTGGTGCTGATTTGGAGCTGTCACTTGCAAGTACAAATTGTTGTGAGTCTACTAATGTGCTAGCTAATTCTTGTGATTTGCATGATGCCATTGATATTGGTGCTGTTTTGGAGCTGCAACATGCAAATTCGAAAATTTGTGAGCCTTCTACTTTGATAGATGATTCTTGTGATTTGCATGACACACATATTTCAGAACCATGTGCTAACTTGATAATTTCGAATTTTGAGCATGTGGTACTGATTACACATAAAGAAGTACTTGCTAAAATACCACCTATTAATACTGTGTATTCCATCATGTTAGATGACTCAATTACTGTGCAATGTGCTATGAATAGGATTTCTGAAATTTCATATGTCAATTCTAGCACCTATGTTCCTGTTTTTACATTTAATCTAATTGGTGACTATAGCATGGCTGAAATTTTTATGGTGGATTCTATATGCATTACTTGTGATAAAATTGCTGAATTGAACATTGTGTTACCTCGGATGGAATGTTTACATTTTCCTAAATCTGGGCATGATCTTGCACATATGTTTGGTTTACCACAAAACTTGATAATTGCATATGCTACTGATTTGGACTTCACTTATATTTGCAAATTGAGTTGCATTTTACATAATGGGAACAATAAACATGATCATATCATTGAGTGTACTACTATCATGAAATTTGATCATAGATCTTCTGTGAGAACACTTGACTTGATACTAAACAATAAGAATTTATATGTGGTTGTTTATCATCATGATTATGATTATCTGAACTTCACTGATACCTGCAATTGTGATTGCTATTTGATGAGATGCTATTTGTTTTCATGTGACAATTATGTGATACATACATGCAAATTTCGTTGCTTCATGTCATGTGAGAATTTTTATCATGTCCACGAAACTAATGCACCCCATTATAGATACATATATTCTGCATACACGTTGTTCTTTTTGTTTCTTCCACGTTCAGCTTACCACAAGCCGAGGACGTCTTGTCTTGAAGAAAGGGAGGATGATGAGGATATAATAGGCGTACATGATGATTATACATGCTTGAGCTGGAAGGAATTATTGAGCCTCACTGATATTCATTATAAGGTGAATTCTTTCCTAGTAATAAATAATGTTTGTGTTTATGAGAATGTTATACTACCTAAGCCTATGAATTTATGTATGATTAGGTTTACTAATAACACAAACATGGATGGAGGAGAGGAAGCAATCAGCACAAGAAGGAGGCGTGGAAAACAAAGTTGCTGCCATGGAAAACAACATCAAGGAAATGATATTTCAGTTCGGACTGGCAGAAGTCTCGAATTTGAAATAGTCATGGATTCTTCATACGGGCTCCAAATAAAGCAAGGAAGCACAATCCGGAAAGGAAATTCGAAGAGCTTTCCAAATGTATCCAGCCCCATCTACAGATTCGACTCGTACAAGGCGTGGTGACCAAAACAAGTCACGAATCGTTTTCTGCCAGCTTCCAAATAGAGTCCAATTGGCTGAACCCATGTTGGGCTCGGTTTGTAATGTTTTGGTTGCACCCAACCGAGTAGGAATAGGTTAGGGGGCGCATTGGCTGCCTTGGCCGCACCCCCTCCCCCTTAAATACCTAGGAGCCACGAATTATTAGGGTAGACTACCTTTATTCATAAACCCTAGAACTCCATTGTTGATTGCTGAAGCATTCATCTGGAATTGTTACTCTGCAAGTTTTGCGTGTTATCTGCTATTCCACTGGGAATTAGTTGATACAGGACCACTAGTAGTCAGTGGCTACTCGTGCAAGTGTGTGGATTTACGAATATCCAAGGGATTGGTTGCTGCTGCAATTGGCATCAGGAATTAGCCGGAGAGTTCGTGGAGAGACACAAGTTATCAGATCCTTGTTATCGTGTGAGTTCATCGAGAAGATCGGGCCACCCCTTATCACTTAAGTTGAATAGGAGTCCAGTCCAAGTTGGAGTAGGAGTGCTTGCGCAAGGGACTTGTGGCCGCACTCCCTCTCCCTTAAATAGCCGCCACCTGCGTGTGGAATAGATTAGATCAAGTTTAAACCAAAAACCCTAGCCTCCAGATTGTAAAGCTCAAGCTTTCATCTTGAAGTAATACCTTTGCAAATCTTACGTGCTATCTTGTTGTTCCATTGGGAATAAGGGGATACAGGGCCACTTGTGATCTATGATTGCATGTGCAAGAGTGTGTAGTTGAGAATAGCTAAGGGATTGATTGTTGTTGCATTGGCAGCAGGGATTAACCACGGTGAGATCTCAGTGTAGCACTAGTTATCAAGTTATCAAACCATCCACCAAACATCTACCATCAAGTTCGAGTTGCTCATCAGAGAAGATCGAGCCACCCCATATCAACTACTACGACTACGATGCCGCAACCGTCCACGACATGGAGAGGTACACCGAGTTCGAGCCCACAAGCATCAACGACATGGCGGACCTCTACAACGACTACAACTCCAATGAGGTGGTGGAACCCTACATCGACTACGACTCCTCAAGGCACGTCAAGGATCTTCCACGAGGCTCTACACACCTTGTTGATGATGACTCCGATGATGAGTACCCACCTCAGCGATCCTAAGGCCAAGAACTCAAGAGCGCCACCGCCGTCAAGCACCTACTTCAAGCTTAAGGAGACGGAGCTCAAGGCATCTTCGCCTAGAGGACAAGGAGACACGCCCTCCTCCTCGACGTCAAGCTACCTCACCCTCGAGATGGCGGCCAACGCAAAGTGCCTATGCACATGAGTCTTCGTCCAGGAACACCAAGGATCTTCATCGGCGTACGTCTACTCATGATCATCATCAACGTCACTATGAGGACTCAAGCCACTCAAGGCCATGCCATCAAGAAACTACTTCCACATATAAGTTGGCGGCAAGTACACATCATATGGAGTCTCTTCCGCGTGCCACAACCAAAAGGGCGTCCAAGAGTAGATCACACTCCAAGAAGGACCGGGACATGCTTCTCAAACTCAAAGCTGACCTCGACAAGTTGAAGACCAAGCTCGACACTGACAATGCCAACTTTGAGATCGATCAAGCCGAGCTCAAGACCATCCGCGAGGACTTCATCGCCGGCTTATCCAAGTTCTTCAAGCCCTCACATGACTCTTCACCGAGCTTATTGTCCACACCACTATAAGATGGCGACCAAGAAGATGGTGAGAAGATGGTCGAGCATGGGATTTTCCCTTCGGCCAAGGAGACGAGCATTGAAGATGCTACCACTTGTGGCGGCGAGCCGAGTGAAGAAGCCGAGCATGGGATGTTACCTTCGGCAAAGGAGTCGTGTGATGATGCCCACACTACGGCATTCACCTTTGGAGGCGAAAAGGTTGAGGAGGTTGAGCATGGGAGTTTCCCTTCAACCAAGGTGGCGAATGGAGTTGAGTCTACCGGGCCTATCCATATGTGTTTGCAAGATGAGATGGTACCAATCCCATGTGAGCATGAGAGCCACCTAGCCCACTTGAGTGAGAGTGCAAGTGAGTTGAGTGCCTCCACCATATGTGAGATTGAGTGCTTCCACTTTGAGGGAATGAGTGATACACCACTTGAGTTGGGAGAGGTAGTTGATAGGTCAAGTGAGGACATTTCGATTTCTAACAACTTACCCTCTACCTCTAGTGTGTTCTCTCATGTTTTATTAGGTTCCATGGATGATGAGACGCCAAGCCTCGACATGATGGTGCCTATGATGGAGAAGATGCACATGGGGGAAGAAGACGATGCCACCCCATGTCTACATGATGATGAACAAGTCGGCCACATGGACGCCGCTACCTCTACCACAACACCTACCTCTCATGAGCGGGACTACAAAGGTACGCATATGGGTGTTGATGATGCCATGATCTCACTAGTGGACATGATGACTTGTGATTTCTTGCATGCTATGGATGATCCTTTTGATGTCACATATGCTTCGTTCATATTCCCATGTGATACCTTGTTTCAAACCAATGTTGATCACGCCGAATTATCTATTTGTGATGATCTTTCCATATACATGCCTTGTTATGAAACTTTCGAATTTTCTCCCATTGTTGCATCCAAGAAGTTGAACAATTTCTCTTTCCAATGCTTGGTTTGCAATAATGTTGATATGATGTATACATATGGTCCTGCGTGTCATCTAGGCCGAACCCATCATGGGTCGGTTTGTATCTTTCCTTAAGTCGAATAGGAGTCCAGTCCAAGTTGGAGTAGGAGTGCTTGCGCAAGGGACTTGTGGCCGCACCCCCTCTCCCTTAAATAGCCGCCACCTGCGTGTGGAATAGATTAGATCAAGTTTAAACCAAAAACCCTAGCCTCCAGATTGTAAAGATCAAACTTTCATCTTGAAGTAATACCTTTGCAAATCTTACGTGCTATCTTTTTGTTCCATTGGGAATAAGGGGATACAGGACCACCTGTGATCTATGATTGCATGTGCAAGAGTGTGTAGTTGAGAATAGCTAAGGGATTGATTGTTGTTGCATTGGCAGCAGGGATTAACCACGGTGAGATCTCAGTGTAGCACTAGTTATCAAGTTATCAAACCATCCACCAAACATCTACCATCAAATTCGAGTTGCTCATCAGAGAAGATCGGGCCACCCCATATCATCTTGGTATCAGATTCTCGGGTTTACTCGGTGAGCGTTTTCTTTCCCTAGATTTGAGTGTTTTTATTACCTATACAGAAAAAGCCAAAAATATTAGGTATAGAATTTGCCATAGCCTTAGATCACACCAATTTGCATAGTTTAATTGCTGTTTGAGTTGGTGTTTTGTGTCCCTGTTTTTCCTTTTCTAGTCGTCGAGTTCTTAGGTTTAGTGTTTAGGTTGTTTCCGAGTCCTTGCTCTACTTCTGTTTCGAGTCCATAAATCAAAATCCCAAAAAGAGTTAGTGTTCCGATTTGTTTTCCTATCCGAGTTGAGATCCAGGTTGCTGCCACGGCACAACACTTTCCGTTTTTCCCTGCCGCGCGCCTTAGTTCTACTTCTACTCGGAATCGGTTTCCTGCCACGGCACCAAAACGCGTGAAAACGCTGCTGCGCCGTGCACTAGTTCTATTCGGATCCGATCCCTGCCGTGGCACAAAAAGAGTTGTTTCGCTGCCGCGCTCACCACTCCCACTGATAAGGGTCAAGGGGGTTGATCCTATGATTATTGTCCCGATCTTTCACAGCGAATCCACCAATAGGAATCTTCCAATAACGATGATGATCGTCACCTGAAGGTGAGGAACGAATCCAGCAAGCAACGTGGAGATAAACACCACGCCTCAAACCTGAGCCTGATAATCCTTGATGCACTCAAGAACCCTCACAGCAATCTCTATTACAATCTGATAAACGGCATCGCCGTCCCCGGAGGGAAGCTTCACCAATGGAGCTCAAAGTCTATGGACTGTTTTAATCTAAACTCAAAGCTAACCCTAAAACGATGCCTAGCAGCTCCTTATATGATGGGTGCTACAGTACCGCGCTACAGTACCGCCCCACTAATGGGCCCAACGTTGACTTGGTTGGACAGGCCCAAACCAAGCCCAAACTCATAATTATTAAAAACTCTAATTATTTAAAATAGCAACACACGACGAATACATCTTACTTGGTGGAGTCCTGAAATTGGGCTGCACCTCCCCCGTCGTGCCCATATCATCCTCCCCCCCTTCAAGAAGCGTTGTCCTCAACGCTTGAGGGTCGGCTCGAAAGGGTGGCGTGATAGCAGCAACAACATCACGCGTCTTCGCCATCTTCAAGTCTTGCTTGCCTTCCACTCCACATCCTCCCTCTCGGCTTGCTTGACTTGATTTTCTTCTCCATATGAACCGTAGCGCCACCATCTTCTCCTGTCCTCTCTTAAGAACCCTTGCTGGAGCCTTGTGTCCCTGAACATGAACCTTCGCTGGAGGACTTTGCAAAGTGGTAATGCCCGGGCCACACAACTGACGAACATGTCCATCTTTCCCTTTGTGCATCCGCACTGCTGCTCCAACAAAACGCCTCACGGGTGTGCTGCCATAGCGACGACCTCCTACTCGCGGTACCACACGCACCGGAACACGATCAGCACCAACGTCATCGGTCTGAACACCCATGTCAACACGAACTGGAACACATGCTGCAACATCCTTCCTCTCATCAGTAAGAGGCTGCACTTCAACTGGCTTATCACTAACAAGAACAACTGGCTCGTCATCTACATGCACGGCTGAATCAGTTTCAGTACCAACGCTCCTTGCATCATGCTCCTCTTGCTGCAATTTAACTAGCCTTGGCTTTGGCGTAGCTTTGTGCAACGTCTCCTTGCGAACCACCAGCACCACATCGGACTTGATTTGATCATCTCTCATAGGCTTCAAAGTCCACTGTTTGCCATCATGCACAAAAGAATATGTATTTGCTCTCCCAGCATGAGTAACATTGCGATCATATTGCCATGGTCGACCAAGTAACAGCCCACACACCTCCAATGGCAACACATCACACTCTACCTCATCAACATAGTCACCAACTGTAAATGGCACACGCACCTTATGAGTAACCTTCAGCATACCACAATTATTTAACCACTCCAAATGCTTAGGTTCAGGAATACGCCAAGTAGACAACCCTAATACTGCCACCATTGCCTTGCTTATGCCATTAGTACAGCTACCACCATCAATCATCATCTTGCACTCTTTACCTTTTATAATGCACTGAGTCTGAAATAAACTCCATCGCTGACCCTTGTCAACTGTCTTGCAAGCAACATCATGTACCCTCTTGAGTTGCAAATTCAGCCCACTCAAAGGTTCAACCTCTTCAGGTATAATCACCTTGTCCAGCTCTGTGGACTGCTGCATAAATCTAGTACGCAGAAATTGTTTGAAGTCTCCCCAACTAGATGTTCCACCGGTGATATCCTTCGCGGACCTCTCATCATTCCACCAGCCAGCCACAGTCTCATCCACACGACAATAGGCAATAGCATGTTCAAGACGTCCACCAAAAGTGCTATTCAGTTCACGACATCTTGCAAAACCTTGGTCCATAACCGATTCCCAAATCTGAAATTCTGAATATGTAGCTGAATTCTCTAACCTCCATTCTATGGGTGCGGAATCAAGTGCCGAACCTATCACAATAGTAGTGTAATCATGATATACATCCTCATATTTTGGAGCCTTCACACGAACAGGTCTGGATGAAGCCATATCAACTCGGCCAAACCGATGGCAAGGAAAACGTGTAGCTGTAGGACTCCAATAGAACTCGGACAAACTGTTGCAGGGAAAACGTAGAACAGAAGGACTCCCACACCACAAGAACGCCGCTGCAGCAAACCAGAAATCAAGCAATACAACCCCACCTTGGATCTCTCCCTCAATTCGGACAGAACACCAATTCGCCCAATTCTGGTGCAGGGAAAAATCGGATCTCTGCCAACTCGGACAGACAGGAGTCCTGAATTTTAAAACGGATGCAACACCTTCATACGAGATCCAAACGTGGCAAATAAGGACTCTTTGAAAAGATAATTTCGTGACCTTTCCAATGGGTATGCGCACAGCCCCCGGTTCGTCTCCTACAGGCCGTGGTGTCTAAGACAAATCAACGATCGTTTCTGGACTGCATGCAGCGATCGAACCAAGCTGCCTTGTTTTTTTTCTTTGTTTCGCGGTACTGTAGCTACAGTAGATCGCGCATTTGCCAATCTGCACGTATCTTCCTTGTCTCTTGCGTTGAATCCCCTAGCAGCCTCCACATAAATCGATCTAACCAGAAACCAATCTGCACAAACACAACAGCAGTCTGCAGCCTCAATGCACGATCTCCTCCAAGCAAATCAATCTGCGCAAGAGCCTCCAATCAAACTCCTCCCAGTCAACCGATCTAGATGAGATCGATCAACACAACCTCACTGTGAGCAACCCAGAAATCTGATACCACATGATAAGGGGTGGCCCGATCTTCTCAGCAAGCTGCGGTGGTGATGATGATGATGATGATGGATAGATAACTTGTATGTCGCCGATGAACTCTCCTCGCTTGATCCCTGATGCCAATGCAGCAGCTCTCAACCCTTTGGATATTCACAACGTCACACACTTGCGCACGTAGCCGTCGACCACGAAACGGTATAATTGCAATTCACTAATTCCCAATGGAACAGCGGATCACACTTAACTTGCAGTATATAATCTCCAGATCGAAACGAATTGGAGACGAGGATTCAAGATGAATGCTTACAGCAGTCTCATGAACTAGGGTTTATCTTAAACGTGGTCTAAACTCATCTATGGCGGCTGGACTAGTATATAAAGGGGGAGGGGCGTACTGTAGCTACAGTACCGACCCGGTGCAACCGACTTGGTGCAACCCTAAACCGGTTCGACTCAAACGATACAAACTGACCCAAAGTGTTGGGTTCAGCCTTAAGGCACGCAGGCCTGATTTGGTGCCTGCCCATGTGTGGCGTGGTGGCCTCCTTGGCCCTTGGACGCTGCCTCCCTCTCCTCCCTCGCGTCCTCTTCAGCTTGTGTACTCCACGCCTTGATCCTCTTGCTCCATGTGCTGCAGCTCCTCGCTCCCTCGTGCTATGTCTTCTTCTTCAACGAACCTGAGTATGCACACAAACAAAGACTTAGGCAGTAAACAATTCTCATTAACGAAATATTCAGATTCTATTAGGAGTGAGTTCACCTGTTGTTCTATAGCTTTGC